>OZ018394.1:19412048-19790673 GCA_963969525.1 Ontholestes murinus
GCTGACCCTGTTCGTAAAAATCCTCCAAGTGAGCCGATAGATGCTTGGAGTCTCTTGATTACCAATGAGATGCAGCAAAAGTTAGTTGATTTTATCAATTTGAAGATAACCTCTACCAAACAAAAGTATAAAAAAATTTTGGCCTTCTGATGACCAGTTTGTCTGAAATTAAAGCGTTTTTAGGCTGCTGAGTATGCAATCTTTAAATCAAGTCATGAAAATATTTGTTCTATGTGGGCCACCGATGGGACGGGAAGACCTATTTTTCGTGCCACTATGAGTCTAGCAAGATTTTCGTTTGTATTGAACTGTTTCAGATGTGACAATGTAGAAACCCGAAAAGAAAGGTTGAAAACTGATAAATTGGCCGCTGTATCGGAATTGCTAGATCAAAATCGTGTTATTCGCCGGGAATTTACCTAACTGTAAACGAAATGCTTGTACCATTTCGAGGAAGGTGTGGATTTCGGATGTATATTCCCAATAAACCTGCCAAATATGGGATCAAAGTCCAGGTTTTGGCTGACGCTAAAACGCTTTATCTCATAAATGCAGAGATTTGTGCCGGGTCCAAAAAAAAAGATGTTAAAAGATGTTGGTGGACCTAAACCTACGTTATCCAATCCGACAAGAGTGGTTCTTAGGCTTGTGGAATGTGTTAAAGGCTCCAACAGAAACATCACAGGAGACAACTGGTACAGTTCAGTGGAACTCATCGATGAACTGAAGAAAAAGCATTTGACTTACGTGGTGACTCTAAGAAAAAATAAAAAATGTATAACACCTGAATTTTTACCAAATCGAAAACTTGAAAATTATTCATCTGTCTTTGGATTTACTTCTTCAACTACTATAGTAAGCTATGTGCCAAAAAAAAGTAAAAGCTTTATATTACTTTCTAGCATGCATCACGACAATTCTGTCAATGAAACAACCAAAAAGCCGGAGATGATTCATTTTTATAATGAAACAAAATCAGGAGTGGACGCTTTAGATGCGAAATATGCGATATATTCGGTATTCAGAAGAACCAGCCGTTGGCCAATGGCAATGTTTTTTGCTCTATTGAATATTGCAGGTGTAAATTCTCGAGTATTGTATCAAATTGCATCACAGGGCAAGAAGTAAAACGATATTCATTCCTCAAAACTTTGGGCAAGCAATTGATAGATGAACATCTACGACTCAGAATGGCCAACAAAGAAGTACCCTCAAAACTACGAATTCTCCTTGCTGAAGACTCCCAGTAGAGTCACAAATCCTACTTCTGAGCAACCTCAGTCACCTCCTGAAAAAAGCAAAAGATGTGCCCCACCAATGACAGGAAAACTGCTATCCAATGTGACATATGTAAATTGCCCATATGCAATCAATTTTAAAGTCTTTTTTATTGTGGGTCCTGAGGACCCTTCAGTAGTACCTACGTAATGCAATTGTCTCGGTAGTAACTGAGGGTTAAATTCCTTACACAACTAATTGACAATGATAATCAAATGTCATAAAAATAGCTCCATATAAAATGGACATAAATACGTCAACAATGGCCAAAATATTTCTTGTACAGCAATAATAATTCGCTGACAGACACATCCGTCATCTGAAGCAGAAGAAGGGGCCAGAATGGAAGAACACATTGTGAACTCCGCCCACAAGTCCTGTAACCTAAATATTAGTAATTACTAATGTATAATTTATAATTTTTATATATAATATAGACAGGATTTTGTAAAGTGAAATATAAATATAAATATAATATAAAACTGTTTATTTTCCCTATAATGTTGATGAGAATTAATTTTCATGACACTTTATTTGTTTTAATATATTTTTACATATAATAAGATATTATAGTATATTACATAACGAGAGTTGTAAGTCATATATTACGTAGGATTGGAAAAAGTTGCGCACGAGCCGTTAGGTTAGTACACAACTCGAGTTGTGTACTATACTTTTTCTACTCCCATTCATTATAATTTAGAATACTTTAAAATATTGAGGTTATGTTTACTATTAAAACACTTCGCAGCATCGAATACATGGCCCAAAGAGATGAAGGCTTGTATTTCTTACTTATTTCCCCAAAATAGGCTAATAACACATTTTCCGAAAAACACTGAACACTATTCATACGCTAATCCATGAATTTACCGTAAACCACTTCATCACGCTCTTTGGATTTTTCTGGGAGAAGATCCGCTGCGGTATGTTCTGCTAGTTGCCTAATTTCTGGTGGAGTTCCAACAATTTCTTCTGTGGAGTCACTTTCACTGATTTTAACAATTAATAAATGAATTATTAATAATAATTAAACCAAAATAACGTCAATGTAATATGTATTCAACAACGATAAATGTCAAATTCATTTGTCTGGGCTACTTGATTTGAGTTTCGTAATAATAATGGTTACGTAATATATTACGTGCTAGTTTTTTTCTTCATTACGTGGATGTATCATAATGCCATGGTTACTAATCAACAAACCATTGCGTTATTGCCTACTTACTACTATGGGAGTAGAAAAATTAATTTATTATCTTAATTTCTGGGTAATAATTAGAGAGTTGCCAACTATTTTCAAAATAAAAACATTATCCACATCCCAGATATCAACAAAAATATTATATTAGAAAACATCGAAATACCACATTGTCTAAAAATAAGAGAGGCTTATTTAAATTTCCATGAACTAAGAGGACTTTCCAAATCCTTGGCATCTCATCTAGCCACACTAGCCACGAGTCCCATTCAAAAATAACATTAATAAGTTTCAGGATTTAAATATAAGACAAACTATTTGAGAATGAATAACTAGCTAGTATACTCAGTTAATCAATTCCTTTCTATCAGATCATAACATTAACAAATCGATCAGTCATTTCTAGTGTTAAACCTTCATTAAATTAGTGGCATCGGATTGTATCGATCTAAATGAAGCACTTTTCTATCGCGTTGTTTGAAAGCCATCGGTGCATCTACAAGCAGCTTACAGTGTATTCTTCTCGGTTTGTAGAACCCCCCGCGGATGGTTGAATCAATAAATGCCTCCTCGACTGGGCCCGGCTTGTAATCATTCAGTTAATTAAATTAAATTGATTAAAAAGAGAATTCAATTTAATCCAATCGCCGCGCCAAGATTCGCTGAATTATCTCCGTAATTTAAATATAGCGGCCATTTGGTTTCACTTATTAATTTATAAATGTATCACGTGCGTTAATTAATTACGCCGATTGAATCGACCGTTTATATTAATGCCACATAATTGTTCCGATGCTTTATTAATTATCACAAATTGTATTTAATTCCATCACCAATTAATATATAAAAAATTATTAAGCTTGTAGTTGATGAGATCTATTTTCTAATTTGTAACAATATCCACTAATTTGATAAACAAAAACATGTTTACGTTTTCTTCTAGAAAACAACAACTATCCTTCTAAATGTATCCTGTCGGACTACATGTAATTACATCCTACATATGAGTCGGCGATTAATCACCTGTTTACTCCTAAGTAAACTGATATTAATTTACAAGCCATTCTTCGTAGAAACACTATTAACATGTTCATTCATGTCGTAATATGTCTACGTATTGCACAATCGTGAGGAAAGGTTTTGAAAAAAAAGTGTACATGATGTATTCAACCCATGTCGTCGGTTATCACATAGATCATCGACGATTTCCAATTCTTACGACCTGTTCACCAGCTGAATTCAAGGAACAGATAAAGTTTTTGAGTACAATTAATAGAAATTTATTGTGTAAGATGAGAAAATGATGAAGGTGTAATACATTTGTAATAATCTCATTATTGATACAAGATAGAGTACTACCATTAAGACAAAAGTAACATGAAATATTAAATATTTGATGGTAGAGACGTTTACTTTATGGAACATCTTGAATGAGTTGTAACTAAAACACGATAACTTTGTTTTACTACTATTTTGTGGTTAAACAATGAAGTAATACATTATTCACCTATTAGTACATATTATTAATAGGTATTTTCAAAAAAATGAAAGCAGGTAACATAAATAGTCTTCAATTCTTTTAGTTACTAGCATCTGAACTCTTAATTTCGTTCCAACAAATAAAGACTAAATGTACTGATATTATTTTATAATGCAAAATTTTGAAGAAAATATTAGACTTAATGCTGCTAAATACCAAGGGCTTAAATAATCAATCCTAATTGCGAATTGAAAGGCACGGCGGTGTATCCGCAATCCATGCAATAAGCTTACAGCAAGTGGGAATCCATCAAATACTTGCATGCCCCTATTTGCATACATTCAGCCCTGTGATGGGTTAATCACCGGGGGGTTATTGGGTAAACTGATACGTTAGTAAACCTCCGCCGTAATATTATTATAAATGCGTTATTGGCCTGTACAGTATGATTAATAAAGGTTCGTTGACACTGTGCATGCAAGCTCAAATGCGGATTTATGCGTCGGCCATTAGATAGGTCAGTAATGTTATGCCCAGCTGTTGATCACCACTCCACTTTATCAAGAGTATCACATGGATATCCCGTTTCGGACGGGGTAATTGGTGCCGTTAATACGACATTTCGTTGATGTTTTATCAAATATTGCAAACGCGAATGTTACATTTTGTTACTCGTATCTATTATCAGTTTGATTATTTATCAAAAACAACAAATGCCTTTAACAAATGCATATGTCGAGTCGACCAGAAAAATATAGGAAAAGACAAGCAAATAATTAAAAAATCTTTGTATGTCTTATTCCTTTCTTTTATTAAGTTCATTCAAGTATCTTCAAAGATCTTCATAATATTCTCCTCTTACTTCTCAGTAATAACCAGATAAATATAGGAAAAGACAACCAAATAATTATATATGTCTTGTTCCTTTCTTTTATTAAGTTTATTCAACTATATTCAAAGGTCTTCATAATCTTCTCCTCTTACTTTTCAGTAAGATCAAAAATCAACTATATAAAATAGGATTTATTAGATAATGTTATCCAAAAGCATGAAAGCAGAATAAAACTATGTTAACGTTAATTGTTTATAAATTTAAGTTTTGCACCCTATACATAGCTATGATCAACTACAAACAAGTATCATTTTGGAGCCTTCAGATTAAAAACCCAAATAAATAACATTATTACCAGAGTGATTACCAAAAAAAACATCAGCAGTGTTATACCTAAAAATTCAATACATATGTAGGGTGGGTGGGTGGCCACTATCCCACCCTTCAATTACTGCAAACCTAACAAGTATTCTTCAAGAAATCAAGGTGCAAAATAAAGCTAACCGAATGAATTATAAATCATTTAATACATTAAATACTTTGAGTTAAAAATTTTGCGTATGATTTATAAATTGAAGGGTGAGATAGTGGCCACCCACCCACCCTACATATACATTTAAACTTCAGGTACTCCCCTGCATTAAAATTCTTTAAAACCGTCCATACAAAATCTGCAGTTTTGCTTGGAAATAAATAGAGAGGGATTGACTAATATTAAAACAATATATGTAGGGTGGGTGGGTGGCCTCTATACCATCCTCCAATTTATATATCACACCCAATACTTTATAGTAATTACCAGTAATTGATAAGAAAGTTACTTAATTATTCTTTATTTACAAATTTTCTATTGAAAACATAGTTTGTGATATTGTAATTGGAGGATGAATAGTCGCCACCCATCCATACATATCTATTAAAACTACGAATACAACACTGTTTTAAAATTCGTTAAAATCATCAACACTCACTCTGCATTTTTCTTGAAATCGAATTGAGAGGGTGTTAAAAAAATATATGAAGGGTGGGTGGGCGTTCTCTAAACTATTCTCCAATCTATATATCACACCTAATACTTTATTGAATATCCAGTGATTTATAAAAGAAAGTGTTTGTTTAATTAATTACCTAATTGTTGTCTTCTTAACAATTACCTGAAAAATTCACTGCTTGTAATATAGTAATAGGAGGGTGGAAGAGTGGCCACGCATCCACCCTACATATACATTAAAACTACAGGTATAACACTGTTTTAATATTCTTGAAAATCATCAACACAAGCTCTACAGTTTTTCTCGGAAACAAATAGGCAGTGAAAGTTTAAAATTAAAGAAATATATACAGGGTGGGCGGGTAGCGCCTACTCCACCCTCCAATTTATATAACAAACCCAATACTTTAATTAATACCCAGTGATTTATAACAAAGTGTTTAACTAATTAATTACCTAATTTCTTATTGAGAAATCATTGTTTGCAATATAGTAATTGGAGAGTGGGATAGTGGCCACCCACCCACCCTGCATATACACTTACACTACGACCACAATACTATTAAAATTCTTAAAAACCACAATAACAAACCTCTGTGGAATTTCTTGAAAACGAATTGAGTCATTAAATGAAATTAACGAAATATATGTAGGGTGGGTGGGTGGCCTCTATCCCACACTCCAATTTATGCAAGACACCAAATAATTAATGCAATAAAGATTGATTGATAAAAGAGTGTTTGTTCATTTAACTACCTGATTATTCTTTCCTTAACAATTTCCTATTGTTTGTAATATAGTAATTGGATGGTGGGATAGTGGCCACCCATCCACCCTACATATACATTCAAACTACAAGTATATCACTGTTTTAAAATTCGTGAAAATCATCATCACAAACTGGGCAGTTATTCTTGAAAACAAATTAAGAGGGGGTGACTAATTTAAAAAAATAAATATGTAGGGTGGGTGGGTGGCCTCTATCCTACCCTCCAATTTATGTAACACGCTTGATATTTTATTGAATAACAATTGATTGATAAGAAAGTATTTGTTTAATTAATTAAATAATTATTCTTTTCTTAATAACACTCTATTGGGAAAACAATTGTTTGTAATATAGTAATTGGAGGGTGGGATAGTGGACACCCACCCACCCTACATATTCATTTAAACTTCAAGTACAACCCTGCTTTAATTATTTTTAAACCATCAACACACTACAGTTTTCCTTAAAAACAAATGGAGGGAGTGACTAGTGTTAAAAAATATAGGTAGGGTGGGATAGTGGCCACCAACCCACCCTACATAAACATTTAAACTACAGGTACAGCATCATAAGCGAGGGTTTTATTTATTTAAGTGTTGTAAAGTGTAGAGAAATATAAAAATGGTGATATGGCCATCATAGTATTTCCTTTACATATTGCTCGAAAACTATGAGGATTTTTTATTTCTTTAATTAAATGAAATATATAGGGTGGGTTGCCTCTGATCTACCCTATAATTAATACAATTTTATAGTAAAAATCTTAAAACGAATTAATATTTTACCTAAAAAAATTGATTAATTCAATAAAATAAAAGCAAATCAGTATGTGAAGATAAAATATATGTGTAAGGTGGGTTAAAGAAATCCAATCCATTATCTAATTAAAATGGCATACTCTAGTATTTATAAAAAATCATCTTCATATGAAGTCACTCTACAAATAAATTCTTCGTCGAAATTCATTGTTTTAATCAATCAAACATATGTATTGGATTTTTAGGTATAACACTGCTGATGATTTTTGGAAATTACATCAACGCTTTTAACGTTTCTTTTACAATAAACTTAAAACTAATAAGTTGATGAAGATAAAATTAATATCTAGGGTGAGTGGATGACCTCAAATGCATCCTCCAACCAATACAACTTACAGAGGGTTTATAAAAATATATTTTATATCGAATATGTAATTTACCTTATAAAATTCACATATAATTTGTTATAACAATTATTTATTTTAAGCTAACTTAATGTTTTTATGATTGAGTTATAATTAAACTTTTAATCATGCAAGATATTACCATAAAAGTACCTTCTATTATCAGGGAGCAGTAATAAATGTTACCATATAACCCTTGGGTTTGATTTACAGAAAATTCTATTATTATTTCTTCTCCGACTAGTTTTGCAAACTTTAACTCGTCGTACTCTAAATTCTATTTTAACATTTCGATTACTTTAAATACAAATCTGCTCAAACAAAAACAGCACAACAATGTTTTCATGAATTAAAGTTAAATAAATAACCTTTGAAATTTCTATCAGACTCTAACTATTAATGAAGAAATTGTGGAAGAAGGATTCAGGAAGAAATTGCCTGTCCTATTGTCCAAGAAATATACACATTTAGCTTCAACTTAGTTGTCTAGTGAAATCTGTTGCAGTAATAATAAAAAAATTAGATAAATTCACTTTCATCATATCAATTTGTAACATCACTTAAACTAATTAAGCGTGAAAACGAATGCTTCCAATACTTCTTTAATTTTTGGATAGTTGGTTCTGAGTCATCTTTGGCTCTTATGTCCTAAATTCTATTTTAACTTATCACTTCTAAAATGGTTCTGCTTAAACAAATTCAGCACAAACTGAGTTTCGCAGAAATCATGTAGTAAATATAAACTTATCTAAACACTTTTGCTTCTCATGCTATTAACATCAGTCCCACGTATTATTCATTAAAGATCCTTGCTCTTCTTGTGTTTAAAATATGTTGAATATCCTTCGAAAAAATATAAATGCAAATATTTCATACATAGAAAGGAAAAAGCGTATTATCATATTTAAAAATTACCGGAGAAGAGTTTTGGAAAAATCTTGCACTTTCCTAATGTTTGACAGTTATGTAGTGAAATCGGTTTTTAGTAAAAATAAAGTAAATTTATATTTTCATCATTGAAGTGTTCTGGTTGAAATTGCCTACCAGACTTTTCAAAATTTGCACTCAACTGCACTGAATTGAAAAATTCACTATGTTTTAACCACAAATAATTATAGTGAATTTTTCAATTCAGTGTAAGTATGGATTACCACGGTCGCAACCATTCTCTTTATGCACCCATCTAGCTTCAGTAAATTGCTTAGTGATATCGGTTGCATTAATTTTTGTTGATTGTTTGATTTTCACATTTTCTCACATTAAAAAAAAAATAATGGTGGTCGCCAATTCTTTCTTGAAAATGGTTTTCAGAACGGCCTTCGCCGTCTAGGCTTGGGTTTTTTCGTAGGAGCGCTCCTGATCGCCTTTTTGGCTTTCGACGGGGACGACGACTTCGCCTTCGATTTTGCTACCTCAGAAGTAGCGATGGTGGATGAGACTTTATTGGCCTTTCCAGTCAAGGATTTCTTTTTTCCTGCGACGGCCTTCTTGGCTCCGCCTCGGCCACCACTTTCCCCTGCACTCTTAAGTGATTTTTCCGCCTTCATGGTTGTCTTCACGATTGTAATTTTTTCTTAAACTTATCTTTCAAAATAAGGCCAGTAAACAATGTTTCAAATTCTTTTTCGGACTAATTCAAATTAATTCAACTTAATTTTAATAGGCAGGAAATGAAGTAAAACATTAATAAAAACATTATGGAACAAAACAAGTGTTACTCTCCACCTAATATTAATAAAGTGGTGGGGTAGAGGTGTACAAAGTTTAAACTTTGCTTTTTTGTAAAACTTTTGAAGTACTTTTAATGCAAACCTGCTTAACCAAAACCATATAATGTATGGTTTAAAAAAATCTACAAAATCTGCCGCCATTGCCCATACTGGCAAATATGTATGACGAATTCTTTTGTTGAATCTTTTTACATACTTCTATCCAATATATGTTAAGTAGCCTTAGAAGTAAAATTAGGAAATTACTGGAAAAAAATTCTAGACGAAATTGCCAACCCGGTTTCCCAAAAGCTGCTCTTTGTTACAGGCACTTACTGAAATTTGTAGCAGTAACCCGTCCAGAAAAAAACATCTCATTTTGCGTTTAAGACATTTTCCTGTATAAAAAATAAGAAATTCTTATTGATCAAGATTTTGGATATTTTTGTTATTCTTGCCATTTCTAAGGAAATATTTAGTCAAATAAATCTTGAATATTTAGGATATTCTTTGTTATTCTTGTCATTTCTGGAAAAACATTCAATCATGAAACGGTTTTTTGATAAGGATTTTTTTAAATTTTTTTACATAAAGGCACTTATGTCGTCGAAAATTGTGTGCCCCAAATTTTGCAATTAAGCATTTTGAACCACAAATTTGCATTTGTAGTTAAAAATACTTGCTTGCAAAGTTCATCACTCGGATAAGAAGTTTGTATGAACATTGAAAAATTACTGATGAAAAGTTTTGAAACGAATTGCTTACCCATTCCCCAAAAATGCACTTCTTAATTTTTTTTAGTTTCAGTGAAGTATTCAAAATTAATCAAACTCTACTACAATATAAGGATTATTAAAAATATTCAAAAGCCCATTTTCTTTAATTAAGTAAACAAAAAATTAAATAAACATTCGCAGGATATGTATAAAAACTTTTGTCATTTGAAAACTTTTAATACTCGTAGTCTCAATTCTGATATTACTTTTTTGCTCGGAGAAAACATACATTCAAATGTCATTTATATCAGACTTAAGGTTTTTGAACCATTAATAAAAATATTTCGGCCAGAAAAAATAAACAGTTTATATGCATATTTAAAAATTATGGAAAAGGGTTTAATTTCAGTCAATTTCCTAATGTAATCTTGTGTCAAGTATTTTTTATTGAATATATCCTAAATAATCTTTGAAAATTATACACAATCAAGAAATTTGAACTACAAACGTAAAAAATTCATGCTCAAGAAAGAAAAAGACTTTAGATATATTTGCAATATACTGGAAAAAAGTTCCTGGAGGAATTTACCAACCTGATTTCTTAAATAAAACCTACACTCATCTAGTTTCAGTTAGTTGATTGGTAAAATCTATTGCAGAAACCACTTCCTTTTATGGAGGAACTTATATCTTCAAAGTAATATCTTAGGTAATTTTTGAATCTAGGAAAGACAATTAGAAAGGTAAGAGTTTCAAATCCTTCTTTCAATAATAGGTTATTTCACACTGTCTCGTCAAAAGCAAAGTGAGAAAATTGTTTAAGAAATATCATACTTTCGATATAGTTCTAACAAATTCGATATAATTCTAACAAAACTAGCACAAAACAAAATTTCAAAAGTCGTATGATAGACATTACAACGATGGTGGCAGATAACATCGATGTCGACGCCAAAAAAATATGATGGACATGTGCTAAACTCACTTGCGTATTCATTTATTTATTTAAAAGTCGTACTATTTCTGATCCTTCGAAAATTTGATGAGAGTTAAGCATTTTGTACTAGAGAGGAGAAAATTACATTTAGAAAGAAAAAAGAAGAGTTTAGACATATTTGAAAATTACTGGAGAAGACTCCTCAAAGAAATTTCCTACCGATTTACTAAAAAAACTGCACTCTTATAGTTCATTCAGTAGCCTAGTGAAATCTGTGGCTTAACAACTTTCTCTTACAGAGAAAATAAGAAAACTTACCTTCATCATTTTAAAAGCTGAATTTTGTATATTACATGAGAATTCTATCAGTCTTGTTATAAAAAGCAACATATTTAATTTTCGTAACAGACATCACTTGATTTTTTTGTTGATTTTACTATAATGATTTCTAAAACGAATCAAATAAAATGATGATATTTCAGGTCTCCAAAATGTTTTTGCTATAAACTGTACATGAAGCTTATGAGCGAGCTAAATATCTAATTTTTCTGTTTACTTTAGACTCATGTCTAACATTACTTTATTTTTTTATCAAGAAGGACGAATAATTAAATTAATGAAAGGCATAAATGATTTTATTCTATTGATTTATAATACACAAATTCAGAGGGAAAGGAAGATGAGATTTTGCGACACTACAATTTTTCATTAATATGATGTCCTATAAAAGAAAAATTTTGAAAATAATACTAAAATTTATTGCAGATGTGACCTTCTAATTCCTAGAACATGAGGTGAATTCTTAGAAAAGTATAAGCTACGTCAAATCAGGTAGAATTGTTGCAACCTAAATATCCAGTTAAGTCTCGGACTTTTACAATTTTTTCCATAATACGCAAAATTAACAATATTAGATGAATATAGCTATTCCCAGGTAAATTTTAAATATCATTATCTTCATCGAACTAACCTTTAAGGTTTCTTATAAACAATTTGCCTACTTGGGAACCATGATTAATGAGGATTGGGACTATTCTCAGAAGATTAGGTGCAGAATCGAGAAAGCAAGAGCTGCCTTTAACCAAATGGCCCAACTTTTCAAAACTCACAGCCTCAGCATCGATATAAAATCAGACATCTTCGATGCTATATTTTCTCGATACTTTTCTAAGGAATGGAATCATGGATCATAAGATCAGGGTGATGGAAAATATTAAGATGGACTTGGAAGTAGTGAAAACAATCAAAAGAAAAAATACTAAAATATCTTGGACGCATTATGAGAAATGAGACCTTTTAAAATCTGTTCTCCAAGAGAATATCTATGGTAAAAGAGAACCAGAAAGAAGAACAATATCATGGCTTGAAAACTTAAGAACATGGTTCTCAAAAACTACCACCGAAGTATTCAGAGCAGCCGTGAACAAAGTACCTATATCCAGAATGGTCGCCAATATACGGAACGAAGAATTTCTTTAGATTCTTAGCCAATAAAATCTTATTCCACATCTTCAGCATTTTGAATATTTTTTTGTCATCCTTACAATTTTGCAAACAAAATTTCTTGTTATTTCAATAAAATTTTATTCAACAGCTTGAGGACTTTATATTAAACTTGTAATTTCTAAAGAATATTACAGTAGAGAAAAATGGTTTCAACAACTTGAGAATTTTTGGTAAGTATTTGATATTCTTGTTACTTAAAAAAATAGTTAAGAAATACTCATTCAATAACTTGAAGATATTGTAGTTTTTTAAATTTTTTGTTAAGTATGAAAAAAAATAGTCTAGAAATTCCTATTCAACAACCTAAAAATTTAGATTTTTTTGTTATCTTGTTATTTCTAAAGAAATTTTCAGTTAATAACATCGATCAAGAGAATCTTCCAAAAACTTTAAGAATTTGTACATTTATTTGACTGTTGTTAGTTAAAAAGAAATTTCCAGTCAACAATTCGATTCAACAACTAGAACATTTTTGTTTTTCGAAGAATGTTTTTAGAAAGAAAATCTTTTGTAAGAAGAAAATCAAGGAAGCTCATTTAACAATTTGAGGATTTTGGATATTTTTTATTATTCTTATTTCTTTTGTAAAAATTTTTATTAAACAAAGATGTTGATTTTTTTTGTTATTCTCATTATTTACTTATTTTTTACACTTATAGATACTTTCCCACTTTCTTCGCTTGCGGTAAAACTTGTTTTTTATTTTCTGTTTATTTCATTTAAAAATAGACTTCGTATTGTTTTACTATATTTAATGTTCGACATTAAAAAAGAATTAATATCTTTGTTTTTCATATAAAAATGCTTAATTTTATTAATCCCTTTCTAATTTGTCTTAGACTAAAGGTACTTTGAGACTATACAGTACGTTTTTTTCTCTTATTAAATTATGCGCTTGTTTTACTGGCGTGGACAAATTTCTCGCGAAATTAATTGGTGTCCGCACAACTTTATAATCTGTCTGAAACAACATAAATCTCTTCCAAAAAAAAAACAACGCTGTACAATTAATTAGTATGATGCTCGTAATAAATCCCAATTAGTTCATATCCAATTTAAAACTTTACAAACTTTTAATACAAACACGTTCTATTCGCGCAGGCAACTGATGAAAATAATGTTTAAACAAACTTTTCATTCTATCTACATAATTAATTAAAAACAATTCTAATTGTTATTAATTTATTTTAAAAAAATAACGCTTTGATTTTATAATAAATAATTAGCAATCACATGGTTTTGTTTGTTATGGTGAACTCCGCCCGCAAGTCCTGTAACCTAAATTTTTGAATTTTTTAATTTATATATCTCAATTTTGTTTACCTTGTTTTAACAGGATATTGTAAAGTAAGAATGAATAAATGAATAAACCATTCGAAAAGTTTGAGAAAATATTTAAGAAAAATATATATTAACAAATATTAATTATTGTTGGTTTGAGTTTACGTGAAGTGTTTTGTAAGTGACCTTGTGAACGAAATGTATATTTAACGCTTAATAAACAAGTGAAGTAAGGAATAAACTGAGTGTTATTTTCATAAACAAATATTAAGATTTTATTTGCAAAGAAACTGCATTAAACTGCTCAAAGCCACGTTTAAATGATTAAATTAACACTATAGATAAAAATAGAAAAATAAAAGTAAATTTTAGTTTGAGAATCTAAACAATTCTAAACTAGGTCACCTTAAAATTGAGTTCTAAAGATCAAACCAAATCATAAAATTAAAAGTAAAATCACGTTATTAAGGCCGAATCGCAATTACAAATAAAAATTTAAATGACATTATTTTGCTCTTCCAAGGTCACGCTAATATGATTAAATTAATTATTATTATATTACGTAAAAGTAAAGTTTACTGTCATAATATCATAAATTAGGTTCTACAACTCAAATCAAAATTACTTTCATCAAATTATTTATTTATTTATTTATAACCCAACAGTTAAGAAGGCCAATTGAAAGAAAACTAATTCAGATTACTTTGCTGTTGCTCTTGCAAATATTAAAGTGATAATTTCTAAGGTCACACCAAAATAAATAAATTAAAATTCCAAATCACGCAAAAGTTAATGTTGTAATTTTAACAATCCATAACTAGGTCACCACTACAATTGAGATCGTGAGACTAAATCAAAATGAATACAATATAAAAAGTAATAAAACAAATTGAGAAGGCGTTCTGGTTGCTCTTGGAATAATTATGGTAAACAATTTGTCAAAATCATGCTAAAATTATTTTATATAAGCATTAGTCAAACTTATGATAAAATGGATAAATTTCAGGCTGCGAAACGCTAAATAAAATTTTAAATTCCCAACAATCAACAACTAGGTCACCCTAAAAAATATGTTCTTAACTTTCCAGAGAAAAAATTGAATAAAAAAGGTTTTATTCAGTTTTTGATATTATTTATTTTGAAGGCATCTACTCATCATACATGCTTAAAATTTAAAAAAATAGTACAAACAAAAGTTAAAGTGTTTTTATTAATGCATATTTGAATTTATACTGACTATTTTCATCGAATTAAAATTAAAAAATAATTCAAAACTGTTATTGCTATGGAATTATTAGAATAGTTCCTCAAGGTCACACTAGAATAATTAAATTAAAACTCCAGATCACTTAAAATGAAATTTAATAATGGAATCTCAACAATTTATGACTAGGTCATCTTAAAAATTAAATTCTCTTATTTAAATATAAAATTCCCAAGTTCACGCCAAATTGATTAAATTAAAACACAAAAACATGTAGAAATAAATGCAAATTTCGGTATTTAAACAACTCATAGCTAGGTCACAAAAATAGAGTTGTTAAGGCCAAGTCTAAATAAATCTAATGAAATTGAAAGTAAAAAACAAATTTGGATGATTTTGCTGCCGTTCTTGCAATAATTAGAGTATTAAATTAATCACAATCTTGTTTATACGATTAAATTTAAATATTAAATCAGGTAAAAAATTTTAACTCTGTAATCAACTACACATACTTAGGTCGCCTAAAAAATAGATTCCTAAATTTAAAAAAACATTTATCAATTTAAAAGTAAAATTACGTTCAGATCACATTGCTCTTGCTTTTATATTTTTGACAGTTGAGTCATGATAAAAAACGAAAGGTTAATTTTAAACTGAAAATAATTTTAATAGTTCATTAAAAATATTGAGCTTTGATAGTATAAATAGTTGCCAAAAGGCAATAGAATTGCTCAAATAGAAAAACAAAAACGAAACCAAACTTTTTGGTTTAAAGTTTTTGATTTGATTTTAGAATTTGCTGAGCTTTAACAGCAGAAAAATATTAATTATAACAACTCATAGCTAGGTCACTTTAAAATTAGATTTTTTTATAACTAGGTCACTTAAAAAATAAATAATTAAAGTTCAAATCAAAATAGCTTAACGAAGTTGAAAGTGAAATCGAATATTTAGATTGTTTTGCTGTCGCTCTTGCAAAAACTAGAATATCAAACTAGCCCAGATCATGCTTATAGGATTAAATTTACATATTAAATCAAGCAAAAGTAAATTTTAACTTCGGAATCACTGCCATATATATTTAGGTCACCTTAAAAGATGCGTTTCTAAGGTCAAATCAAAATAACATTTATCAATTTAAATGTAAAATTACGTTGCTCTTGTATTTTAACAAAAGGTTAATTTTAAACTGAAACTAATTGTAATACTTGATTGAAAAATATTGAGCTTTGATAGTATAAATAGTTACCAGAATGCAGTAGAAATAGAAAAACAATAAATTTTAATTTTAATTTTTTTTATTGGAAATATTAATTTTCAAAACCCATAGCTAGGTCGCTTCAAAAATAGAGTTTTTAAGGCTAAATCGAAATAAATTTAATGAAATTGAAACTAAAAACAAATTTTGATGATTTTCTGTCTCTCTTACAATAATTAAAGTATTAAACTAGCCTAGATGATGAAGTGATATGAATATCAATCAAAATTTCAAAAATGTATAACTAGTTCACATTAAAAATTAAGTTCTCAAGTTCAAATCAAAACGAAAGAATTAATTTTGATTTAAAATTGTTAATTTTATTGTAGAATATCTTGAGTTTCAACAACAAAACATATTAATTATAACAACCTATAGCTAGGTCACTTTAAAAATAAAATTTTTAAGGTTAAGTCGAAATAAATTTAATGAAATTGAGAGTAAAAACAAATTTAGACTGTTTTGCCGTCACCATTGCAATAATTAGAGTTTTAAACTAGCATAGATGATGAAGTGATATGAATATCATCGGAATGTCAAAAATTTATAACTGGGTCATATTAAAAATTATGTTCTCTAGTTCAAATCAAAATGACCAAAACTTAAATTAAACTGATTTTGCTATTGCAATTATTTAAGTGTTTTATTACAAAGGTCACGATAAAATAATTGAATAAAATTAAAAAAATATTTAGAAATATATTTTAATTTCGGGATTATAACAATAAACCATGTAGAAATATTTTGATTAGAATTAAAAACACACTTGGTTAATTTCGGGATTATAACAACCCATTGCTAGGTCACTTCAAAAATAGAGGCCAAATCGAAATAGCTTAATGAAATTGAAACTTGAAATCAAATTTAGATTGTTTTGCTGGCGCTCTTGCACTAATTAGAATATTAAACTAGCCCCAAATCGTGCTTATGCTTATATGATAAAATTTACATATTAAATCAAGCAAAAGTAAATTTCAACTTCAGAATCACTACAATCTATATCTAGGTCACCTTAAAAAATACGTTTCTAAGGTCAAATCAAAATAACATTTATCAATTTAAATGTTACGCTCAGAACACATTGCTCTTGCTCTTTTATTTATGACAGTTGTGTTATGATAGAAAACGAAAGGTTAATTTTAGACTGAAAATAATTATAATAGTTGGTTGAAAAAAATGTTGAGTTTTGATAGTATAAATAGTTTCCAGAAGGCAGTAGAAATAGCAAAACAATAAATTTTGATTTAATTTTTTTTTTGATTGATTGTTGAGGCACTTAAGTGTTGAAAATTCATATTCACTATTTCGATAACAAAACTGTTAGATTTTCAAATTGGTCAAATAAAACCAATTTGAAAATCTAACAGTATGGTTATCTAAATAGTTAAAAAATGTATATGATTGTAGATAATGTCGAGTTTCAACAGCAGAAAATATTAATTTTAACAACCCATAGCTAGGTCACTTTAAAAATAGCTTGACAAAGCTAGTCTAAATAGAAATAGCTTAATTAAATTGAAATTAAAAACAAATTTAGACAATTTCGCCGCCTCCATTACAATAATTAGAGTACTAAACTAGTTTAGATATGAAGTGATATAAATATCATCGTAATTTCAAAAATTTATAACTAGGTCATATTAAAAATTAAGTTCTCAAGCTCAAATCAAAATGAAACAATAAATTTTTATTTAAAATAATTTTTGGTTTGATTGTAGAATTATGCAACAGCAGAAAATATTGATTTTAACAACCCATAGTTAGGTCACTTTAAAGATAGTTTCAACATAGAGTTTTTGATGATAAATTTAATGAAATTGAAACTAAAAACTATTTTTTATTGTTTTTCTGTCTCTCTTGCAATTATTAGAGTGATAAACTAGCCTAGATGATGAAGTGATATGACTATAATCGGAATTTCAAGAAATTATAACTAGGTTCCCAAGGTCAAAACAAAACGAAACAATAATTTTTTATTTAGAATTGTTAATTTTATTATAGAATGTGTTGAGTTTCAACAGCAAAACTTATTATATATAACAAACCATAACTAGGTCACTTTAAAAATAAAGTTTTTAAGGCTAAATCAAAATAAATTTAATGAAATTGAAATTAAAAACAAATTTTGATGGTTTTTCTGTCTCTCTTGCAATAATTAGTGTATTAAACTAGCATAGATGATGAAGTGATATGAATATCAATCGAAATTTCAAAAATGTATAACTAGTTCATATTAAAAATTAAGTTCTCATGTTTAAATCAAAACAAAACAATAAATTTTAATTTAAAATTGTTAATTTTATTGTATAATATATTGAGTTTCAACAGCAAAACATATTAATTATACAACTCAAAGCTAGGTCACTTTAAAAATGGAGTTTTTAAAGCTAAATCGAAACAGTTTAATGAAATTGAAAGTAGAAACAAACTTTATACTTTTTCGCAGTCTCTATTACAATAATTAGACTTAAACTAGTCTAGACGATGAAGTGATTTGAATACCATCGAAATTTCAAAATTAAAAATTAGGTTCTCACGTTCTACTTGTGACTAAGCCATATTAAAATTTAAGTTCTCAAGCTCAAATTAAAACGAAACAATACATTTTGATTTGATTGTAGAATACGTTGAGTTGCAACGGCAGAAAATATTAATTTTAATAACCCATAGCTAGGTCACTTTAAAAATAACGTTTTATGGCTACATCGAAATAAATTTAATGAAATTGAAACTAAAAACAATTTTTTATGCTTTTCCTGTCTCTCCTGCAATAATTAGAGTATTAAACTAGCCTAGATGAAGTGATTTGAATATCATCGGAATTTCAAAAATTTATAACTAGATCATATTAAAAATCAAGATCTCAAGTTTGAATCAAAACGAAATAGAACAAAACGAAACAATAAATTTTAATTTGATTTTTTTTATTTTATTGTAGAATATGTTGAGTTTCAACAGCAGAAAATATAGATTTTAACAACCCATAGCTAGGTCACTTTAAAAATAGATTTTTCAATGATAAATTGAAATAAATGTAATGAAATTCAAACTAAAACCAAATTTTGATGGTTTTTCTGCCTCCCTTGCAATCATTAAAATAATAAACTAGTCTAGACTATGAAGTAATTCATAAATAGGTCATATTAAAAATTAAGTTCTCAAGTTCAAAATGACTGTTTATAAATTGATAGTTAAAAACAAATATAAATCACATCTAGTTTGCGATGGCAATTGTTTAAGAACAAGGTCACGTTAAAATGATTAAATTCAAGTTTAAAAAAATATGTAGTAATATATTTCGGGATTATAACAACAAAATATATAGAAATATTTTGATTAGAATTAAAAACCAGTTCCTTAATTTCGGGATTATAACAACCTATTGCTAGGTCAATTTAAAAATAGAGTTTTTAAAGCCAAATCGAAATAGCTTAATGAAATTGAAAACGAAATCAAATAATTAGGTTTTGCTGTCGCTCTTGCAATAATTAGAATATTAAACTAGCCCAGATCTTGCTTATAAAATTAAATTTACATATTAAATCAAGTAAATGTAAATTTTAACTTCGGAATCACTACAATTTTTACCTAGGTCACCTTAAAAACATACGTTTTTAAGGTCAAACCAAATAACATTTATCAAATTACGTTCAGATCACATTCCTCTAGCTCTTGTATTTTTGACAGTTGAGTTATGTTAGAAAACGAAAGTTTAATTTTAGACTGAAATTAATTTCAATAGTTGATTGAAAATATATTGAGCTTTTATAGCATAAATAGTTGCCAGAAGGACGTACATTTTTTTGTGTCAATAATTATTTATTTATATCTTTCACTTTACAATATTATATATGAAAATTATAAATTATGTATTAATAATTACTAAAATTTATGTGATAGGACGAGTACTAGTAACTTATCGTGTTTTGTACATAATCATCGTCAATAAATTGTTTCAGTCAGGCCGTTATTCTTCTATAATAAACGTTCCAGCGTACTCTTGACCTACCTCAATAAACTATACATTAGCCTAGCGTAACCTTGACCTTCCTTAAGAAACTATGTATTGCGGTAGGTCAAGAGTACGCTAGATGTAGTTTTATATGAAAATACTAACAAATGTATGTGATGTTGCTCTTGGCAACTATTAAAGTATAAAATTAGCCGAGGTCACGCAAAAAATAATTAATTAAATAGTATAATTCACGTAAAAGTAAATTTTGATTTGAAAATCTTTACAATTTATAACTAGGTCACCTTGAATATTAAGTTCTCAAGAAGATTTTTATTAAATTTAACACTTAAAACATAAAGTCTCCAGCTTAAATCAAAACGACTTTCACGAAATTAAAAGTAAAACTTTCAACAGTTGAGATAATTAAATTTAGTAATTTTTACAGTAAAAATTTAGTGGCATTTATTTTATTGTGGAAAAAATATTTTTGGCAGTAGACAATTATCGTGTTTTTTTATATAATTATAATCAATAAATTGTTTCAGCCAGCGCATTATTTTCTTGTAATAAATATTCAAGCGTACTCTTGACCTACCCCAACAAACTATACATTAACATAGCGTAACCTTTACCGTTCTTAATAAATGATGTGTTGTGGTAGGTCAAGATTACGCTAGGAAGTCCGAAGTGGTTCAGGTAAAACTCCCTTCACTGGACTTTTTAGAGATGAATAAATTAATCAGCAAGCAGAATGCGTGTTCCTTTCATTTCATAACAAATTTTTCTTCACCTTGCTCGATATTAAAATTAAGTATTTCCTGTGCTGCGGCGATGTAAATAAACGAGCGGAATTCACGAGAAAATTAACAGTAACTTATGGCCAATAAAGTCGAAGAACTTATTTGACAATTTCGGCAAAATTTTGGCAGGCCGTACGGAAAGCGAAGTTATACGTTTGGAATGAGTCGGAGCACTTTGTTCCGACTCGTGTGCAGAAGATGGTTATGCGGTATTTAACGGCATATCTGCTCGTAAAAATGCTAAGCAGCCCGATGTAAATTCCGAAATTAAGTTGTTTCTTTTATGGTGCGCATTAAATTTGTTGCTAATTATCTATTAAGTTCTGGTACTGAAGCATAATTTGAATATGAAATTAATTTCGGCGGAGATAATTGACGTGTCGTTATAATCGATGAAATTTATGTTCGAATAGATTTTTTTAAGATATGATGCTACGTTATTTGTAATTTAAATCTTGCATTTATTATAATAAAGTTATAATTATCTTATGTATATAGGAAGAACATGACTGATACTTATATTACAACGTTTATTAATACCGGTTTTAGGTAATACATAATACTAGTTATAAGAGTTGAGTTAAAATAATATATTGAAGTTTATAATATTTCAATATTTCATAAAAATAATATATTCAAGGTCGTGATGAAAGTTTTCAAGAAATGCTATTTTTTAGAACCTGCGTAATATTTCATAAAAATTATATATCAAGATAGAGTTGAAGAATGGCCTCGTGTAAATCATGTTCAAGTTTGATCAAGATTGGCCATGGTTTAGAATATTAATCACCTAAAAACAAATAGGTGAAAAGGAAAATAAATAACTCTCTAAATCGAAGATTAATTGAAAAGGCGCACGCAATTAATCCATGCTTCAGAAAAAAGTTAAACGTTTCCTCTGGGCGCGCAAAATAATGCACAAACGGCGATCGGCTTTGGCGCGTCCGAACAATGGATGAAATAATCCGTGACTTACATTCTTTCGATATCCTGAGGAAGGTTCCTGGGAACCTGGGTCAAGCCGCGGTGGGAGCAGTCGACCGTTGTTCCTACGCAGGCACATGGTCGTGGACATCTCAGCGACGACACATGGGGCCCAACAGAGTACCCAAAATCGTTCGATGGTTCGCCCGCACCGAACCCACAAAACACTGCGAACAGGGCGAATGCTATGGTCGCCCTCATTTCTCCAAAAATTTTGCACCTTGGTGCTTCAAAGTGCTGATTAACTTCACTGTCTTCGATCTGGTCTGATAACCTGAAATCAATATTAATATTAGTCCAATACATTTAAAACATAGATAAACATTACAGCACCATTTCCAAAAAAGTTTGTAGCGATAAAAATTTTACCAGATGTAGTCTACCAAAATATTTTGAATAAAAATATATTGCATGATATTTGTTATATTATGAAGTAGTCTATACTCTAATAATCATAACTTGTTTATCATTAGAAATTTGGGAATTTAAATAATTATGACCAACACTTTCTCCAATGTTTATTAGAGAACGTTGAAAAGTTAATTTCCAATTCCACACGTGCGCAGAAATTCCCAATGAGCGAGCTTAACGTAAATTATGCAAATTAGCACCATAGTATATAGAATATTAATCTTGAATTATAATTAATCAATGAGTGAAAATTATGTAACGTAAACAAAGTAATTTGTGGAAAATTAATGGTAATATCATTGTGATTAATTAGTATGAGTATTGCGTAATTATATGGTGCTGGATTCCGTGGTCGTGATTAATCTTTCGACCTGGTATTTGTTTATCGCGGTGTGACGAGTTAATTAAGCAATTAATTTGTAAAAAACCGAAGCCCGCTGGTAGATAGGTTTCCATCAATCAGAGCCGACGATATTTCTAGGCCAAAACTAATTTGTTTTCTTCGGTGCTGTTAATTAATTTCGTGCAACCACAGCCATCATCTCGCCAAAAAATTTCGGTATTAATTGATTCTAATTATAGGACACAGGTTTTCCGATCGGTAATTTTGATCATATTATATTCCAAATAGGTTTTTGTGCTTCATTCTGATAAATTTTGTAGGTAATAAAAACACTACAACAGTCAGTAAGGAGAATCTTTATCCTAAAGGAACAAGTTGTAATTGAAAATTTTCAATTTAACATCAACACTAAAGAACACAACAAATAATTAATATATTAAGACACTAAAAATTCTGCGCTTCAATCATCTTCTTAAAAATAGTAAATATATATAAAAATGAAAATAAATAATAATCTATACATAATAACATTTAAGTAATTAGGCACTTCTTAACGCGCACGCGCGTCTTAGTGAATTAAGTCTCACGAAATTAATCTTAACGCAACGGCTCATATCACAGACAATATATTTATTCAACTCGCACAACCATTGAAATGAGTAATGGTTCCTTTTACACATTACCGAGTTATAATTCATTGTAAAGGACTTAAGCACTTATGATTTATATCACCGTTCTAAATTGCCGGATAGGTAAGGAACGGGGAACGGTAAAAAGGTCGCTTTAATGATTCGAAACTAGTTTAAGTATAATAGAGGAGACTTTAATGCGACAAGGAAGAAGAAAAAAAAACTGTATTTTTTTCTTCTTCTTCGGTAATTCCTGATTACGGACGACCGTAAAATTACGGAAGAACAAGGCACCTGCGTTACATATTTTGATGGGGGACTAACGGGAACGGTAAATTTCAGGTGATAACTGAAGGATACGATAAGGCCACTCCCGTGAATGCCCGGCGTTTGATAAATGACAAACAAATTAGTGACTTGACACCTGTGAAAAATTTAATGGACGTTTTGTAACTGCTTTTCCATTAGTTTGTTGCCATTAACGATTTGGGAAGAAAAGTTATGCCCTCGTAAAAATATTCATAATTAATGGTCCATCTAATAGCAGTACTTATATTTTTTACATTCCTATGTAAGAGAAATTCTTCGTTTTGTGATTTTATTAGAATCAACCATTTTGAAGACGAACAAAAAATTATTTTGATTAAATAAAGTTGTAATTTTATTAGGTATCAGTTATTCTTTTATAGCTTCGTTATTCCTGCTAACATATTTAAGTAAATATATACATTAAATAATACTGCTTCTCAATGATCTTCCACTCGACCCATATCCTTCCACAGACCAGTGATAGCCCTTGGTTACTTCTGAATTCATTCTTGATTTATTAATTATTTCATCTAATATACTAAGATAAATAATTTAATGTTATACATAATAAATTAACAAATGTGCGGTCGCCAAAAAATTCATCCACTCACCAACACCGAAGCTCAGAAGGAAATACATTGAACTACCACGAAACAGTTTACGCTTGCTAATCGGCACCCTTACTTAACAAGCACCTTCACAACATAGCGATGACAGAAGATCCCTATGTCGGAAATGCAAGCAAAAAGAGTTGACCCTAAGACACATCCTGTGTGAATGCGAGTCACTCAAACATCTCAGCTGGTCCGTTTTGGAGAAGAGTGACCAGGTTGGGCAAAGCTGGGCAACACTCCACAAGGCCAACTAATCGCCTTTACCAGAAGTTTAGGTTGGCCTAAGGAGCAGGGCTCAGAAAGTGTCACAAAGGACCAACGAATGATCTAAGTGATGCGATCACAAACCATCACCATGTATAATAAGTTCCTATAACAATTTTGATCTGATTTGGAAAGGTTTGAATTCACAAGATATGTATTTTTCCATTCTAATCCTCTAATCTTCTGATGAAAGTTCCTCTTGGTAATGATTCATAAAATGATTTACCAAAAATGACCTCCTTGCTTCAAAAAGGGATTATTATTTGACACTTTGTGTCTTAATTAAAATTTGAAAGCTTTTACCAAAAATTTTTTTATTGTTAAAAATTTAAGCACTGTATTTTTTTTTAAATATAATGTTTCCACTTGTTAAATCTGTATTGGAATTATTCTTTTGTGATATGATTCAGTTATTTCATCGCATTTGCCTCAATCTCAGGAATCGTCTCAAATATTTCCATAATTGAAATTATGAGTTTAGAGAACAAAAAAGTTGAAAAATAGTGATTGAATAGAGCTTTGTCGTGTTGGAAACTTAGTCACCACTCCATACTTCTGACCATTTGCAACAGCGTACACCTCACACCCTTTAACACTTTAACAACTTTCATGATGATCACAGCATTGATTCTGTCATCATGTGAGTCGAATGTTGACATGAAAGAAAGTCCAATACTCTTATCGTCTACAATCGTCTTCTAAAATTTTATGCAACTTTAGAGATACCGTATGCTTCATAAAAACATCGCTGTAAGCCGCGTGAATATGGTTCACAGGATTATATAAACCTGGCAGCTTTTCAACAAATGAAGATATAATGAAGGAGGGGACAAGATTACTTGGTTTTTCCACATTAAGATTATTATTATGAAGATATTTCAATTTCAATTAAATAGGGTTATAACAGAATGGTTAAAAATACCTTAAAGTAAAAAAAATAAAGCTGAAAGTGAAAATAAAAAAGAAAGCCAGTCTTCTGAATCAAAATACAGGTAAACGACATTTTGCGCCGGTTCGATTTACGCCGATTGAAATTAGTTTTCTTTTGTTTAAAAAAAAAATAAAAAGCTATGATTACATTTTTTATATTATTATGAAAATTAAAAGAATATTAAATTTGTTGTTTCATTATGGGCGACAATAGTGATTCAGAACCCAAACATTGCGCGAAAACCGGACGAAAAACAATTTGCCTATTGAAGACGGCCAAACACGACTGCAGAGCTCTAAATTTTCCACTGTGACAACAAAAATGAAACTGAGAAAATAAAACATTTTGCTCAAAAGACAGCGGCTGTAATTGTCAAGCACGTAACTTACAGCGGTAGCAAAAATATAGAAAGAATGGAGACATTTTTAGAATTATGAGTTGAAGACACCAATCAAAAAAGTATTCCTATAACACGACAAAACAAAGTTGATTTTTTGTGATTTGAAAGAGTAAGGAAACACTGACGAAACATTCTTGGACAGCACTAGGCAGTTCACGAGATGCAAATCTAGAACCAATCTTCGTAAGCCACAGCTAATTCTCAAAACTTTCAAGAAATTGTAGAACAAGGCAACTACCCTGCAGATCTTATCTTTAATTTTGATGAAACAGGCCTCTATTGGAATCCAAGGGCTTATAAAGGTCTTATCAGAAGCTCCCTGATAGTTTTTTGGAGGGAGATTTTCACAGACTGGTATAAAAAATATGTTTTCCCTACTGTGCTTAAATTTTGTGAACAAATCTTCCAAAGAAAACAATCCTCCTATTAGACAATGCCACAGGATGCAAAATCTTGACACCTTAGATACGGAATTGGACATCAAGCTAATTTACATGCCTCCTAACACAACCTCCGTATTATTACCTATTTTTATATTTTATTATCTGCCTGATGAAGCCACTGTGTGGCGAAACAATTGTCGCAGTGCATCGACATTAAATTGTGTAAATTCTCAAAACCCAAGTGTTTTATTTATCACCTATATTACCTATGGATCAGGGGATAATTTCTACCTTTAAAGCGTATAACATTAAAAGCATTATACAAGGTGCTAGTATAAATGAGGTAGACAATATTAATGTAAACGAAGACATTATCGGGCTTACACGCGAATGTGGATTCGAAGACGTAACAACCAAGATGTGACCGAACTGTTAGACATGCATGACTAACAACCTTCAAATCAAGAATAAGAAGAGTTAATGGAGGTATTAGATCGCCCTCAATCAAAAAATCCCGAAGAAGAAGAAGATGAGGATGAGAAAGAAAATGATGGAAAAACCCTAAAAACGGCCGAACTAACTTGTATCCTTTCTTTTATAGAAAGGTTAACAGATGAGCTCTGTGATAGATGGGGATTTCAATCAAAGTGCAAATGTTAAAAGAAGCGTCACAGCTTCCT
The DNA here is from genome assembly GCA_963969525.1 of Ontholestes murinus. Lineage (NCBI taxonomy): Eukaryota > Metazoa > Arthropoda > Insecta > Coleoptera > Staphylinidae > Ontholestes > Ontholestes murinus. The sequence goes on from OZ018394.1 coordinate 19,439,076, forward strand.
TTCGACCTTGTGCTATAATTCAGTAAGAAAGAAAGCAACAATCAAAGCAAAAGAAATTGGATGCTTTTTTCAAAAAAGTGTGAGAATTTAATTTAGTACCAACCAACTGATAAGTTTTATTTTTTTTAAATCGTTATATATATCAAGTGATTATTATTTATTACAACATGTTAGATTGTTCTTGGAACTCTGGCCCGGAACCTAATCTTATATCGTCCATTATATTTTTGAAGCCGGAACCCTGGCGTAAACCGAGATTTACCTGAAAATCTGAAAAAAATATATTGTTGTTGATGTTGAAGGCTTCTACTTCGTTATACATGTTGAATAGAAATGTAACACACTAATAACTTTGTTTGTATAACACGAAAAAATATATGTCAAGATATTATCATAAAGATTCCACATATTGTCTTAGCATCTACCCAAACAGTGAGTGCAACGCTTAAGACAATAGATGGTAATGGTAATCTCTTAACTTACGGTTTACCCAGAAGATTAAATATAAATACTCCAAAGTAAACTCCGTTTCTCTGTTTGGTAAATGAAACTCATTTCGGGGAACGTCGGTAACCTAGAATTCCGGATTAAATCTCCCACTTTCAAGACCACAACAACGATACCCGATATGGCAGACCGCCATGTATGTTAAATTCACATTTTCCACTGAACGCTTTCTCAGACCACGAGGCCACTGCTATAATGATAGAATCGGACTGTTAAGGATCCTGTCAGCTTATCAATCACCTAGCAATCTGATGCTGAAAGATGGTCTAAACTTAGTGTTTACCGACAACTCGCCCTAAATGCAAAATCCTTAGTTGAAACATCAGAGTCACAAACAATAACGGGAAATCACTTATTATTTTCTAAACAACTCGAAAGATCAAATCAGAACTGTGGAACCTTTAAGTTCCATGTTGTATCCCTCAACCGCTTACTATAGACCTCACGTGATTGGCATTGTCGTTCTCTCTTGCGTCAACTCATGCCAAATTGGTTCTACCGACGACCTGTCCTCCAGCATAAATCAATTTTCGAGAAACTAACTAAAATACAGGCGAAAAATTGAGCTCTTTATCTTCCCTCTTTAGATCATCAAATATAAAGCAGACTTTGAAACAGCTGTCAACAAGCTCTCATCAGAAATGGTATTTGCTGTTAGCCAGTCCACAATCAGTGATAGATCTTCTGGCCATTCCACCCGAACTTATGTCCCTGAGCAAAAAGAAAAAAAAAACACCTGCCGACGTTGACAGAACACGTGAAATTCGTTCCTTCCGATCGAAAGAATTAGATTCGAGACGATATGAGCACAACCAAACTCCGTTCAGACGCTCAAATATTAATTTAATAACAAACTAGCGTTATTAGGTTCGAATAGCCATTTTTACACCGTACCTGAGCTAATATGTTTACGGACGCTCGTGCGATTCAATTTTAACTCTGAAGTATCGCGAATTATCTAATAAATTCCAACAACCGAAAATGGACCTGTTAAGCGGCAACTTCCAAGGAGCTCATAAAGCAGATCAAAATCCGAGAAGCTCCGGTTATCAACAGTAAATCCTCGCCCGAGGGGTAGATGCTCGTTCTTGACTCTCGGCATTAAAGCTAGCCGCCACGATCAGCATCGTCAAGAAAGGTAAATCATCATATTCCATCGAGCTTACTCGGCGTGTTGGGCAAACTGGTCGAAAATATTCTACGTATTTCGGGTTTTCTTGAAGACTATAAATTCATGTAATCCAGGGTAACCGAATTCATCTTGGAGAGCTTCTCGATAAAACGCGTTCCTGCCGGAATATTCCTCGACATCACTAAAGAATTCGACGTAGTTCGACCAGTCCAACTCATTTATAAAATTATTCAATCTTAATTACTCCGACTATCTAATCAGTGTCACGCATTACTTTTTTGTGACAGAAATTTCCGTTGCAAAATAATCAACACGCCATTAAGCGAGCGTAAGATCGGCGCCGGTGTTCCGCAAGGATCTACTCTGTCCCCGACACTGTAGAACCTATACAAGCAACATTTTAAACCTGGCTACGGTAATAGTCGTACTATAGGCAGACGACATAGTTCTACTTAGTAGAGGAGTCACCACAGTGAATCTAGAGAAATCTCTCCAAGCTGCTCTCAATGCCTACGATATGTAGGCGACTTGAGGTCAAGATTGTATCGGTACATTTTAGCAGATTTTAAAAATTGAAAGATCAATCCACCCAACTCTCCTTTGGAGAGAAACTAATCCCGATAAAATATGAGATTAAATATCTCGACATAATCTTCGACCAGCATCTCTCCTGGCCAAAGAAGATCGGTTATCAGATACAAAACGCCAGAACTTCATTGGGTAAGCTGTGGCCCATCATCAACATAAGATCATCTGTGAAAAACAGATTAAGGCTATTCACTATGAAGATACCTTCGCTGCATCCTTTTGGGGCTACTGTGGATCCAATTTAATAGCAAAACTACATCGTACTCAAAATGTCGCTCTGAGATGCGTACTGAATGCTCCGCCATACATACGAAATACACATATTCATCTAGTCATAGATGTTCCGAGTGTCCTGAAGTACTTCAAAAAGCTCTCTGTAAACTTTTACAACAAAATAAATGATAATCCCCACTCTGGAATAAAATTTCCGAAATACGATATCACCGCTGACAGCAAACATCGAAAGCCCCTTCGAAGTCTAGAGCTATCGTAACAGACCGGTGAAGCTGCTGCCACAAAGGACGACCAGATACCCCAAAACTTAGCAAATTTTCGCTTGAGGTTCGATTAGAAAAGACCTATTGGTACTACACTAGTCACACCAGTGGTCGCAGAGGAGTGGTTTTAGTCTGTAGGAGTTCGAAACTACCCTATTATAAGGATTTTCAAGATGGATTTCCTCTCCTCTTATCAAAAAAAAAGGGAACAATAATTACAAATTTATGTCATAGTAAAAATTGCATATCTCTAAAATAGAGAAGAAGTTCTTAGAGTAAATTTCATGAGAATCTTCAAAATAAATCTGAAAGTAAAAATAAAAGGTTTTTTTTTTAAACCGAGAAGCGCGTTCTCAAAAATTTAAAAAATAAAAATTGTAATAAATTATCTAAGAACGTAAAAACTGCACGTAAATGTGAACCTAAAGAAACCTTAAAAATAAATAAGCAAGTCTCGAATTAATAATCAAATTTAAAACGAATATTTAACAAGTTCCTTATAAACTAAAACTTTCTTAAATCCTATAAACAGGGGATTCTAAACATCGTCATAAAGGAATTGTTAATTTTTTGTTGAATTAATCAATAGAGATCAATATATATATTATGCCCGGTTTAGATCTACTTCCGCAATTCTTTATAACAGAGGAAGATAGAGAGAGAAAATATCTCTATTTGCTAAAAACAAACTTAAATATTATATTATAGTTCCCCTACCAACAAAACTCAATACTTCACCTTTCCTTATCGGAGAAGTGGATACTTATAAACTTCGTAATAACATTCCATTACCTTGTCTTCGACTGCGCTGCACTTACGAGGCAAAATAGGGCGAAACCGGTCCGTAGCTGTTATTGACAGGGAAACAATAATTTATTTTTATCATTGTTACTGTTAACCCTTTGACCTACTTTGTTTCGTCCGATTGCGTACGCCAGTCGCAAAGCAAGTGCGCAGGTTCACCTTGCTTGCGCAGATTCACCCAGTCTCGCTCGTTCTAGATGCGGTTGGCCTAAATTTTTAAACACGAGTCGCACTCGTGCTTGTAGGTGAAATGATTAATTGTCGCTGTTAGCAATCGCTAATTGTCGATGGTTTAGGGAAATCAGTAAAACTTTTATTCAATAGATCTCACCTTAATGGTTTCTCTACAATTAAAATTAGATGTAACAATAAAATTCTTAACTGATAAACTAAATTAATTCTTGTTCAACCTACTACATTTCAGCCAGGATTAATCGCTAATGTTTAAACAGTTTTAACAGTCTATTATTTTTCAAAGACGATAACTGATAATATAATGTATGAACAGATGCGATTTTTTGATAAGGACATTTTGGTTTGTGCAGTTATTAAACTATTAGGAGTAATACACATATGATAAGTTTATGAAGGTTTTTAGAAAAGTTTTAGGCAACGAATTTTTGACGTTCTTCCATGGGAAAATACTGATTGGTTGATATTGGACATAATAAAAACGTGGTTTTGAGAGTTACGTGAAGATAGATTTGATAATTACGCAGAAAATAATGGTAACACTTTCTTCCACAAAATATTTTGTGAAAGTAAGTATTGCCATTATTTTCTGTGTAGGTACTTAATATATCTGAGAGTACGAAGAGAGAGCTTATCGCTACTAAAACTCAATGTTTTTTTTATTTTTAGAACAGGAGTACTTTTAATATTATTACAGAGTTGCATAATTATTTTTAAATAAATGTTCATTAATGAATTTTGAACAGACAATTTTTTCATACCATAATTCCATTTATCGTTAACTAAGTTATAAAAATAACAATGAAAACATAATAATATATGATAATGTTATGATAGCATATTATACATGTATAGAATATTTTAATTCTACGGGCTTGCAAGGGTATACTAAATTAATTCTCTATGTAATTTTATCCTTATTAATTTTAATACATTAAACAATGTTTGTATAATCATATTCCATGAACTCAAATTTTCAATTATTTTTTCAATTAATTTTAATAACGACTAAATAGTCTACATACAATTTCCTGCATCCCCGATGTGTTTTTTTTTTTAACCGGTTGACCACATTAAATTAGTTTATTACCTTATTTGAATAAGTTGGTAGCGCTACATTGACGAGAGATAAAAATCGGAACGAGTCTGCAGATGTTAAATAACTTTTATTTCTATATATTAAAATCCTTTAGTTGTAGAAAATTAACTAATAAAAAAAATGTTATTTCTATTTTAACATTCGAATCATTAAAAGTAGTTTCTATTAATATTGATGAATGAAGCACTAAAAACTTTTAAATAATCAAAACTGTATTTCTCTGCATGGATATCCGTTAATATGATTTGTAATTGAAACTAATATTGCATTAATAATTTTTGTAAGAATAGGAACTCATTATACGCATATAAAATTTTATTATATGGATTCAAGATAAAGATTAGATAAAATAGAATTTCGGCGTGTTATATTTTATCTCTTTTTCTTTGATATATCTATATTGTTTTAGATTCACGAAATGTTTTCGTATTTTTTAAATTATTAAAGGATTTTAATACATTTGATCTACAACATATATTTCTTCTCGTAAATCAGCAACAAGAGTTAAGACTACTGTCGTACTTTTTAAATAATAAAATAATCCAGAAATAACACAATTTACGCATATTACAAAATGTTTTACCACAAGTTACATGAGAAACTAATTCAAGAAATATATAATAATCCTCTCAAAAATATTAATAATACAATTATTTTAATATTTGACATTGAAAAATTAATTTAAAAAATATAGTATACCCCTCGCATATGATATATTTCATCACTATTTTCACCTTTGAATGCATCCAAAGGTATGCACCGTTGGACGGATTAAAAATGACCTCCTTTGACTAGAATGTGTAAGTAATAAGCGCTCATATATAATGACGTTGCTGGGATATTTAAAATTTTTCTCCCTTTGGAGCACTTAACCGCACTGCGTTTTTCATCTAAACAGAAGTATGCACGATATCTCGTTATTAAAATACTACCTCGGACACAGCGCAACAAACGTACGGACGGAAGGAGTACACTGTATATACATATATATAACTTTTAAAAAAAAACTAACCCAGCGAGATTGGACTTTCAGATTTCTCTTGTATGGAAATTATATTCATAAAACCATTAGGGTAATGGATACGGCGGAGATGGTAAGAAGGAATATGTATGAAGGGGGTATTGGTATTCAATGGGGTTATTGATCATGAAGTAATGGCTCGCAACCTATGATGTTTATTCAGGCATAGATAATTTAATGTTTTATTGGGACCGAATAACATAATCTACATAGGTATTAAGGTATAATTTATAAACGAGAATTTTGTCCAATAGATTGTGACTAATTTTGAAATTGGTAATATGCATAATTATGGTAGCAAAATGTGCACCACCAATAAAAAATTGCATTAGAATATTAAGCGAATCAAAAATTTGAATTTAATTATTAATAGAGCTAATGAGGAAAATTGAACAATCGCAAGATACCATCTCAGTTTTAACCGAAAAACAGATGGTTCCGTTCACATATATTTAATATTCCCCTTTACAATAAATCAAGTGATTTCAATTTAAAACCGTGATAGTGTAAACTGTTTTAGAAGTGACTAAGTGGCTTTAGTTCTTCCAAAAAATGTGTTCATCATGAATTTTCATCTTCATCTTTAAAGAAGTTAATAATATAATTTTTGAAAACTTTTTAGTCAGTCCCTTAAGCTATCAACCATAGTTCTTATGTTCTATCTTGACTACAAACATACAATTAAACAATTAACTTTGTTGGCATCACTTTAATAAAAAGTTTTTCTTATTTTGAATTATCAAAATGTATCGCGAAGTGAGAGCCTCCAAAATTATTATTTAAAATTAAAATAGTTGAATTATCCATATTATTCACACTACATCAATTCAACTCACGAATTGATGTAGTGTGAATAAATCACGATTTGTTCAAAAATTTAAATTTATAATTTATTAGTATTAGTATTCCCTTGGGGAAGCATCTATTAAGATTTTGGATTGTTTTACATAACTGAGATATTTTTCCAACTAACATCTTTCTCATTTTTCTTTTTCAAAAAAAAACTGAATCATCAAGTACAGTAATGCAATCCCATCAGTTGTAACTAATACTCCACCTTCAGAAAAGCAGATTTGTGTGGCAAGTTTAGGCAAAATTTAGAAGAAATCATTGCCTAAAAAGCAGACAGATAATTTGTTGAATTTGGTTCTCGTTTATCACGTGATAAAACATATTTAATATAAAATTATGAAACCAACTAAGTGCTTCATTCTCAATAACTCTTCATACAAGAAGGATAGATTTGTTCAAAAAATAATTTCAAAATCAACTCAATACATATATAGTTGCAAAAAATCAAATTATACACATCAAATTTTGAAAAATATAAAAATCAAAACAATTTTATATTTAATTTCCAGTTTGTTCTTATAAAAAGGCATGAAATGCATTATTTACAACATAAATAAAGAAATACAGTTTATTTTCTAAATACCATTTTCCCTTCATGAGTACTATATTTAAACAACCGCTAAAGATCAAAATTCAAACAGTGGAATTAAAACTTTGACAAGACACAAACTTTTTGGTTTATTTTATTTTTGACCTCTTGACTTTTTTATGTACTTAACCAAAGAACTTTTTAATTGTAAAGTACACTTCTAGTAAGATCAAATATCTATGGACCAATTTTCACGACAAATTTATTTATTTATTTAATTTATACTAACGATTTATGATTTTCAGTTCATCTTCATAATTCCATAAATATATAAAATACGTCCACCGAAAAGAAAAATCAAAACTCTAATGATAGAATTTGTTTGTTCTTGGTGTTGACTTTATTTTACATTTACGTTTCTTAGATATCAGATATTTTTCTTAGGTATTAGATATTAGAATTTTTGAGGTGCAGGACTTTATTAACACTTTTAGAGATATGATTGATTGTTGAAGCCGTGACTTTGGGATACATCTTGATTACGAAATAGGTTAAGAAATAATAACACATTGCTAGTATCACGAATTTTAGAGATACAATTTTGAAATAGTAGTAATTGGTCGATAGCCAAAGTGGCCGCTCCACAGTGTTATTTAGGTTTTTCACCACAGAGAACCTAGCAACAGCCCTAGTAGAAGTACCCACAAAGAAAGGCAAAACGAAGGTTGTCATGTCTGCCTACTTACCAGGAGATCAAAGCAAACCATCGGCAGAGGAGGAGGGTAGACTTGTGGTGTGGTGCAAAGACGCACTAAATTTATGGCATCAAACCACCACCAAAGAAGGTAAATAGACTCGCAGAGTGGTGCAGAAAAGGTACAAAACATATGGCATGGGATAGTACGTATACCAATAATAGAGGTAAGGAAGTACTTGAATTATTATTATTATTATCTCTAACAATTTAGCTATTATTAATAAAGGTAGCGAGTCTACCTTTCTGAATGCAATCAAGCAGACGGTGTTGGACAACACTCTAGTTAATGCCTTCACAGTAAATACAATTCAGAATTTGCATGTTGTAGAAGAACCCTGTTGGTCGGACCATCAGCAGATTGAGTTCGGCGTAGAAGCCACACAAAAGAAGATGGAATGGAGTGTAGAAATCTGACGAAACACAGACTGAAGCCTCTACAAAGACTGTTTAAGTGTGGGAACCGACGATCTCTACATCAATTTCCAGACGACAGAAAAACTAGAAACATTAGCACACTGAAGAGCTAGAAACAATAACAGACCTGCTCAGAAACAGCATCTTAAAGGCGTATGAATCAAGTTGTCCGCGAAAGTGCAGATCTCCTTTCAGAAACGTGCCCTGGCGAAACAAGGATTTAGATGCAAACCAGAAAATACGCAACTGGAATGCCGTTCGGAATATAATAAGGAGTTTAGAAAATCGAAAAGAAAAACATGGAGAACGTTCTGCGAGGGAGTTACTGATACTACCCCATAACCTGAACAGCCAGACTCCAGTAAGTCCTGTCCAAAGACCACTCAAACAGCATCAAGCTAATGAAAAAACCTGATTGGAGTTATGCAGAGTGGCTCAAGGAAAGTCTCAGTGTGCTATTAAAGACGCACTTCACAGGCTTAATATCTGCGGATTATGGACTGGAAGAAAACACTGCTCAATCTAGAGAAGGAAGCACAACCTTATCTGCTAGACAAGGAAAAAGCAGCCTTGCTTTTTTTTAGAATTATCTTTAAATTTTCTTTAAGGTTTCTGTAATATTTCAGTAACTTAGCTACAAATTTGCAAAGATTTCAAAGGATAAAAAATTTTAGAAATTTTCACACAGATTTCTATCGAATGTTCTTATTAACTTATTACCATTTAAAATTGTAAGACAAAATTTTGAAATACCTTACATTTCTCTAGAATATTTTTTAGCTTTCTATATATATCATTTAAAGTTGCGAGAATTTTAGAATACTATTGTTTCTTGTTTGAATATATCCGAATTTTCCGTTCTCTTTTTTCTCTTGAAATTTTTCAGCAAATTTTCATTAGATTTTTAAAATCTCCTTGTTTGCTCTTACAGAAATTTCTAAATTCTTATAACTATTTCATCTTTTAGATATCTAAATTCCTTAGTATATTATTAGTTTTTGAAAACAAAATTTTCAACTCTTCAGAATCTTCTAGGAATTTCTCTTTCAAATCTCGGAAACTAAATTTTTTCTTGTTCTCTAGAAGTTTCTCTTCAAAATTGGGAATATTTTTTATAAGGTTCTGGAATTCCCTTCCAATTTTCTTTCATGTTTTTATAATAATTTAGAAAATTTTCCATCAATTTTTTCCTGAAAATGAAAACGACGTGCATTTTCCTCCTTTTCACAAAGTTTTTAAAATTCTTACAACTTTTTCAGAGAATCTTAGAATTCTATAAGAGTTTCCCGTAGATTTCTAAAATTTTTATAGGTATTTCTCCTCAACATTGCAAAATTCTCTTGGAGGATTCTAGAAATAGGTATGATATTTTCAAGTATTCCATTTCCTCTATACGAAGTTCCAGATATCGATTCGAAACTGTTGCGAATTGCCTAATAAATTGCAACAACCGGAATTTCAACCGCAATGGTAAAAATCCTTGCTCCCAAGGGTAGATGCGCGCTCCTAAATATCAGAATTTAGCAACTACTGAAATCCTAGGTCAAAGAAGAAATGCTAAAATTAAAGAACAATCACAGAGAACGTCGTCTCAGGTTGATGAAAGAACAATTAAACTATGTTTGATAGTTCGTTCAGACGTTTAATCATCAGAATTACAACAATTGATCTGAAAGGAGAGAAACCGTGGCGAATAATCTAATAAATTCCAATAACCGGAAGTAGATTTGTCATCCTGTTATCTCTAAAGAGCTAAGAGAAGCTAATGGAACAGATCAAAATCTGAAAAGCTCCAGGTATCGACGGTATTTCTATCATGATGGTAAAAATCCTCGCCCGTAAGATGCATGTTCCTGAATATCACAATTTAACAGACCGGCGCTTAAAGTCTGAGACGAAATTCGGAAATTATAGAACAATCGATGTAAACTCATTGCTAAAGAAATATTTGAATGGGCTGTTAGTAGCTGTAAACCCTTTAAAGCACCAGGCCCATATGGCAGAGGCCAGATAACTGCATATAGATTAAAAATATATTTACCTTGAGCTTTATTCCAATGGAATAGAAAGAAGCTAGAGTAATATTTATCCCCAAAGCGGACCTAAGGCCACCCAATGAGGCCAAGAAAATTATAAACAACGATATAAGGAGCAGTGCAAATCCACTCTATAGGCAGCATTTTCAAGGTAAATTTACTGTGCATGCACTTCATAGTTTTACAACAGGCACAGAAGCTTCATTACAACACAAGAAGATTGCATCAGGTATTTTCGTGAATATTGAAGGTTGCGTTTGATAACAAAACAGTGAAAACTGAGACCATCAAGAATGGTATCGACATAACGACAATATATTTTTTTAAATTCCAAATTCCGTTTACCTTTCGGTAATTCTTTATATCAACAAAATAAATTACATCAATTTAACAAATTATAGAATTCATAGGGCATTTAAATAGGCTTCTTTCTCATTTCCTAGTTTTTTCCAACTTTCCATTCTTTTTTTGTTTCTGGCTAGTTTCTTGAGTTCACGCCATTTAATTCTTCGTATTTCCGCTGCTTTTCGCACTTCTTCTCTACAAGATTTTCTGGGAGCTCCCTCTTATTCTCTATCCTTGCTCTCTCGCTTCATATACTTTCTTTACTGTTCTTTCTTGTCCCATCCTTATTATATTGACTCTGTTGTACTGTCAACTTTACTGGCTCTATTCCAAGTTCTTCCCTATATGTCTCATTTCTATTTAGCCTTTATTTTATGTACTAAAGACGTCCGAGTGCAAACTCGAACAAAAGATAATTTCTGTGCGCTAGTATAATGAGTTTTATATTGGGGTAGGTCAAGAGTACGTCAAGACAATTAGAAGTATGTTGTGGAAGATCAAGAGTACGATAGTTCAATGAAACATGTCTAGACGATGAGGCAATAAGGAATGTGTTAGGGTATGTCAAGAGTACGCTAAAACAATTAAGAATATGTTGTGCTAGGTCAAGAGTACACTGGGAGATTTTTTAAGGTCAGTTAAATACAAATTTGAATTTATCGTCTAAAACAACAATTATGATATGTTTAAACAGTACCTTCACTTTTTTTAAATACTAAAGACAAGAAGATTATCTTGTGAAATTTATAAAAAATCTATGATATGTATTTATTTATACAATGTGTAAATATAACTGTTTTGGAGAACTTACAAATAATTCAAAAATTATTTACAATAATTGCGACTTCACATGGAAAAGCACAAGTTCGCGTCCACAATACTGCTTTGTTAGCTTTGCTGTTAGTAAAGGTCACTTTGATGATCTTCCATCAGTTTACTTGCCATAAACGCCTTATTTGTTTCCATAATGAATTTTGTTCTGTATCTAAGACGTGACAATGATTAAAGTAAAAATAAATATGTGGGTTAGGTGGGATTGTTTCAATTTCTTAATATCAACAAAGAATTTTCTTAAAACACTCTAACTTTAAAGCATTAGTATAAACAAAATTATTTCTTAAAAATCCTAGGAGTTTCAATGATTCAATGACTTGTTGGGATAGGTCAAGAGTACGCCAGGGCAATGAATAATTTATTGGGGTAGGTTAAGACCACGCTAGGAAAATGAATAATTAATTAACCTAGGTCAAGAATACGCTAGAGTAATGGATTACTTAGCAGAATAGATGAAGATATTGAACAAAATTATGAAATAGATTAAGGGGTTTCTAAGACAGTGTAAAAATGATTGAGTACACGGATTTGAAAGAAAAATATGCATAGAAATTCCAAAAATTTAAAAATATTTTTAATGAGGTTTGAAAAGTCTCTGGAAAATCTTAATAATATAAAAGAGAAATCGGTGGTAAAATAATATGTTGAAAATCCTCGAAAAGTTAAAGAGAAATTCCTGAAAACAAAACAAATCATTTGAATGGAAAATGCTAGAAAATACTTCAAATTTGAAAGAAAAATGCGTAGGAAATTGTAGAACCTACAAAACCTGCTCATTAAGTTGACAGACAATCAATAATTTATTAACCTAGATTAAGACTAGGTACTCTAAGGCAATAAATGACTTATCGGAATAGTGAAACAGAAGAGTGAATATTTTATGAACAAATGAATGAAATATATTAAGAGTTTTCTAGAGCAGTTTAAAATGATTGAGGTACGTCCAAAGTATAGGCGGTGAAATAAATATTAGGGTTGGCCAATAGTAGGCTTGAATAGCAAATAATGTATTGAAATAAGAGTCGAGTATGCTGCGATAATTTTCTCCTTAAATTTTTCTTCTTAAAGCAGCGATTATACATTTGCAAGATAGCTTGGCCTAGAATTCGCTTTTAATTATTCAATAATATATAATAGATTGCTGTTGTTCTTAAAAATCAAAAACTCTAATAAGACAATAGAAAAGAGTGCTAGAAAATTGCAGTGCCTTTAAAGAAATGTACAAGGATTTGAAAAGAAAAATTGTACAGAAATTCTAAAAACTAAAAATATTTTCCAAAAATGTAAGAAAAGTCACTGGCAAATACTTAAAATCTAATAAGACAATAGAAAAAAAGTGCTAGAAAATTACAGTGCCTTCAAAGAAAGGTACAAGGGTTTGAAAAGAAAAATTGTACAGAAATTCTAAACAACAAAAAATATTTTCACAGTGTAACTGGAAAATCCTAGAAATCTAAAAGAGAAAATTGTACAGAAATGCCTAGAAAATTGTAGAACCTACAAAAACATTCTAAAAAAACATATTAGAATTTTGTTGAGACCTGAAAGATATACAGTGCACGCCGCTTAATGTGATCACAACGGGACTCGGGGTTTTTGATAACAATAACCGATTGATAATAATAGCCGAAAAACAAAACTTTATTTTAAATAAAAATATATAACGTAACAAACTATAATAACGTAACATTTTGAATTCTCTACAATTATTTGTTATATAACTTTCATGTTGCTTCAATAGTTTATTAGCAATTGGCAAAAAATGTCAAAAATTTCAGTTTTTATTTTTTTTTCTCGAAAGTTAAGAATTTTATGAAAAATATATTTTAACAAAATTTGTTCAGTTTCTCATTCTCTTTAACTTTTGTTCGAAAAGTTTTGTAATATTTTTCATATTAAAAAAAATATCGGAAAAAAACAAAAAACGCGTCGAGTAAACACCCACTTCCGATTTATGAATGTTTACCAAAAGCTTTTCAGTTCCAGTTTTTACGATAAAACCTTAAGTTTAAAGTTTCATCTCAATCGGATCAGTCGTTTTTGAGATACAGCACCCACGGACAGACAGACAGACAGACACACACACAGACACAAAAATATTTTTTCCAGAAATTAGTTTAATGGACTCGGGGGGCCACAAAACGGATATTTCCGCAACAAAAAAATTTTCAAAAAAAAATCACGATCACAATACTTCCTCTATCTATATACAGGGTTATTCACGCTATACGGCCCGGAATATTGTGTCCAAAATACGTGTCTTTCAAAAAGTTTCACTTTGGGGATATATTGGGGTCTATTAGGGCTACTTTTTAAAATTACTTTCATAATATACAGGGTGTCCCAAAAACCTTAAAAGTATCAAAGTTGTGTTTTTTAACTGAAACACCCTGTATTTTATTGCATTTTTGGATCCTTCGATCAAAATAAGTGTATGTTTTAATAAGGTTTTTATTACTTAAATCTTAAGGTTTTTGAAATAATTTGAATTTAATAAAAATTTAACCTAATTTTCATGTTTCAAATACTTAAAAAGTAATTAAGTTATGCATACCAAATTTACACTGAAATATAATAATAGATCATATTTTATTTTCCAAGTATAATAAATTTGACATCTTACACCGGGTGTAAAAAAATTGGAATTAAACAAATGAGAACTTTAAATGGCTTTAACTTCATTTATTTAAATGGAACCCTATATTTATTAATTTATCAGCAAATGCACGTTTTAATTACCTATCGAATGGTATTTATATCTTAAATGTTAAGTCTTCTCGTTTTTACAGAAAACGCCAAAATATTGTTTATTGCACCGTTTTAGTACTTTTCAAGTAAACATTTTATTGTATCTAGTTTTCTATGGTATTTAAAAACGTCAGATAATTAATTTAGTATGCCACTTTAGTTTAAAAAGTCTGTCTTTTGTTATAGTTGTCTTATTTTGCATTTTTGTGTTAGATCGTTAGTAATCGTTATTGTTTGAACATCGCTGTTGTATTTTTTGGTAAAAAATGAAGATTTACTCAAAAGAAGGGGGTATTGGCATTATCTTTATGTTTGGAGAATGTCATCAAAATTGTTTATTGGCTTGTCGAGTTTATACTTAAAGATTTCCCGAAAGAAATCACCCTAAGTCCGCCATTTTTGAGAGACTATTAAACCAATTTAAAGAAATTGGAAGTGTCAGTTATAAAAACTCCAGTATAAGAAAATCTGTGTAAATTTTCATTTTTTACTATTAAATACAACAACGATGTTCAAACAATAACGATTACTAACGATCTAACACAAAAACGCAAAATAACACAACTATAACAAAAGACAGGCTTTTCAAACTGAAGTAACAGACTAAATTAATTATCTTACGTTTTTAAATACGATGGAAAACTAGATACATTAAAATTTTTACTTAAAAAGTACTAAAACGGTGTAATAAACAATATTTTGGCGTTTTCTGTAAAAACGAGAAGACTTAACATTTAAGATATAAATACCATTCGATAGGTAATTAAAACGTACATTTGCTGATAAATTAATAAATATAGCGTTCCATTTAAATAAATGAAGTTATAGCCATTTAAAGTTCTCATTTGTTTAATTCCAATTTTTTTACACCCGGTATAAGATGTCAAATTTATTATACTTCTAAAATAAAATATGATCTATTGTTACATTTCAGTGTAAATTTGGTATGCATAACTTAATTACTTTTTAAGTATTTGAAACATGAAAATTAGGTTAAATTTTTACAAAATTCAAATTATTTCAAAAACCTTAAGGTTTATGTAATCAAAACCTTATTAAAACACACACTTATTTTGATCGAAGGATCCAAAAATGCAATAAAAAACAGGGTGTTTCATTAAAAAAAACATAACTTTGATACTTTTAGGGTTTTTGGGACACCCTGTATATTATGAAAGTAATTTTAAAAAGTAGCCCTAATAGACCCCCATATATCCCCAAAGTGAAACTTTTTGAAAGTCACGTATTTTGGCCACAATATTCCGTGCCGTATAGCGTGAATAACCCTGTATACTTCGTATATATGGAAAGTAAAAATGATAACATAAACCGAAATCATGATTACTATAAACGAAAATTTTTGTATGTAATAATACACGTTCGGCCTGTTCTTCGCAAAAGTGATAACAATATCCGATTGATAACATTATCCGTGATTCTAATAAGCGGCGTCTACTGTATTTCTAAAAAATATATATATTTATTAGATAAAGCAAGGAATGATAAAACAAAAATCAAGAAAACTGGAGTTGTTAGCAGTTAAAAATCATTGAAGAAAAGAAGATCTCTAAGTAGAAACGGTATAAAATAATTATTAATTAATAGCTGTAAAGTAAGATGGTAAATTTTCGAAAGCTAGAAAAAAAATATTCTAGAAACAACTCTTTTAGGTTTTGCTGGCAAATTTGAATATCTCAAATACTGTGTAAAAAAACGTAAGCAAAGGTTTGAAATTTTCCAACCACAAAAAAACTTTGATGAATTGTTGAAAAAATCTGTACAAAAATTTTGAGAAGATAAGGTGATAAATTTTCGACAAGCAGAAGAAAATGTGTGTAGAAATTTTAAAAAGCAATTGCTGGCTGGTAGATTCTAGTACCTCGAAGAATATTTAAGAAATGTAGAACAACAATAGGAAATGTTACCAAAAATGAGATTAAATTGTTGAAAGGTAAAATATTAAAAATAACCTATCAAGGGAATTAGCTTAAAATTTTGTCTGCATTATAAGTTAGTAATCTGGTTTTAATTCTTGAATGTTGTCGGCGTTTACTTGATGGCACATTTTGATTAGAAATAAATAAATCAATGTTCACTTTGTTTTACCACAATAGTTATTTATTGACTGTGACTATAGTTTTGATCATAAACTGAAACTAAAGTCACAGTCAATAAAACTATTGTGGTAAAACAAAGTGAAAATAGTTTTATTTATTTTTAATCTGTTTTTAATTATTTTAGTGAATAAATAGGGTAAATAGTAAGTAAACAAAATAGCTGAAGCTCCAAACATAAAGTCAAATAAATAATACAAGTTTTTTTTCATTTATCTCTTCGTGTAACTCAAGAAATAAACCAACAGAAATGAAGAGAGAGTTAAATACTCCAAATTAAAACTCGTTTTCCTGTCTTCAACTGAGCTACGCTGATGTGATCCAAAATAGGTCGAAACCGGTCCGTGGCTGTTGTTGACAGGAAACAACAGAAACAATGGAATCAACAGATATTAAATCAAGTGTGGATGAAAATTGCATCTCGTGTTTTTGATTATTTCCAAAAAAAAGATAGTGTAAACTGGACATAAACAATATTACAAATCTCCAAAACTTGAAATCGATTTTTGATGAAATATACGAAGATGTAATAAAATTTAAATAAATAAATAAATATTGTAATTTGAAAAATTTTGAAAAAAAAACTACAAAGTGAATTTGCCTAAAATTTTATGGGTTTGGTAAGAAATAACCTATTTTAATAATTTCATAAAAGAAATGTTGTAAACTCCACATTAAACAAAGTCTCTAAACTTTAAATCGAGTTTACAAAAAAAAAAAAAACTACCCAGTGAATTTGCTTCAAATTTTGCAAATATGATGAGAAATGATCTATAATTGATTATTTCTAAAAAGAAATGTTGTAAACTGCAGATAAACAAAATTACAAGTCTTCAAACTTGAAGTCGAGTTTTGAAAAAATTTGCATCTCGTAATTAAAAAAAATAAAAATATGTAAACTACCAATTGATTTTTTTCAATATTTTATGGATATGATGAGAAGTAATCTGTTTTTAATTATTTCGAGAAAGAATGGTGTAAACCACGTATAAACAAAAATACAAATCTTCAAACTTGAAATCGAGTTTTAATGAACACCTCGTTATTTAAAATATTCAAAAGATAAACTGCACAGTGAATTTGCTTAAAACTCTGGATATGATAAGATAAAATCAGTTTTTGATTATTTTTAAAAAGAAATGTTGTAAACTGCAAGTAAACATAATTAAAAGTCTTCAAATTTGAAGTCAAGTTTTGATAAAATTTGCATCTTGTAATTAAAAAAATAATAAAAATAAACTACCAAGCAAACTTTTACAAAATTTTATAGATATAATAAGAAATATTCTGCTTTTAATTATTTTGAAAAAGAAATGGTGTAAATTACACATAAACAAAACTATAAATCTCCAAACTTGAAGTCAAGTTTTGATGAAATTTGCATCTCATGATTTAAAAAATCCAAAAAAAATAACTACAAAGTTAATTTGCTTAAAGCTTTATGTATTTAAAGAAGAATAAATTGGCTTTGATTATTTTCTAAAAGATATGTTGTAAACTGCACATAAAAAGAATTACAAATCTCCAAACTTGAAATCTAGTTTTGATGAAATTTACATCTCGTAATTTAAAAAATCCAAAAAACTTTCAGCACAGTGAATTTGCTTAAAACTTTCTGAATATAAAGAGAAGTAATCAGTTTGTTATTATTTAGGGGAAAAAATGTTGTAACTTGTAAGTAAACAAAATTACCAAGTCTCCAAACTTGAAGAAGGGTTGTGATGAAAATAAATGTGAAAAATAAACTGTGTCTTTAATTTGCTTAAATTTTTATGTGAATGATAGGAGATACACAGATTTTAAATATTTTGGAAAAGAAATGGTCTAAACTGCACGTAAATAATATTACAAGTCTTCAAACTTGAAGTCGAGTTTTAATGAAATTTGCACCTCGTGATTTAAAAAAATTGAAAAAAATAAACTACCTAGTGAATTTGCTTAAAAGTTTATGAGTATGATGAGAAATCATCTGTATTTGATTATTTCTGAAAAGAAATGTTGTAAACTGCACATAAATAAAATTATAAGTCTCTAAACATAAAATCTAATTTTGATGAAATTAAAAAATTAAAAGTAACTACCATATGAATTCGCTTAAAGTTTTCAGGTCGTGATGAGATATAATCAGTTTTATATTTTTTTTTAAAGAAATGGACCACACTGGACGTAAATAAAATTAGAAGTCTCCAAACCTAAAGTCGAGTTTTGAAAAAAATTGCATCTCGAAATAATAAAAAATAAACTGACCTTATTTAAAATTTTGTGGATATTATGAGAAATAATCTATTTTACATTATTTCGAAAAAGAAAGGGTGTAAACTGCAAGTAAACAAAATTACAAGTCTTCAAAACTTAAAGTCGAATTTTGCTGAAATTTGTATCTAGTCATTTAAGAAATCCCAAAAAATAAACTATCCAGTGAATTTTCTTAAAACTTCTTGGATATAATGAGAAATAATCAGTTTTTGATTATTACTGAAAAAAATTGTTGTGTCTTACAAGTAAACAAAATTATACGTATCCAAACTTGAAGTAGGGTTGTAATGAAATTTGCATCTTGTGATTTAAAAAATAAAAAAATAAAAAACTACTAAGTTAATTTGTTTAAAACTTTGTGGATATGATGAGAAATAATCTGTTTATGATTATTTTTGAAAAGAAATGTTGAACACTGTACGTAAATAAAATTACAAGTTTTCAAACTTGAAATCTAGTTTTGATGAAATTTACGTCTCGTGATTTAAAAATAAACAAAAATATACACTACCCAGTAAATTTGCTTAAAACTTTGTAGATATGATAATAAATAATCGGTTTGTGATTATTTCACAAAATAACATGTAAGTAAAAAAAATTACAAGGTAACAAACTTTAAGTAGGGTTATAATGAAATTTGCATCTCGAGATTTAAATAAATTTAAAAAATAAACTATGATGTTAGCTTGCTAAAATTTTTATACAAATGATAAGGCTTTTAATAATTTTGGAAAAGAAATGGTCTTAACTGCACGTACACAAAATTCAAGTCTCTATTGAAACTTGAAATCGAGTTTTAATGAAATTTGCATCTCATGGTTTAAAAAAAAATTATAAAATAAACTACTAGTGAATTTGCTTAAAATTTTGTGATTTTGATGAGAAATAATCTGTTTTTGATTATTTCTGAAAATAAATGTTGTAAACTTCACATTTGACAAAATTATGGCTTTAAACTTAAAATGTAATTTTGATGAAATTTGCATAAAGTGATTTAAAAAGAATTAAAAATAAACTAACACGTGAATTTGCTGAAAACTTTGTAAAGGTGATCAGAGATAATCAGTTTTTTTATTTTTTGTAAAAGACATGGTTCACACTGTACGTGTTTCAAAAAAAAATTTCAAGTGAAATCGAGTTTTGATAAATTTTGCATCTCGTAATTTAAAAATAAATAAATAAAAAATAGCCTACCAACTGAATTTTTTAAAAATTTTATGGAAAAGATAAAAAATAATCTGTTTTTAATTGTTTTGAAAAAGAAATGGTGTAAACTACACATTAAAAAACATTACAAGTCTTCAAATTTGAAGTTGAGTTTTGATGAAATTTGCATCTCGTTATTTAAGAAATAAAAAAAAAAAATAAACTACATAGTACATTTGCTTAAAGCTTTATGGATATGATTAAAAAGAATCAGATCTTGATTATTTTTAAAAAGAACTGTTGTAAACTTCAAGAAAACAAAATTACAAGTCCTCAAACTTGAAATCGAGTTTTGACGAAAATTGCATCTCGTAATTTAAAAAATTCTAAAACATAAACAAACCAGTGAATTTGCTTAAAACATTGTAAATAAGATGACAAAGGATCAGTTTTTGGTTATTTCTGAAAAGAAATGTTTTAAACAGCACATGAACAAAATTATAAATCTCTTAACTTAAAATCGAATTTTGAAGAAGTTTGCATCTCGTGATTTAAAAAATCTAAAAAAACTAAACTACACAATGAATTAGCTTAAAACTTTGTGGATGTAAAGAGTAATAAACTGCTTTTTATTATTTTCTAAAAGATATGTTATAAACTGCAAGTAAACAAAATTACAAGTCTCTAAACTTGAAATCTAATTTTGATGAAATTTACATCTCGTAATTTAAAAAAATACAAAAATATAAACTACCTAGTGTTAAGTAAATTCACTTTGTAGATATAATGAAAAATAATCTGTTTTTTTATTATTTTCCACAAGAAATGGTGTAAACTACACAGAAACAAAATTACAAAACTCCAAACTTTTGTTGAAATTTGCATCTCGTGATTTAATCCGAAAAAATTAACTACGCAGTAAATTTGCCTAAAATTTTATGGATATGATGAAGAAATAATCAGTTTTTGATTTTTTTGCAAAAAAATATATTGTAGCTGGCAAGGAAACAAAATTACATGTCTCTAAACTTAAAATCGAATTTTGATGAAATTTGCGTTTCGTGATTTGAAAAATCTAAAAAATAAACTACGCAGTGAATTTGCTTAAAACTTTGTGGATATAAAGACAAATAATCTGTTTTTGATTATTTCTGAAAAGATATATTGTACACTACAAGTTAACAAAATTACAAGTCCTCAAACTTAAAGTCGTGTTTTGATGAATTTTGCATGTCGTGATTTAAAAATTCCAAAAAATAAAACTACGCAGTAGATTTGTTTAAATATAATGAGAAGTAATCAGGTTTTGATTATTTATGAAGAAAAATGTTATTACTCAAAAGTAAAAAAAATTACAAGTCTTCAAACTTAAAATTAGGTTTTTATAAAATTTACATCTCTTGATTTAATAAATCCAAAAAAATAAACTACTAATTGAAATTGCTTCAAACTTTATGGATATGATTATAAATAGTCAGTTCTTGATTATTTCAAGAAAAATATGTCGTTACTTGCAAGTAAACAAAATTACACGTCTCCAAACTTGAAGTAGGGTTATAATGAAATTTGCATATTTTAATTTAAATAAATCTAAAAAATTAAATATGCTTAATTATTTATGTAAATGATATGAAATATACAGCTATCAAATTTTTGGAAAAAAAATAGTCAAAACTGAAGAAAATTACAAGTCTCCAAAGTTGAAATCTAGTTTTGATGAAATTTGCATCTCGTAATTAGAAAAAATTAAAAAATAAGCTAGCCATTGGATTTGTTTAAAATTTTATGGATATGATGGAAAAGTCTCAGGTTTTGATTATTTATTGATTATTTTAAAAAAGAAATGTTATTAAACTGCAGGAAAATTACAAGACTCCAAGCTTGTAGTCGATTTTTGATGAAATTTTCATATCGTAGAAAAAAGACCAAAATTAACGACAAATTAAATTTGCTTAAACTTTCGTGGATATGATGATAAATAATCTATTAGGTACGGTAATTTATTTTTAGAATTTTCAATCATTTTGACAGCTTTGAAGTTTGGCACTTCAAAATGTTTACAGTTAGCTTTTACTAAATCGTTAAACTAAGAGGAAATTATAAACCAATATCTTTGAATACCTAGGACTCCTATGTATTCAAAGTTATTGGAAGGATGAATAATCGTGTTGTTAATATTAATAGAAAAGAATGTAGTGTGATTAAATGATGGGGAATAAATACATTGGATTTGTAAAGGGTTACTTTCACGCCAAGATTGGATCGTATCGAATAATCATTGAAGGGAAAAACTCAGAGAGTCGGGAAGTGTGTAATCAGTGCAGTGTTGTTGGCAAAGATGAGGGTGTATCTTGAGGGATAAATGTGAAATAGATTGTGAACGTATAGGTCATGACAAATGATGTTATATAAAGGGGTGAACGTAGAGTTCCTTGGGGTACCCCTTGTTGGATGAGAAGCGGTTCAGAATATGTTTGTTTAATTTTAAAGTGATAGATTCTGTTGAAGAGAAAGTTTTGGATGATAATAATTAAATGGCGTGGAAAGTTGAGAAGAAAATACTTATATATGAGGCCAAACCGAATCAAATGCCAAGTATTGATTTTTATATCCTTCGAGATGATGTGTTTGTATATTAGAGGATAGAATGAATACAGGAAAAATTTCATAGTAGTATGCATTTTTGATTAATTCAAGAAGAGAAACAGATTAAACAATAAATAAATGATTGATTTTTGGGGTAGGAATCCAAACTGGTATTCGGTTATGTGGATATTGGCCTATTGAAGGAGAAGGAGAAAAATTTACCTATTACTATGAGGAATGTAATAGAACGGTTATAATACATATTTTCATACAATAATTTTTAAATTGAAATCCAATTTTTATTAAATCCAAAACCACAAAAAAACCTCCGTATTAATGAAATACGCAATAATTTTTTTACAGTGTGACACACAATTAAATTCTGCGTCCGGCCCGTGTTCGAATTTTAAATAATAAATAATTGGGAAACGCCGGTACATTTCCAATAGAAAATTAAAAATTTATAAACGCGAACGCGTATTATTGTTTAATAATGTAGGGGGTATTATTATAAATGTATAACATGGTGTATCGATTATGCATTATTAAATATTTGACCTGATATTGCAATTGAGCGTTAATAATAGATTGTAAACCAATATTAAACGAACGGGGCATACTGCAAATTAGTAAAATTGCGTGCGATCGCAAAATTTAAATCAAATTTTTATGAGATCATGAAAATTGTTGAAAAATTGACATAGAAATTAATTTAAAAAATAATTAGCAAAACCCTAATGGCATACATTTTATTCGTATTTATAAAAATTTTAATAGTATTTCCAATAATTAAATTTAAGTGTTAAAATTATTAAAATATTCATTTTTTTATTAATTTACGTGACGTGATCCGTTAGTTAATTGGATTAAAAAGTGGGACTCTCCGACATGAAGTTTTAATTAAAGGCACGCCATTTAAATATTATTTATGGTCCAAAATATGGTTGTGTCAATATTATTAAGTTTAGAAGATGTTTTCATAACTGATTAAGTATAATTTACGATTACTTCTGGCGTATTAAGAAATTTATTAAAATTTATTACTAAGAGCCTTTAAACTGAACGTTTTACTTCTATCTTTTATATCTCTGAAGTACCGTATAACAATTTTAAATCCGTTATAGTGAAAAAAATAAGCCGCTTATTTAATTACTCTAATTAAAAATATAATACTTTAATAGTTGCTTATTATATAGTGTTTAAGTATTGTGCACTACTTTATAATTTGTTCTGTAATTGGTCATTAGTTTGTTAGACAATAAATCATTATTAATAATTCTAATTATTAGTCAATTTACTACAACGTAAAGGACTTTAATACATTTCTACTCATAAATTATTATTATTATTATTAAGTAAATTAAAATATGATAGATTAATTTCTCACTTAACCCGTGGAGAATTTTTTTAAAATTTTTATTACCTGAATTTAAAAGTTACAATTATGTTTAAATAACAGTACATTTTTTATATTATTTGTTATTTCTTTAAATTAATTAAATCTAAATTAGGCCAAGAAAAATAATAATAGTGAAACAAAAATTAATTATAATAGTATATTTTAATTATTGAATCTTAAAGGCATTCAAGTTTAAAGTTGTATAAAAAGGTAAATGTGTTTTCTTTATTCTTAGTATATTTTAAGTATGTATTTTAAAAATATGATAATTATATCGTAAAAATGTAAAAGTAATTAAAAATCCATTACTCACAGTATTCAAAGAATGAAACTTTCTCTAAATTTTTAATCAGTTTAGAACTAGAGGAAATTGGAAAATCTTATAAGAATTTGTTATTAAGATAAAAAAATAATTCGGTGGAAGAATTAAAGACGTGCGTGTGCCCATAAAACTAATCGAAACGTCATGTTAAATGGGTAGCTAATGAGTATCGGATTGGTTTCTATTAGAGAAGAAAGGTTGCTCGCTGCATTCCGGCCACACGTTCTTCGAACACAAATATTTATCAACGATTGTCGAGGTCACCGATAGCATTGTGTACCATTTGGTGCAGATATTTGATTAGTGAAATACGTTATGTATCCACAGATTTGACATCATGTGTTAATAATAAATTACTCGTAGGTGTTGAAAATATCAAAAAAGTACCTTTTTGAAATAATGATAATTAATGTTCTAAGCGTTAAGTCGATTCAATTGATAGATGTGATATGATGTGGAGGCAAGGCGACGAATTAATCAAACATTAATTGAAATTTTATCGCATGATAAAATAGTAAGTCAATGAACTTTTTATTTGCTTCAGACAAATTAGTAAATTATTTTCTAAAATCAGTTTTCAACGTATTTATTGATAAAGCGGTTAAAAATCCAAAAAACTTATCAATTATTCAATTATTAAATAAAAACACGACTGTTTAGAATTTGTCTTTATTTGTAGATGCACTGCTACAATTGTTTCGCCACATTGTGGCTTCATCAGGTAGATGAATAATGGTATTATTTTAATACAGTGTTACAATTATAAGTTAAGTAATGGCGAGTTATTGACATCTGTTTGCTCGTTCAATAATATATTACGTTTTTAAAATTTATTGTGCAACAGTTTCGAATATTTGAGTTAAAACGGGAGGTAATTAAAGTAGAAGTCCTTGATGCATTTAATTGTTAAAATAAATAAAGCTCTAAAGAGTAAAAAAGTCAGGGAGGAAGAGAGAGAGAGATTGCGAGAGGGAGAGAGCTATTTTAACTCTTAACAAAGAGGACTTTTAGCTCTTAAGACAGAGAGATTTTAACTCTTAAGAGAAAGAAAGAGATTTCAACTATGAAAAGAAAGAGAGGGATTTTAACTCGTAAGAAAAAGGGAGAGCATTTAACCTTTAAGAGAAAGCTATTAACTATTAAGAGAAAAAGATTTTGACTCTCAAGGGAAAGATAGAGCGCTGTCAACTTTTAAAAGAGAACTTCCAGCTCTTAAGACAGAGAACTTCCAGATTTTAAGAAAAAGAACTTTCAACTCTGAATAGAGATCACGATTTTACCTCTAAAGAATGAGAGCTTTTAAATTTTAAGAAAGAAATATTAACT
Organism: Ontholestes murinus; assembly: GCA_963969525.1. NCBI lineage: Eukaryota > Metazoa > Arthropoda > Insecta > Coleoptera > Staphylinidae > Ontholestes > Ontholestes murinus. Next base: position 19,464,580 of record OZ018394.1, read on the forward strand.
CTTAAGAGAGTTCGCTTTACACTATTAAGAGAAAAAGAGAGCATTTAAGAGAAAGACAGATGTTAATTCTTAAGAGAAAGAGAGAGGTATTAACTCTTAAAATAAAAAGAAGGACTCAAACTCGTAAGAGAAAGAAAGAGCATTTAACCCTTAAGAGAAAGCTTTTAACTGTTAAGAGACAAAGATTTTGGATCTTCAAAAAGAGGACGCTTTCAACTCTTAAGAGAGAGCTTTCAACTCTTAAGAGAAAGAGCTTTCGAGTCGTGGCTTCTACTGTTAAGAGAATGAGATTTTAACTCCTAAGAAAGATAGTTTTTAAACTCTTAAAAGAAAGATATTAACTCTTAAGGGAGAGCGCGCTTTAAATCCTTAAAAGTAAAAGACTGCATTTATATCTTAAGAGAGAGATTTTAACTTTTAAGATAGACTTTATATAAAATAAGAAAATAATTTTTATAAATAATTAACTAGATAGTAAATATAGTTAAAAGGAAAGTTCTACAGTGTTAAAAGATAAAAATTGTTGAAAAAGAGAAATAGAAAATATATGGCAGTTTAGACATCAAGAGAGAGTCTAAAAGAACTGCAAAAATATAGTGAGAGATTACTTAAATTCTAAGAAGAGAGAGAAAGTTTAGTTTAGTTTACAAAAGAGATTAACAGATTGATAGATTGAAATTAGTTAAGAGATGATTTTTAAATTCTTAAGAGAGTTAAAAAAGATTTAGAGAGTTTTAAAGAGAGATAGAGAGAGAGAGTTCAGGGTTTAAGGCAAAGATAAATATCTGAAGAAAGTTTAAAACAGATTCTAAGAGAATTATAAAGAGAGAATTGAAGTAAAATTAATTTATAGAAGTATGAAAGAGATTGATACATAGAGAAAATTAAAGAGGTTACCACATAATAAAAAAAAAATGAGAGGGTTAGAGTTAAGGTGTCAGCAAGAAATTACTTCTTAAGAGACATAATTTAGAGAGTCTAAGAGTTAAAGAAATAGTTTAAAAGAGTTCAAAACTCTAGATAAAATGAGTTAGTTGAAAATAGGAGAAATGATTCTTAACGTTTTATGACAGATACGAGAAGAGATAATAAAAACATTGCAGAAAATTGTAAAGAGGAAGAACTACTAAAGGATCAATTAAAGTTTAAATGCGAATTAAAAAATATTTGGGATTTTAAGAGAGTTAAAAAAGGAAGATAATAAAAATTAGAAAATACACTTTACTCTTAAATTAAATAAACAATTAGAGAGTAAAAAGTCAGAGAGAGAGATTTTGCGAATATAAGAAATAAATAAATAAAAAATAAAAAGAAAACGTAATTTATCTTTTCAGGTGAGAAAAAATTAGCCATTTGAAATACGCGAGAGAACGTTATTAACTCATATGAGAGAAAAAGAGAGAGATGAAAGAGAGACAGTCAAAAGAGAACTTAAAGACAGCGTAAAATGGAAAACATAAACCAATTTTTTCGCTGAGAGAGAATGAGACAATTGATATACGTGTGAGTACGCGCTTAACTATGGAAATAGAGATTGAGAGATAGAGAGGTTTTATCTCATAAGACGATGAGAGGGGGAGATTTTAATTCTTAAGAGAGAAAGGGGGGGGAGAGATATAGAGCATTAAACTCTTAAGAAAGAAACGGCATTAAACTCTTAAGAGAGAGATCGTGTTTAAGTTTTAAGAGAGAGAGAGAGAGAGAGAGAGAGAGGGAGAAAGAAAAAGGAAGGATAGAGAGAGAAAGCATTTCTTTTTTAAAAGAGTTAGAGAAAGCATTTAACTATAAAGAGATAAAGAGCATTAAACTCTTAAGAGAGTGAGCGTTTAAGCCTTAATTTTTGGCCTGTTATCTGTCACTGTCACTGTTAACTGTCATTACCAACTGGCACTGTCAACCGTCACCATCAACTGTTACTGCCTATTGCCACTATCAAATGTCACTATTAACTGTTACTGTCAACTGTCAGTATTAACTGTCAATTGCTACTTTTTCTGTCATCTCTCAATATCAACTGTCACTGTAAACAATGTGTGTCTACGTTCACTGTAATAACTGTCACTGTTAACTGTAAATTGACTTTTTTATATATTTCATTATAATTATCAATTCTAACTGTGTCAATTGTCACATCTCAAAATTCAACCAGCATTAAAACAGCTCAAACTAAAACCCCAAGCTGACAGAACACACAACACCGATAACGAAATCTCAGGAAGAACCCAGCGAAGCACTTAAGCGCAAATTTACAGAGTTAAACCAAATAACACAGCGATTACAATCTAGCAGTTACAAGCACCGTAACTAACGACGAATCGGACACGCCGAACGACTATGTTTCGGAGATGATGAAAGTGTGCATCGAGGTTCTCGCAGCACACAAAGTAAATAAAATCAAATGCTCAAAATAGCGACTTGAATACGCTTATATTAAACATTTGTAACTTTAGTTCCTATGATCAAATCTTCAAAAATACTGATTGCAACACCAGCTTAGCTAACTGTTCGAAAAGTATCACAGAATCAAATTCAGCCACCAATGTTGCCCAATTGGTTCAACAATTATTGGAGGGAAAGAACAGAAATGACACACTCCCATCCCATCGAAACCAGTGCCTTTGGCTTTTAAGTGATTATCTAATTTCAACTATCGCACACATAGAAATAATACAAATTATTAAATGGATACACGATACTAATTTAATAACTGGCGCATTCAACATTTTCACAAAAGTTTCGAAATTTATTTTTCCTGCCATAGAAGAAAACTACAACTATTACTAAAAATATAGAAAGAATATAATGATCCTTGCTAACATTGGGAAAGATTTATCAAAATCCATTTTTAATAGCTACAAAAATTCGTATTAGCAGAAACAAACGATTAGATAAAATCTGCAACGAAACAAATACAAACTTTATAAGATGAGTTATAAAAAAATACCTTTTCTACTGCACGAACGTGACTTAACAAATGGTGATAATAATCACTCGACGGAAACGAAAGACTAATCTTGTATTCCAGCAAAAAAAAATCTACATTCGCTTATTCAACACTTCTTTTCTTCTAAAAATAGTCTTACTTTCACTCTATTTTGGATGTTATGAGGATATAAACTACAACATTTTCTTCCTTCAAATTAATTCACAGTGGTGTCCTAGAGTTACAAACATCTCCTTATTTCAAATTGAAATAAGTAACAAACAAAATTATTACCATGAGAAATAAATCACTAAAGTTCCAAAATATTTATTTAAGTGCTATTTCCTAAGCAAATAAGTTATAGTTAGAATCATAACAGTTTATAGAAATCATTACTAGAAAATTTATTGGTAACAAAAAAAACGAAAAGTTCAAGAAAAATAAGTGCTATAATACAAAAAATCTGATTTTCTGATCATGTCAAAAAATAGCCTCAAAATGTAATAATAGAAGGACACTTTGAATTATAGGCATTATAATTCTTGAAATATATAATTGGTTTCAAAAAAGTACTTTTTGAGTAAAATTTCATAATAGAAAAAAAACAGATCGAAGGACTATAGGTTGATAAACAATTTGGTTCCCAAAGTATTTTCAAAAAAAATGTCAAAACGTATATATATTTTATTGCACAATATAAAACTGCATATATGTATTACATAATTTATGGAAATCAGATCGAACCGAAATGTATTAAAATATTTTCACAATCGGTCGGATTATAACGCATCTATAGAAATACGTCTTAAAAGAAATGTTAATGACCAAAAGTGTAAAGTCAGTAGCATATGAAACAGATTTCACAAGACGATCTAATTGATTAGACCAATCACGGCCGAAATATATTATTGGCATTTTTGTTCCGATAATGGCAATTTAAGTTACCGAAACTATAGCCAACAAACAAAGTTAAAGTGTTTTATTTTATTATTAGGAAAGGGTCTAAATGTATAGAATATAGGAAGGAATGGAGAATGGAAGTCACAGTCTGGTTTATTTCTATTAGCGTTGATGCCAGGAAACGAAGTTTTACTATGATGTTATATAATTCCCAGTATACATTAAAAAAACTTGTACAATGTATTAGATGATTTAAATTGTTAAAAAGCGTAAACTTCAAGCTTTATTCACAATTTGTTTCGCCTCCCTGAAATTATATTTAAAAAAAAAACAGTATCTCACGCTTTGTACAAAATAGGTTTCGCTTCCATAAAAATGTAAAAAACGTTTTGAATTTCAAGATTTCTCGAATATTTTTTTCGCTTCTAAAAAATAGTGAAAAATCTAAACGAAGCTTTCGAAGCGAAACCAATATTGAACAAAACTATATTTTTACGTTGGTAGCTTCTTCAAACGAAAATCAGAAAGGAACTTTTTGATGGATATAGAAAAAGAAAGAAGGTTAAAAGAATTTGAAAAACATTTAGGTAAATATTATCACCGCCTGGGTTCTATACAAGTCTAAAATCCTTCAAACAAAAACCTAACAGGAATTTTCGATAGATTCAAAGATATCAAGGCGAACAAACCATTAATTTATTTATTTATTTATATTTGGGTTTCTCTCTTGAAAATTACATATATAACAAATAAAATTTGGAAAAACATACATCAAATTTTGGGCTAAAGAAGCACGGGCAGAGTTTATAATCATAAATTATGTTCTTATGTTCAAATCCTTTTCCATGGTGCAGAGAAAGCGACTTTTTTCTTTTGAAAATCCGGTTTTTTATATATGTTTTTATTTAATTTCCAGTTCCTTTTTTAGGAGAGAACTTATTTTTTTTTTTAAATTTCGTTTCGATTGAAGACTAAGAATGATACAAAATTGATACAATCCAATTTTTCAAACATTACTTTTGCTCTTACTCTTCATTCTTCAAAAGAATATATGAGAAACTTTAAGATAAACATAGCATAACAATTTCATAAAAATATGGTGTTTAATTTTTACAATCTGAATTTAATCCAAAATTGTTTCACCAAAAATAAAATCCCAGGTTATTGTACTACGGTTCCTAAAATAGCTTGAAAATGTAGTAAAAATTTACAATCTCATCTTCATTCAGAATTATTTTTGATAAAGCCTGAAATACTAGTTACAAAACTTATCTAAAATTGTTTTCCATTAAATTTTTTTAGAAAAAGTCTATAATAAACTTTCAATAGATAAAAATATTAAGTATGTTTTTAGGAGCCACAAAAAACTTGCTTTGAAAACAATATTCAACAAAGTTTCAAAATATTTCAAAATTCAAGTAGACTTTTATATCTTGAAACTTTGCTTAAAATTCTCAAAGCAATTTTAGAAATATCAAGTAAAATTTAGTTTCAAAACAGAATCTGTAAAAATCGTCCAGAAGGACAGAAAAATCTGAATTCTAAAACTTAAAACAACTTATTAAACAATAGTTTCTCTATATCATAAAAAAAATCATTGTTTATTTTGTTACTATGTAACAAATAACAGAGTATTCTGGACAAAAATAAGGAATACAAGGGGAGGAAGGAGAAAAAAAAATACAACAATTAGGGATAAAAAAGGTCAAATCCAAACGAAACAGGAACAAATAGCGAAATTATGGAAAAAGTACTACCAAGAAAAATTTAGCACAGGAACAAGAGCAAATAATAATGAAACATACTGAGAAGAAGAAAATATACAAATAGAACACATAAGTAGAGAAGAAGTGTTGTAAGGAATAGCAAACGTAAAAACTGGTAAGATAACCTGGACCCGGAAAGAATATTGTACATTGAAGAAGAAGGTACAAACTGTTTATGGGAAATATATAGAGAGGCATGGGGAAAGCAGGAAATCCCAAAAGATTGGCAAAATAATTTAATTGTGCCAATATAAAAAAAGGTGAACAAGTAAACTGCAAAAATTACTGATCGATATGTTTATCATCAGCGTGCTTCAAAATATACACTAAAATAATAGATAAAAGACTACGACTAATTATAGGAGAAGAAAAAGCAGCTTTCAGATCAGAAAGACAAACAAATGACAATATATGTATATAGAAGAAGCATTGACAGTGATGTACAACGTATATTAGCATTTATTGACCTAAGAGCTGCATTTGACTCAATTAAAAGGGAAGCAATATAGAAATGCTTGAAGAAAATTAAGGTGCATAGAAAACTAATAAAAATAGTAGAAAGTGTCTATAAATCAGGAAAGGGAAGAGTACAAATAGCAGGAGAAATATTGAAAGAATCTTTGCCCGCTGGTGTTCATAATAGTTATGAATGTAGTAATTATGAATATCTGGGAACCATTATAACAAATAACGGAATAATTGATCTAGAACTAAAAAATAGATCAAAAATCAAACAAATTATACAATGCACTATCTGCAGTATTAAGAAAGAAAGAATTTAATCAATAAACAAAAGTAAAACTATATAATACAAAAGTTGTACCAACAATACTGTACGCAAATGAAAACTGGATAATACAGAAAAAAAAACATGACAAATAAAAGCAATGAAGATGAGACGCTGAACAACGATAGCAGAAAGGAATAGTAATGATAATGAATCCTGTAATATTTGTAATAAATATACAGGGTGGTTGGAAGATTGTGGGTTTATTAACGTACATTTTTTTTCAAAAATAAGCTTTTTTAAAATGAATTTTCTCAGAAGAGAATAATGGACTACCAATATATTTCTCACAAACAGATTTGAATCTATCAGAAAATTCTACTACTACCAGATTTTAATCTGTCAAAATCTTCACACACAAATGCTTTCAAAAATGTTCAGTTACGTTCTAACGAGAAAATAAATATTAATATGTCTACTAGAGAAGTGAAGTAACCAACTAAGTAACTCATCAGATATCATTAGTTTTTCGTAATTTATTAATTTGTTTATTCACTTGTAAGTTGCATCTGCCTTTAGTACAAGAGTAGATGTGCAAATCAAATTAAATAAATCAGAAGAAAGCAGAGATAATACTACATATCTTAAGGTCGTCGTATTACTGATGTGTTTATCACATCATATACTGTTCTTCAAAAAGTAGGTTAGTAATTCCACTTCGAACGATAAATTGTGCCTAAAGAACGTTTTTAATCTCACATTTTTGAATTTGAAATCGAAAGTGCATGGAGATGTTAACGAGAATTTCTGCCAGATGAAACTGAATTAAGGGTTCTATAGAAGAAATTAGGATGGTATAATGGATGGTATATACCTTATTCTCATCGATGAATAATCAAAACATTGAAAATCGTCTAATTTTTCTATGTGATTACTTCATATATAAAATCTCAGTCAACTTAACAAAAGGAGATTGATTAACCAACGGAAAAATCAGACAATTAATTGCGCAGGAACCGATAATAAGAAAAATAATATAGATGCAATTAAACTGTTACCGACACATCATAAAAATGCAAATGAGCACGTTAACAAAAACAATATTCAGAACAAGGAGTATAAAAAAAGGGGAAGACCAAACAAAAATTGGGTACAGCAAATAGCAGAGCCAGGGAAAAGAAGAAGGAAAAGATGCATGTAATGTTTATTATTTATTTATTCTTTGTACATCTTTCTTTAAAAAAACATTTAAAGACAAATAAATTGAAAAACATCCACAAAAATTTTGGGCGAAAGAAGCACGGGCGGAATTCCTATTAAAATACGTTCTTTCACTCAAAATCTCCTTGTAAGAAGCTGGCATCTGGCATCTACATCCGGAATCAATTATATTTTCTTTCATCTAGGTTAATTTATCCACTCTTTTGGAAGGAAAAATGAAAATGACGACTAGAAATAGAAAATAATTGGTGAAAGAAAACCCATAGAATGCTCGAAATGGCAAATGGAGAAGTGAAGAAAGAAGAAGAAGTCTACCGAATAAATTAAATATAATTCGGAATTAAATTTCAAGAGACCTAAGTTTCATTGATTTAAATAATAAAAATTATTTTTTGTTGAATTTGGTTCATTCCTAGATAATGATGTAAAAATCGAAACTAGTCGGAATAAATCGTAAAAATTGTGAAACCAACCAAGTGCCTTTCTATAAACAACCCTTAATAAAAATTAATTTGTTATTTGATATTTATAAAACTGATTAAGATCAGTTTTAAAAATTTCATTTCATTTCATACTAAAAATGATGAACATAACACGCCAAAATTTTAGATGAAAGAAAATAGGCGAAGTTAATGAGGCTGCGTTTTTGATCTTCTACTCTAACTCTTGATACTTACAGACAGCGAGAATCAAAATATTTTTGGATTTAATTATCCATAATGGTTTGAGTGGACGAACACTGTCATGTGAACTCCGCCTTCAAGTCTTGTGATCTAAATTTCAAGTTATTTTGAAAAAATTTTAGGACTTGTAAAGTCAATAAACTGAACTAAACTATATCATCAAAGGAGTGAAGTTTTGTAGTGTTTTAAAAATAGATCCATTTTTTTTCCTTTTCGCTCTTTTAAGAACAATAATTCATATTCGAAGCATTCAAATTAATGTTGCTACTTACACTTTCTATAATGCTTTATTTTTTTAATAACAATTCTATACTGATTAAAGGACCAAATTTAATGAATGCTTTTATTATAATTTCTAAATTAATTTTTGGATAATACAAAATGTAAATGGTTAAATAGTAAAACTTAATTAAAACACTAACACTTTCTTCACAATTAATTTTTATTTCGATAGATGTACTATGCACCCATTATCAATAGCTTATAACAGAGTTATAAATAAAAATTAATTGTGAAGAAAGTGTTGGTGTTTTAATCAAGTTTTAATCATATCTTCACGTAACTCAACAACAAATTTCTATATGGTTAAATATACTAATAATTAGAAAAAACACGAAAATATTTCGTAAATTCTACAACAAATGAGTCTTATTAAGACATACATTAGAGAGAGTAGGCGACTATTTTTATTTATTTTATATATATATATATATACCTTGATATAATATAATAATATAAAAAACAGTCAAACCCTTTATGCTATAAAAAAAACAAAATCAAAATTTAAGTTAAAAATAAATGGCTTTCTATAGCTAATATTATCTAATTTAGATTTAAAGTCTGCCCACCCATCATGTATCAATTTTTTACTAATTTACTTACTTAAAAAGTTTACCTTTTTAATTCCTTTTTTATTCCAAAAATTTTGTAATTAATTTCATTGGTACAGCGACACGACAAGGAATTGAAGTTTATATGTATATGTAGGGTGGGTGGGTGGCCACTATCCCACCCTGCAGTCAGTAAAACATCATCATAAATTATTTGAAATATTTGTATGAAAACATCAATTAAAAAATGCAATTATTTTGTTTGTTTATATTTTACAACTTCTAACTAAAATCCTCGATTATGTTTTATTGATTGGAGAGTGGGATAGAGGCCACCCACCCACCCTACATATACGTGATAATTTTAATTGCTAATTGTTGATGATTTTGCTGCTAAAAACTGTCAAAACCTTTATCTAGTAAAAAATAAAACAAAATCAAAGTTTAAGTTTAAATATAAATGACTTTTTATAGCTAATGTATCAAATTTTTACTAATTTACTCACTCAAAAATTTTACTTTTGAATTTCTTTTTTATTCAAAAAGTTTGGTAATTATTTTGTTTGGATACAACACCATTGGGAATTAAAGTTTATATGTATATGTAGGGTGGGTGGGTGGCCTCTAACCCACCCTCCAATCAGTAAAACATAAGCGAGGGTTTTGATTAAAAGTTGTAAAACTTAAATAAACATAATATTATTGCAAAATTTAATAGATTTATTCATTCAAATTGAAAAATTTAAGAAATTTTGAGAAATAAGATATAACTTTTTAAACAAAAGTTAAAGATAGAATTGATTCTATATCTATACATAAAATAGAAATTTGTAGTTTTTTTAAACTTTAGATAGAGAAAAGCTCTGGGGAAATCCAAATAGTTTCTGATTTTGTTTTTCTAGGATACTGTAGCCTTTTAGGTATAGTTTATTCTACGGACTAAAAATATTGCCTGTGATAATTATTAAAGCTCGGTATTTTTGACTTTGTTAATTTCTTATTCTGTATCATATTTTATTAATTGCTTTAATCATCACACCAATTATCACATATATTCCATCTTGAAAATGTCAACAAATATTAGTTTCATTAGGAAGAGAGGGGCAACTATTTTCATTTATTTTATATATATATATATATATATATATATATATATATATTGATATAAATATTTTTGAAAATTCCATTCTAAAAATGTTGAATAGATCACCACAAACATCTGGACGGGTTAGGCGAAAAGTTCATCAGGTTACGTAGGAAATAGTTTTAAATTTTATAAAAATGAATCAAATAATTGATTTTCCAAACAAGAAAGTATTATTGTATATGTAACATGGATGGGGATGTCTATTCCACTCTACAATCCCCAAAATACCTGCGAGGGTTGAACGGTAAAACATTCTAAAAATTAGAATCATTATAATTTATTGATTGAAGTATTATATATTTATTTTCTGATATTTCAAGAAATCTTCTCTTTTTTAGTACTTTAGAGAGGAAGAGTTTTTTTCCCTCAGCATAATATAAACACTGTTTTGAATTGGTTGATGGATTTCTTCACCATTGATAATGGTCACTTTGTGTCCGAAACGTACATTTGGTAAATCAAATAAAATTGTGCAGAAAGGTTATAGTGCTTTATTCGCCAAACACTGTTATAGATAAGCATTATTTTTTTCAAATCGTTAATATATTACCTTCCTAAGTACCATCAACTTTTTTTAAATATCGAATATTAGTTGAAAATGTACCACCAAGTGAATATCTCTAAGATTATTTCAATATTAAACAGTGACTACACATTTACTCTAAGAAGAGTTTACGTAAATAAATAAATAAAACTTCAAGATTAATCGGCGTGAAATTAAAACACCAACATTTTCTTATCAAACAAAGTTATATTAACCAAATTAAATTTAAGCACTTTTGTGTACAGAAAGTATCTTAGAAAGAAACGTATAGTCACGGGTAATTAAGACCTGGTAACTAAAATAAATAGAATTATAAGTAATTTTATCCCAATTAATTTTATACAAAACTCTTTGTTTAGATTAGTAATTATGTTTATATTTAATTTACAAAAACAGAACAATAACGTCATTAGGAGTCAGAAGTGGTTCAGGTAAAACCTTCTTCACTGAGAACTGCACGTCTACAAAATAATAAATAAATTGTTAACAAAACATTGTTCGTAATATAGGAAATTTAATATATATCTCAAAGGAAATAATGGCATTGCTCTAATGAATGAGAAACTCGATGAAGTGAATGAAACGGTATTTTATCACGCGTAAACGTAATGATGAGTAGAGTAAGCAAAGATAAAAATAGATTAATAATAATCTTAGTCTGCCTTAAAATTAATGTCTAAAAGTAAACAGCATTCTAAAAGAAACTAACGTTAAATAAGAAATATAGCTTCATAAACTTATTATGTTTATTTTAACCAAACTACATTTTTCTACAAGAAAAAAAACTATTGAATAAGAAAAATAACTTCATAAACTTAGGTGTAGATATCATGTAGCCACAAAGAAAAGATTTCCTGGTAATAAGTGAGACAGAAACCTTACAACTAAATAAAAGACATGAAGATACGATTACTCTAAAACCCGAAAATTGTAATGTGATAGTTAATACTAAAAGCTTTAACGTTAAATTTTAATTGATATACAAGAATGAAAATCTATTAATCACGTTCGTTAGTTAAGACCGCTATCAAACGATTGTTCTATTCCATGACAAGCACGTTTAAGAAGAAGTAGTTTACCTCTTTTGTTTCAGCCTTAATAACATTAAGCAAACTATAATAAATAATATTCTTTAAAAAAAAACATACCAATCAACGCAAAATAGCAAACATAAACAAACAAACAACACAAAAACATAAAACTCCCCCGCTATTCCACACAACAAAACACACATATATCACAAATAAGCAGCACGAAAAAATAAAGCCAAGTATACCTCTTAGCAGAGATAAGGAACGCCGGCACAACACGCACTCACAACAATACGTACGATTTTTCGAAAAACTCTTTTACGGAAGGCGCAACAGCACGCGCATGTTGTTCACGCGACGTTCGCAGTCCTCACTCGACGGAGCGAAGGGACCAACTGAAATGCCCTTTTGCCAAGGGAAGGGACGAACCCGCACTGAATTTTCGGAGATGGCATCCCCACTCTGGCCGACTCCACTCGGCGCGCACCTGAAGCCAAACGTCCGCTGGCCGAAGCCACAATAAAGATGTAAATAAGTCAATCCATTACCGGCCGCAAACAATGCACATTCGCAATTACCGCCGATTTTCCCATTTGCATGCGACCTTTATATCATAATAAAACTGGACTAATTTCAATTTCGCACACGGTCGGAACGCCGGCACGCATTCATATTTATAAACACCCCCCATATAAAGGCGATTGTATTAATTCTAATCTTTATTTGACGATAATTAAATTCAAGACCGCCAAGGACATTTTCTAGATCAATATTAAAAGCCAACAGTTATTAAAATAACAAATTACCTAATTAGAAACCTTCCTTAAAACATGTATGTAACAATAAGACACTGAATTGAAATGTTAATAATAACAAATATTATTTGTGATTAAAACATACCGAATGTAAGTATGGATTACACGTAGTAACCATTGTCTTTAGTAATAATACGAATTAATACTAGTCAAATTATTATATACCACACAAAAAAATCTTTAATTAGGTACACTCAATATGTATTAAATATTGCTGATTAAATTCTTTGATTACTCTCTTCAAAGTTTTTGAGGTTAAATATTACTATTTATAATAACTTAATAATAATAAAAGAATAATTAATTTTACTTTTAATGTGTACAATTTTTTTTAAAACTAAGCATTCATTTCACGTCCTTGCATTATAGGTTTTGAATGCCATGTAATCAGTTTAACACGCCACAAAGGAAAATTTAATTACGGAATTAACAATGGAAAACGGCTTTTCGTTATTTGTGCTGCCCTAATTAACCTAATGCGAATATTGGATACATTAATGTATTTTATCGATTTCGGCTATAATTTGTTAAATGATTTAAATTAATTTAATATGTTGAAATCCACATTTTTATAAATTACATGTATTTCATTCAACTGCGGCTATTTCATACCAATAATGGTGGTTTATAAATAAAAGGTTAAAGTTACCCCGATTAAAAACAATATTTACGCAATATTTCTGCATAGTTATCTTAGAATAATTATGCAATAACTTAAGAGCTAATAGTTAAAGTTATTACGCCCCTTGTTTCGTGGTATCACAGCTCATCATTGAAGCAATGCCCTAATTGCGTGGGTCTTTAAAATTTCCAAATCTATCAGAAACAAACACATACAGACAAATTGCACGCTATAAAATAAAACTTGAAATTAACACAATAAATAATTACTGCTCTAATTGTCGCTTTTAACAGATCCTTTCAATAAGGATCTCATGCAATGTTAAGACAATATATGGCACCCTTATGGTAATATCTTAGTTTAACTACCGACGAAGAAAAATGATGAACGATTACACTTAATATTCGTTAACCAAAATAAAACAGCACTAGCCGTAAGAACATAAAGTATTACAACAAGTTCCCTGCAATATCATTAAAAAATGATATATCACCCATTTAAGAAAAAAAAGTACAGTACATATCATATTGTTTCGATGTGTGACAGGGGTATTAGAGGGGTATAATTTATTTTATCTTATATAATAACAAAAATATGCTAATATTATAATAATAATCACAATGAAATAACATGGTGATGAGGCTATCATACTACTTTCCCTAAATTTTTCTCGGAAACTGTGAGGTTTACGCAAAATAACAATTCTTAACAATTTGCTCAATTTTGGATTCTTTACAATTATCTGTTATATAAATTTCATATAAATCCTAAAGTTTATTAGCAATAAAACCATTAATAATGGACACTTTGTGTCTGAAATGTGCATCTGAATCAAAATAAAATATTGAAGAAAGGCTCTAAGTGTTTTAATCAAAGTTATTATTATCTTCAGGTAACTCAATCAACCCAATTAAATATTAATAGATTTCAAATTTTCCAAATAATTTTTGACCCACCCTCCCCACATATACATATAAACTTTAATTCTTTATCGTCTCATGGATTCTTATAAAACTCATTACAAAAAATGAAAAAGGCAAAAGTTTTGAGTAAATAAATTAGTAAAAATTTGATGCATGATGTATACCCAGGCTTTAAATCTAAATTAGATAAGATTAGCTTTAGAAAATCATTTATATTTGAACTTTTATCTTTTATTACATAAAGGGTTTTATTGTTTTTAGCAGCAAAATCATCAACGAATAGTAATTAAAGTTATCATGTATATATAGGGTGGGTGGGTGGTCTCTATCCACCCTCCAAACAATAAAACATAAGCGAGGATTTTAGTTCTAAATTTTTCTAAAATTTTATGAGAAGATAAATTTTTTTAATTACAGGAAAAATTGATAAAAATTCTAGAATATAAAAAATTTTGATGAATCTAGAATTAAAATTATTAGAAAAATCTATAACCCTTTAAAAAACACCTGTTAAATTTTACATACAATAAGATGAACAAAATCCTAGAAAAATGTAAGTCTAAAAAAAGAAATAAAAAATAAAAATAACACACAGTTTATTCCTTACTTCACTTGTTTATTAATTGTTAAATGTACATTTCGTGAACATTATTAATAACAAACTTTGTGAAACAAGTGAAGTAAGGAATAAACTGTGTGTTATTTTTATTTACAAAACACTTCACGTAAACTCGAACCAACAATATTAAAAGAAGAAAAATGAAGAGAAAAATTTTAAAATAAAACTGCGGAAAAGTTTTAAATATCTAGAAAAAAATGTTTGCATATTCAAAAATTCGCGACAAAATTTCTAGAAATGTAGATTAAAACTTACTAGAAAATTCTGATAAGTAAAAAGCAAGTAAAGCAAGAAACCCTGGAAAATCTAAGAGCCTGAAAGGAAATATTTCTGAAAAAAAAAACACTAAACTCTAAAAAATTATGCAATTTGAAGGAGTTTTTATTTAAACCTTAACAACTTCAAATAATCTGGACCTATTTTAATTAAAATTCTAAAACCTAACGAAAATGTCTATAAGCAAAATTACTGAAAGATATAAGATATTTCTTGATATCTTGGATATAAAATTAGTGGATATTTAACTCTTGAAGGAAACCTGAAAATGTTTAAGTAATAAATTCTTGTTAAGTAAAATTTTTGAATCCTCAAAGTGAATTCTTACAATTTGGAGTAAAAAACCTGGAATAAAAATTGTAAACGTAATAGGATTTTAGATATATAACTGCAAAAATTTTTAGAAATTTTGACAAATTTTCTGGGAATCTGGGCTTTACACTAAAATTCTAGAGTCCTCTAAGAAAATCGTGGCTAATCCTGATAAGATTTTTTGTAGGATCTAGCAATTTTTCTTAAAACGAGAGCCCACGACCAAATTGCTATAAATTAGAAATTTCAAATTACTGAAATCCCAAAAATCCTTGTAAAAAACCTAGAGAATTTCGATAAGATAAAGCAAGTAAAGCAAAAAAAACTTTTGATAAATGATTACAAATTGGAGCTAAAATTTCTACTCGAAAAAAACCAGAAATTACCAGAAAATTTTGGTTTCAAAATTACTTGAAAATTTATTTTATTATTCACTTATCGATTAAAAAAAATAACTCTTGAAACATTTCGATGAGATAATAAATGCTGTAAATTTTAAATGTCTCAAAGAAATATTTGGAAAAAATGTGAAAAAAATGTGTGAATAAAGATGGAAAAAAGTGCAGAAAATTCTAAAACCTTTGACAAAATTTCAAGGCATTTAAATATAAATTCTGGAACTCATTTAAAATTTTACGAATTTTACGAATTTCCAGAATTTTTACTTATAGACCCTTAAAATTTTCCAGGATTTCTTGCTTTATTTTAAGGGCCTGCAAGTTAAAATTTTGGGGATTGGTAACATTTTTTCATCAAATTAAAATCTAAAAAAGGGCTTAATATTTCGAAAAGTCTCGACAAAGTTTATAAAAATGGAGACATAGCAAAGTTACAAATACTTTCTAGAAGCTTCCTAAAAACTCAAGTTTGAATAAGATAATATTAGAAATGATGAACATTTCTAAATATTAAAAAAAATACAGTTAATTCCTGAACTCTTGAAGAAAATTCTACAATTAGGCTGAGAAGAAAAATTTCTGGAAAATTTTAAAGACTGGAAAGAAAAACTGTTGAAAATGCTTGAACCGCCGATAATTTCTAAGAAACTATTGTTAAAATTATTTCAAAATACATTTAAAAAAATTGCTCGTCACGAATTGGTAACATTTTTTCATCAAGTTAAAAAAGAACTACTTAACATTTCTAAAAGTCTCGACAACGTTTCTAAAAATGAAAACGTAAAATTACCTGGAAGGTTCTAGAAGTTCTTTGAAAAATCAAGCAAAGTTTCTTAAAAATAAAAAATAAAATTCGGAAAAGTCCTGAACTTTTGAAGAAAATTCTTCAATTAAGGTAAGAAGAAAAATTGCTGGAAAATTTTGAAGAGTGGATAAAAAAAACTGTTAAAAACCCGAAGCAACTTAAAATTAAACAATGTTTTTAAAGATAATTCTTGCCGGCCCCGTTGGTACAGTGGTTAGCGTGCCGACTGTAGTCAGAATCCGAGCTCGGGAATGGATGTTGTGATCGTCCAATTATACCGTATAATAATATATTTAATTGGCCAGGCCAAAAATGGCCAAAAGAAAAAAAAAAGAGAATTCTTGCAATTTGGTGTGAGAAATTGCATAAGAATTTAGGAATCTAAAAAAAATGCTTCAAAATTCTAATACCCTTAACAATATTTCTAGAAAGATTATAGAAACTACTGATAAAACAATGGTGGAATATTTTACGAATCTTAAAATTTCCTTTTCCACCCTAAGTAAAATTTTTGAGTGAGCAAATTAGTAAAAAATTTATACATGATACGTGGAAAAGCTTTAAATCAAGTTTTTATGAGATTAACTATGGAAGGTCATTTATATTTATACCTTATTTAAATTTAAATTTAGATTGAGCTTTATTTTTTATTACATAGAAGGTACTCAAACCTTTTGTTTTGTAAGCAGCAAATTCACCATCGATTAGTATTTATGTGTGGGATGGGTGAGAGGCCTCTATGCCACCCTTCAATCAGTAAAATATAAGAGAGGGTTTTAATTAAAAGTTGCAATTCTTTAACAATTTTGATTTTTTTTTCAATGACTTGTTATATAAATTTCATTTAACTCCTATAGTTTATTAGCAATAGGCGAAGAATATCAAAATTATTAATTTTTATTTTTTTTCTCGCAACTATATGAAAAACATACGTTTAGTTTCTCATTGTCTTTAATTTTTGTTTTGTAATATTTTTCAAACTTAGAAAAATATCGAGAAAATATCGAAAATTACCTTCCCACTTCCGGTTTATGAAAAGCTTTTCAGTTCAGATTTTAAAGTTTCTTTCCAATAGGACCATTCATTTTTGATCTACATCGCCCACAGATATTTTCATGCACGAAAACAATACTTCCCCTACATATACTATATAGAGAAAGTAAAAATGCAATTATTTGTCTTTATTGTCAACATTCTCTAAAAAATAATTATTCCTCGACTTTCGTTAATGATCTTAATAAGAAAACGTTATTAACGTTATTATTATTAAAGACGATTTGAACTCAGTGAATGACGTTTTCGATAATTCAGGAAAAAAAGTACTGTCTCAATAGTAGCCACTGAAGATGTCTCACCTACTCCATCTCTTCCATAAAATAGGCGCTAAAAACTTTTCCAACTAATCGTGATCTTAAGACATCATTATAAATTAAATAGAGACATCAAATAAATAACACGCTCCAGGCCATAGTATAAAGCAGCACAACGTTTTTGCGACTCCAGACCAAGGTGGCCAAAATAATCAGAATTTTAGTTTCATTGCTAATCGTGAAACAAGAAAGTGGGTAGACTCGAACACGACTGTTAAAATAATTGGAAATCATGATGGGCGTATAATTTACTAAATCAGAAACAAAATGCTATCAATTATTTAAAGATAATATAACCACATCATTCAAAGTCGGTTTAAAAGAAATTGCATTTCCATCTATATTGAATCCCGATGCATGGCCAAATGGTGTCATGGTCAAGGATTTTAAATTTGGGAAAAAAAAGAATTTCTAGTCAAACCGCCATCACCTAGATGTATCAATTTGCTACCAAAGTACAAGAGAACATACAACTAAACATACAACCCATTTGATGTATGGTAATCTACCATACATCAAATGGGCAGAAGACGAGTATTATATGGGCCTACTTCCTGTATGCCCCGGTGCATAATTTTAGAAAAACCGACTTACATCGTGTTAAAACTGATTTAAAGAATATTGACAGGTAAAAGTTATTGAATAATAATAATGATTTCGACACTTGTGTTTTGTGCCTTGAGAAGCTATAATTGAAACATAAAATAAAGGAAAATTCTAAAACGAAGAAGAAAATGTATATGATCTCATTTACAGTAAACTAAAAACAGGAAAAAGATATGAAGGTGGTTTTTAAATAAGAAGTAATTAAATACAAGTAGAGTACAGGCTGAAGATTAAAGGAACATAAATTTATCGTTCATATTTTAATAATTTTATTTAGGAAGTCTAGAATTATCTAGATTTCTTCACACATTTTAACATTATTCTTTATATTTGATTGTAGAGGCTTTTAATTTGTGATACATATTTTATAACTCCAAATAACATAAAATAAACTTTGTTCATATCACACACTTTATTATTCTTAAAAAAAGTTTATTTAAAGTTTGTTTTCTTTATAGCTTCTTTAAAGTATCTAAAAATTTTACCATAATTTTTCTTTTAGAATTTTAATTTTTTCAGCAATTTGACTTCCTGCTGATTTCCAGAATTCTTTTTTTTTCCTTTTTGTCATGAATAAATTACAAAAAAATTCTCTAAGGATTTTTGGAGAGTAAGATTTGGATGCTGGCGTATGCGGAATAAATGGTGTTTATGACAAGAGAGTGGAAAGGAATAAAATAGTTTTTGGCGAGAGTAAAGAAATACATAGACAGGAGATATTTGAGAATTAATGTTGGAAAAACTAAGTGGATGAAATTTAGAAATAAAGGAAGGGAGGGAAGGATAGAATAGAGAGAATGGAAGGGAGATGTAATCAAGAGCGGTAAATTGTTCAGATATCTGGATTACATGTTTAGGAGTTTGGAAGGATATGAGGAGCATGTTGGGTGTGTGCAGGGGAAAGCGTGGAGAGTGGTGAGAGAAAAATGGGAAGGATGGTCGGATGACAGTGCGAGAGTGCTTACGTGTAACCTAGTTAATGCGTGCGTGATGTCCTGATGTATGGGGGATCAGGAGAGAAAACAATATTGGTTGCTGAAGCAGATAATGGGGATAGAGAGATCGACGCCAGAATACATATTGCTTCAGGAAACCAATGGAGATAGTATATGGAGTGATGAAATAAAGTGAGTGACAGGGTATGAGACGAGGCCTTGGGGAAGTTTTTTGAAGAAGGTGTGGTAGAGACGTGTGAACGCTGGAGTGGGCAAATGGAGAGTGGAAAGGAGGAGTGAGTTTGTCAGAAGGGATCGTGAAGGAGTGGTTGGAACAAGGTCTGAATGTGGCGGGATGGGTGCATGAGAAGGCGAAAAATTTGTAAGCAAGGAAGACAAATATGTATATAGAAGAGTAGATATAATGCCTGCTATAGGAAGTGGTAGATACATGAGAAAAGACCAAGATACCTGAAGGAAAACCAGAAATTTGAGAAGAGAGGAGAGGGTGACTTTGACGATGGGCGAGGGAAACAGAGAATGCGTGCTGTGTAAGAACTAAAGGATGTGTGGGGTCATCTGGCAGAGGAATTCAAGAGTATAAGAGGATTGGGTGGATGGATGTAGAAGAGTGAAAGATTGGTAGAGATAAGAAGGGGCCAGGGTAAAGATGCTGACGAAGCTAGGGCGAGAAAGGGAGATGATGAAAGCAGAATTAACATACTATAGAATTAAGATAGGTATTGTAATAGAGAGGATATGCCAAATATTTTATATGTGTACTACAAAAATATAATATCTATATAAATATAAACAAACAGAAACAAATTGATAAATTGTTGAGGCGTTAACTTAGTGATACATCTTGGAAAATTAAACAAAAACGTTTTTGTTTAATAAACAGGAACAAGAAATTGTGTGCACCTTGTTTTTAATATCCATGATCTCTGTTACCTCTTGTAAAATCAGCCTAATTTCAATTATGATTTATTCGTTTTTCTCATCTCCATAAAATTCAGATGCCTTGTTCGTCTTCACCTGATGTATCAGCATTTGCACTTGAATTGTCATTATTCTGAGATTTAATAGCCATCAGTAAGTCATAGCAACGAATACACACCCATAGTGTCTTGAAACTTTGTTTTGGCAATAAATAACGTTTATTCGGACATGGGCCGCAAACGACATATCCGCATTTGCGGTAATGTTGTCTTCTATTAATTAATGTAAATTGAGTTTTTTGTAGTGCATACACGTTGTGGCTCGCCGACCGACAAAGTGCATTTGTTTATATGCGCAATCCATTCCTTTTTCTCCATTTGTGTTACGGAGTACACTGCAAACGACTTCGAAGCGGTTCTTATTAGCCAGCCATTAAGATATTGAGCGTCGTCTTCCAGACTTTCTAATATAACTTACTTATATTTCTTCTTATTTATAACTATATTGCTGTATACGAGTATGTCATTGACCAAAAAAAAACTGACGAGCTTTTGATTTCTTTCTGCACATTTTTGTTAACACTCCTTCCCCCACAAGCATTCGTCCAGGTATATACCCCTAGAGGCTTCCCTAAACTACCAAAACAGCTCTCAACCATTCCTCTCCGCCTGGTGTTAGCCTTGCTGTTAACCAATCTGTGTACCCTGGTTAATCCCGTTTCTACGGTGCAAAGAGGAAGTCTTTATGAGAAAACTAATAATAATATGTATATAGTAAAATAAGAAGGGAACTGGAATTTCTAGCGACTACTATCTAATAATATAAATGCACACAAATTGAAACAATACAAACGTTTAAGCTATGAAATAAGAAAATTGCTGAAGACTACGAAGTAGCAACCCAGAGAGAAATTAAGGGAAAAAAGCTTTTACTTTGCAAATGGCAATTTAGAATAGTCTGCAGAATAGGCAAAACAGCAAATAAATCTAAAAAATGAAGAACTGAGAAAAATTTAGAGAACAGAAGAGAAGTAAACTGCAGGGAATATAAAACATGAAGGAAGTTAACTAAATAAAAAAGGAGAAAACATCAGGACAAGAGCAATCATAAATGCTATTACAATGTATTAAAATCGCAAAGAAAAGAAGTGTAAAATACCAACTGCGAAATGGCAGTATTGATAACAAAAAAAAAAGTCCTGTGAGCAAAATTGTTGTGATTTATTTTTAATTCAGTTCATAGTTTGATATGTATAGTAACAGGATATTGTAAAGTTTCAATAAATAAATAAATATGATAGAAAACCAGAACGCTACATATAATAAGATGAAGATAGGGTGGAGAATAACCATAACGAAGATAATAGATGGTAGAAGATGAAATAAAATTAAGATGGATGATATGTTCGAAGCATTTAGAAATAAGAAATATTGTAAAGATTCATGCCATGTTAAGGTCAACTCGAAAATAATTAAGAACATATGAAGATACATACGATGAGCAATATTACAAATATATAACAGAGTTTAAAGCACCAAAGAGAATGCACAGGATTGATAATTTGGAGCAATTTTGCCAATGCATAAAACAGGAATACTTTAGGAAAAACTATAAAAGAGTCAGATTAACAAGCATAAAGTTAGATAATAATAAATAACGAAAAGATAATAAATATATTAGAAACAACATGTATGGTGGACAAAGTGCCAAAAACTATGTTTTTACTTTACAAAAAAAGAAATAAGAAGAATAAACTGTAAACATCGCATTACTAAATACTACGCATAGATGAATAAAACAAGAATAAATCATTGCAGCTTTTCATATGAAAAAAAATTAAAACTAATTCTTTAAATTTAATAAACGTTTAAGATGAAGGGAATGAATAATCCCACCTTTATTTATTATACAGATAACAAATAATAAAGAAATGCAAAGCAATGTTGATTTAATTATATGTAGGTTTTGGTTAGTTCTGATAAAAATTGAAATTTACAAATAATCTTTCCCTAAACATTTAGCAATAATAAAATAAAACCCCAGAGGAAAAATATGGGATAAAAATTAATAAAAAGTAATTTCTATTTAGAATTATATAAATTCGAAATTATATAATCGCCTTACTCGTATTTTAAATAAGAAACATATTTAAAGCCGAATCATTGTATTCATAATTAAATCATTGACTGTCATAAGAAAGTTGCTACTTCACGTCACAGTTTCCGTGGGTGAGATTAAAAAAAAATTGACAAGGAAATGTAAATATCAAAATACGGGATTGAAATGCTATTGTGTCCGTCATGTGCACGCCAGATGTTAAAAGCAGAATGTCCAAACGAGGGTCAAATCCCTTGCACCATTGTAACTGGCACGCCCGTCAAGTGAAGACGGTTCACAGTTTTATTACCCTGAAATAGATCAAAATTCGCCGACTAATAATATACGTGAGGTGGAATTTGCACCAAAGCATAAATTAGTTCTTCCACAAAAATAAATTTTAACATGGAATTTATTGACTTAATCACGAAATCTTAATATAAACATTAAACCAACATCAAAGCTTTAATATTTTTCCTCAATTAAATTAATTATAATATTTGTTTGTTTAATTTAGAACAGAATTAATTAATTCGTGGTTTTATCATATAATTTAATATAAAATATGTTTGTTAATGTGGTTATCATGTTTATATTAATATGAAAATTATTTGAAATTAATTAAATTGCAAAAAAATTACAAATATTCGATATAGCAATACATATCAATCACCTTTTATCGATTATAGAAACTCATATTTGATCAATTTATTTCTTGAAATATCTTTTGATACGTTTGAGGATATCTGCAAGAAACTGATGCCAGATCTTGCTTATGTAGCATGCGGGGAAATCCTTTCCGGTATCCGAGTACTCACACACATACACATAAAACGATATTATAAAATCCTTGTAGCCGCATAAAGGGCCCGAATTTCATATAAGTGCGCCCTCAAGCTCGGAGCCTTCTTGTGAGACTTTCCAAGGGTATATTTGCGTTGGCTTGAGGCTAACTTCCAAGATATTTAGATGATGGATCCGCGTCTTGTTCATTTGTTATTGTTCACCTCCGGGATATGTGCACTTTAGATGGAAACTCTCGATTTTTATAAAAGGTCACATGCGGATTCGGGTTTAAAGCAAGTAAAAATAATCATAATTTTAAATGCATACAAATTATTAAAATTGTTAAAAAATAAACTGAATATATGAAAAAAATGAAAAAAGCATAAATAAAATATAATGAAGAGGAGGCATGATGACTTTGTTTTACCACGTTATTTAAAAATTTCACATTATATATTTTATTATCAATCAATCACATAATTTCTCCATTTAATTATACCCATTAATATTTTTCTATTCTGTTATAATCTTCCACTAATCCCAACATTAATCATAATTTATAATTCACTCGCAATTATAACTGTGTTAAAATAAAATTATTTACGTAAATTTGAATTCTGTTTATGACAGATTAAATGATTAAAACATTTTCGTTTCGACCTTTCAAGTACTTTATGACGCCTCTTAATTAACTAATACTTAATTCGCACGATAAATAAGTACTTTAAGGAGAGGAGCAATTTACTGAAAATATACCGACTGAAAGTGTTAATACAGCACGTGGAATATTTTTAAATCTTAATGCGCATTTATCTCCGCTCTAATATTCCTTTGAAGATATTTCCGTTGCAATCATTAACCATGCGTATATCTTTCCTTTGCGATTATCTTTCATTTGGAGGACTATTAAAAACCAATAACTAGTGTATTCATTTGATGTATTTATTAATAACAACGCGTTTAGATTAGAACTTTATTGATTATAGTATTATAGTGTATATTTTTTCACCATTTCAATACCAAATTAGACACTTAGTGTAGAAGATAAATTGATTCGTTTACGATGGAAGCTTCTACTTTTTTTTCTTTCTTTGTATAACTCAATTTTTATTTGGTGACTATAGTTTGAATACATTCGCGTATTATTTGCAAATTGAATTATATAAACAAAGTAACAATTGTGTTTAATTTGAGATTTCGTTTAATTTAATTTATAAAGTTAATGGGATGAAATACTACACAAGAATGCAGAATTGAGAAAAAGTCAAGCAGTACGAACAACTGTTGATATTGAATGGAAAATAGAGGAAATTCAGAAGAATCATTAAAGTAGTTCCATCTTAAATCTACTAATGAAAGAGAAGAAGAAGACTTCTAAGAAATTGTAAAATATTAATCAGAAATGATATCTTACCAGACTTACTAGAATTATTTTGGTATTTATAAAAATTCATACAACTAGGACAGAGGGCGATGATAAGATCCATATTGGATAACAAACTCTTAAATGGTCTACTGGGTAAACTGTAAAAAGTGAAGAAGTGGTGCAAGAAATATAAAATTGATACGACAAGCAACGACGAAGAAAAGTACTTATGTACAAGTAAAATAAGAGCAGTCCATTCAAATGCATAAGTATTGTTTAAGGAATAATTCTTCTCTTGAAGCTTCATTTGAACCAAGGAATAAATACGAATTTAATCTCGACGAAACAACAACAGTTTTTTCACAATCAGTTGGTAATTTAAGCTCTAGCAATAAAAGAAGCTGGGACCAATATTTTCATTCTCTTTGTTTGCCTACATAAAAAAAACAGACTTCATAGCTTGTCCTTTTAGTTTGAAATGCTGTTGTCCGACTAAAGAGGTAATGGCCGATGACAAATATATGAGTGACCTCCGACGGAAATAAATTAACAACAGATTTCTTATTTAATGGGTTAGCTATAAAATAAAGAGAATAATGACGTAAAGGTGGCTACAACAATTATGAAAATATAACAATGTTATGGTTATTAAATCCAAGCCTTCTCCTTAATTCAAGAGTCATTGGATGGAAATTAAATTGTAGAAAGAATTGACGATGTGATATTTCGGAATCAAAACGATCAATCACTAGAAAAGAAAAGAGTATAGCAATAAAATAGCGTATGTAAACAACTAAAAGCTAGAGCAAGAAAACGAGACCTGTTCTTAGTATCCTGCGATTATTATCGGGTACTTAAAAGAAGGACGTTCGTACATAGACATACCTGAAAACACGGAATTGACGGAATTTATCCGGTTCACATACATTGGAGCAAGGATTCTATCTTTGACACTCTCGAGGGCGTGTACCGGGGGAGTATTGCCTTCAGTTACACACTTCATGCGTTAAGGGAACCTAAAGTTATTTTTGTATCAAAAACAGGACGCTTGGACTACACCAAAGCGAAAGTATATAGGCCAATTAGCCTCACATCCTTTCTTCTAAAGATACTGGAGGAGCTATGCGACCAGTACATTAGGGAAACATTCATAATAAAACAACCTCTACATCCCAATCAACATGCACACTGAGAAGGCAGGTCGACGGACTCGGTCCTGCACACTGAGATGACCAGACTTGTCCGATCCTTTAAGACAAAAAGCTTTCACCCTTGCAACTTTCATGGATATAGAAGAAGTCTTTGATAAAACCTCCTTAACAAAAATAATATAGGACAGCCAATATTATAATATGTGACACGAGACTTGTATGTCGGGTCGCAAAGGGTTGTCCATAGGGGGCGTGATAACCTCTTAAATATGGAACCTAGTCATCGATGGACTACAGGAATCACTGAATAAGCAGGGCTTCTACACGGTAGGATACGCCAACAACATCACGATCCTACTTTCCGGCAACTGGGAAAGCATGAAGCGAAACGTATGTCGGTTACTCGTTAAATAGTAAACAAATGGTGCATAGACCAAGAATTGTCCATAAACCTAACAAAAATGGAACTAATAATGTACACAAGAAGGAGAAAGACCAAGATTTAAACCCACCAAGAAGAAGTCAAATATTCGGGCATTCTTCTAGATAACAATCTAAACTAGAATGCCCATCTAACAGAGATATCCAAGAAAGCATGTATAGTCCTCTGAAAATGCAGACGAGCTGTGGGAAATACATGGGGTCTATCTCCAAAGGTAGTTCTATGGATCTACACCGCCAAAGAGCCGCAAGGCTCCTATATCACGTAAAAATATACACCACAAAATATTAGAGGATTTCAGGAAAAGAAATCCTGAGTATATGATTCCGGTGAACAGCATCCTTCGAAAATATATATTCGCTAGAAAGCTTCAAATAGACCTGAGATGCGAAGACTCAGAAGGAGGAAACAAACACATCGATATCCATATATACACTAATGGATCATTGACGAAAATAGGTGCAGGTGTAAGAATTTATTGCAAAATCTTATCTTTGAAAAAAAAAAACTTGGTACTAGGTAAAGCAATGAGCACACCAACAACTGTGGAACTTATAGGTATACTATATTCAGCAAAGATAATCTCTGAAAAGAAGATCAAGGGAAAAAACATACACATCATAATGGAGAGCCGAGCAACAATTTCGTCCATTGCTAGCTGTAAAATTACCACACCAGTTACGCTGGAATGTTGGGAAGCCTTCGAAGAAATGACTCGTGGCAATAAGGTGACAGTATGCTAGGTAGGAATACACAACAACAGCAGAAGAAACAGAATAGCAGATGGTTTGGCAAGGAAGGCATCTGGACGAATGATATGTGGACTGGTCCCCTCCCCGCCGCCCTCCCTGCAAGACTTGATTACCCTACTGAAAAATGCATCAATCAAATGCCACAAGGAATGATTGGATAACACATCTGGCTGCAAAGTCTCAAAAAACTTCATCGCGATGAACATTAAAACATTAAAAGGGCATCTAACAGGACACTGCAATTTAAGATCGCACCTGAACAGACTGGGACTACACTCTATACCTACCTGCAGAGCTTGTGAAGAGGAAGTCAGAACCGCGGAGCATGTATTTCTGGACTAGCCGGTTTTACCTAACCTATATGGGAGAGGGATCTCTACAGTCATCAGAATCTTTAGAGTCCCTCTTGCTACGGTCCTGGCGTTTGCCAATGCCTTGGGTTGGCTTGATCGTAGCAAGGAATGAGGAGATCTGAAGGAAGATTTGAAAATGCCGTTTTCTAAAAAAAAGGTTTGTTATTCGCCAAAGGCCCTTATGTAAGAAAAAAGTTCAACTGAATATTAGCATTAACGAAGCAAATTAAATTATTTACTTTCGTTGATTGTCGAGGCACTTATTTTTTAATTTACCATCTACTTTGAAGAAATCCTTTTATCAAATTATTAGCGTTTAAGAATTTAGTTTTACAGCAAGCAATCAAGAAATTGACTATTTAAAAATTATCATGTGCATTCTAGTACACAATTTTAATCCTAGTGAATTTCAGTATGTGTGGATTGTAGATTTACATTTCTTTTAAAAATGTGAAAGGATCTCACTGCAGATATCACCACATACTGCCGAATGACTATTTTCGGGAAAAATCCCTTTAAAGAAAGAAAGTGTAGCAAGTAAGTTTACTTGTGGTTGACATAAAAATATAAAAGCATTATTTATTCTTTATAACTTTGTTCTTTTTGCATATAAAAGAATACATAAATTAATGATACTCGTACAACAAATTTAGACAGCACGAATGACTATCTTGAAAAAAGAATATTAAAATATTGTTGGAAAGTTCCGATAAAATTAAGAAAGAAATTCTGAAAAATTCTACAGATCTAAAAAATCATAATATGAAATCTAGGTAATTATAAAAAATGTTACATTTGCAATTTTTCTCTCTTTTGTTCTTCAAATTAAAAATTTTCATAAATTCACAAGGAATTTTAAAAAGTGAAATAACCTGTCGGTAACACATGAAAATTTAATTTTTCAATTGAACTTTTTAGATTATATTTTCTTCTTTTTCTTGTGTTCTTCAATTTATAAATTTTAGATCAATTCTGAAGGAATTATTCAAATGAAGAAAACTCTGTGTAAAACAGGAAAATCTAATCTCTGCAATTTTTCTTTTTTGCTTTTATTTTCTTTTTTCTCTTTTGTTCTCTACATATTTTTTTGATCATTTCTGAAGGAATAGTCAAAATGACGAAAACTCTGGGCAAAACAGTAAAATTGAATCTTTGGTTTTGATTGTAATCTCTTTTTCCTCTTTTGTGCTTCGAATTAAATTTTTTTGATCAATTCTGAAGGAAGAAAACTCTGGATAATTACTGGAAAAATAATCTTTCTATTATGCATTAGAGAAAAAAGAGAAAGATTAGATTAGATTAGTAATCACTGTTACATCTGCATGTAAGTAATCGAAACATAGTAAGTTAACTTTGAAAACCATGAAGAAAGGTTGTCATTTTCTCATTTTGATTTTATCTTTTATTAATTTTGAATGAAGTATAAAATAGAAGAAAGTAAATCATTTCTTTATCTGTTTCTATATTATTTTCTCTATTTATTTTGCGCTCTTCTTGTTAATTTTACACATTTTTTAACAATTTCGAAAATGTAATCAAAAGAATGATATATTCTTAAAGAATTAATTACTAAAAGTAATTATAGGAAAATTTAAGTTGTGTAAATATTATTTGTTTAATTGAAGTATAAATCAAGAAGCATGGTAAAGACCTACTCTTCTTCATTTGCATTTATTTGTAATAATATCTTTTTAAATTTTATCATCAATTCTGAAATATTTATCAAATGGAAAAAATAAGAGGAAATAAGAAGAATATTCTGATTTTCTCTCTTTCCTTTACACTTCTTCTTCTTTCTATTGCTTTTTTAAGCTCATTTGAGAAATAAATTTAACAAACAAAATGTTAACACTTTTGCTATCTCTTTTTAGAAAGTTCATGAAGAAAAACGTGATAGTGTTTAAAATTCTACTACTAGCTCTTTTATAAAAGCATGATTACAACAAAATGAAGAAATGTATATTAAAACTACAGTTACAGAAAATTACAATCTTTGGAATTATCATTCGTTTAAGGTGAATATAAAAGAGTAAATGTGAAGAAGTTTTTAAATCTTTTGGCTCTACTGCCTTAATTATTAAATATTCACTTTATTTTATATTATCATTAATAAAAATTAATGAAAGAACTGTCAAAATAAAAATTTATTTGTGTAATTTATTTGTTTCTTTTTATATACTTTTAAGAAAAAAGTCTAAGAATAAAATGAATACATGATTATCATTCAAATGTCTCCTTTGTGTATTCTAAAAGAAAAAGCAAATGGTGCATTTTGGTTAGAACAGTTTTTCTATCTCTGAAGCTAAACATAATTGTCATTAAAATTTTTATTTTATGAATTCGAAAATTTAATTGTCCTTAAAATTTGTATTTTATGCTTTCTAAAAGAAAAAAAGCAAACGCTGCAGTTTGATTAGAACACTTCTTTTATCTCTTTTTTAAATGAGAAGTTCATGAAGAAAAACATGATTATGACTATTTTACTCCTATAAGAATTTTCTGGGTTTTTCTCTTTCGTTCGCATTCTTTTTGCTTTATATTATGTTTTTTCGCTCATTTAAGAAATTAATTTAACGAAGAAAATGTGATAATGATTGAAACTACGAGTTCCAACAATGAACCAGTGCTGCAAAAGCGAGCAATCGATTTGATCCTTTCTCCATGAAGATACGATGTGTACGCATTTTGGTTAAAGCGGTTCAAAAGAGGTGATTTGTGTCTGAACGGCAAACAATACCCTGGGGGCCTTAGAAAAGGCAACAACGATGATTTGGAGAATATTTCTTAGATGTCTTTCTCATTTATCACTTGGTGAAACATTTTGAACTATTATTGATGAAGGTTTAAATTAAATTACAGTTGGTATGTTTCACAATTTTGCTCTATTTACCCGACTAGTTTACTAAGTGTAATTTAAACCTTCATCAGTAATTGGAGAAGATGCTCGCTTCAAATTTAATACAAACACAGAAGAAGCCTGCAGAACAGCTGGGTGTAGAAAAGATCTAAAGGAAGAAGAAAAATGGGTTCCACATAGTCTAACAAACAAAAATCAAAATATTTCTTTGTCCAATACAAAAAATCGCTAAGGACGATGAAAAACTGATGGTCATAAAGTTAATCAAAAATGAATAAAGTCGTGGGCAAATTCCAGTGAATTATCACAATTGGTTGCAAAACTCAATTGCTTCGGAAAGAAGGCTCTTCTCTGCTTAGAAGCCTACAAAACAGTTGGATGTAACTCAGCAATTTATTTCCTACATGAAATGAAAAAGATCCAAAAAGAAGGAAAATTGGTTCCACGTAAACTCACTGAAACCTACAAAAATCAAAATCTTTCTTTGCCCAATAAACAGCTACAAACGTCTTTCTTGCGGAAAATCTTTACGGAAGATGAGAAATTGATTGTCATAAAGTCCATCTAAAATAAAGAAAGTCATGGATAAATCTCAGTGAATCATCACAATTGGTTACAAAACCCAATAGCTTCGGAAAGCAGGCTTTTCTCTGCATAGAAACCTACAAAATAGCTGGATGTAGCCCAGCAATGGAATTCCAAACGCCTACATGAAATTAAAAAGAAAAATCCAAATATTTGTTTGCCTATTAAACCGCTTCAAAAGTCTTTCTTGTAGAAATTCGAAAGACATGGGTAAATCCAAGTGAATGATCACCATTGGTTACAAAACTTTCCTCTGTATAGAAGCTTACAAAACAGCTGGATGTAAATAACCAATTAAGTTGCAAAAACCTTCATGAAATGAAAAAGATCCAAAATGAAGGAAAATGGGTTCCGCATAAACTCACTGAAACCAAGAAAATTCAGAATCTTTCTTTAAATAGCTTCAAACGTATTTTCAAACGTATTTTTTGTAGAAAGTCGTTACGGACAATTATAAATTGATTAAAAATTGTAATAAAGTCATTCTAAAACGAAGAAACTGATGGGTAAATTCTAGTGAATCATCACAATTGGTTACAAAGCCCAATAGCTTCGGAAATAAGGATTTACTTTAAATAGAAGCTTACAAAATAGCTGGATGTAACCCAGCAATTGAGTTCCAAAGGCTTACATGAAATGAAAAGAATCCAAAAAGAAGCAAAATAACTCACTGAAACCAACAAAAATCAAAATATTTGTTTGCCCAATAAACAGCTTCTTGTAGAAAGTCGTTACGGACAATGAAAACTTGATTGTCATAAAGTCAATCTACAATAATGGGCAAATCCTGGTGAATCAGCACAATTGGTTGCAAAACCCAATCACTTCGGAAAAAAGGCTCTTCTCTGCATAGAAGGTTACAAAACAGCTGGATGTAACTCAGCAATTGAGTTCCAAACGCCTACATGAAATGAAAAAGATCCAAAGAGGAGGAAAATAAACTCATTAAAACAAAGAAAAATCAAAATATTTTTTGTCTATTAAACAGCTTCAAAAGTCTGTCTTGTAGAAAATCGTTTCGAACAATGAGAAATTGATTGTGATAAAGTCAATCTAAAATGAATAAAGGTATGGGTAAATCCTAGTAAATCCTCACAATTGACTACAAAGCCCAAGAGCTTCGGATCTTGAATCTAAAATGAAAAACGTCATGGATAAATTCCATCACAATTTTTTGCAAAACTTAGACGCTTCGGAAAAAAGTCTCTTCTCTGCAAAGAAGCTTACAAAACATGAAATGAAAAAGATCCAAGAAGAAGGAAAATGAGTTCCACATAATGTCACTGAAACCAAATAAAATCAAAATGTTTCTTTGCCCAATAAACAGCTTCGTCTTTACGGACAATGACAAATTGGTTGTAATAAAGTAAATCTAAAATGAAGAAAGTCATGGGTAAATCCCGATAAACCGTCACAATTGTTTTCAAAATTCAATTGCTTCGGAAAAAAGGCCCTTCTCTGCATTTGGTGGGATATGTAGGGCAGGTTTTATTATGAGTTAGTTGTTGCTAGCGAATGAAACAGTTACTGTAAACTGCTTCCAACTACAATTAATCTGTTTGAGTCAAGAATCACAACTAGAAATAGACGTATACTGGCAAAGAATGTCCAGTAAAATTATTGCATGACAACGCAGGCCACACACTTCTTCCAATACAAAAGACATCATGAGTCTTGGCTGGGATGTCTTGCAGCATCTGGCATATTCACCAGACTGATTACGACTTATTCTGGAAAAAGCAACACACCTGGGCTGATATACATTTCCAATCAGAGAATGAGATTCGAAAATACCTTAACAACTTTATCCTGTCCAAAGACGTAAAATTTTTCCAAAATGGAATTGATCAGCTGTCTAAAATATGGCTTAAAGTTATAGAAATAAAATGTGGATACTTTGATCGAACAATTTAATTCACTTTCTTTTAAAATAAATCTTGAATCAATTGGATTAAACATTTGTACACCTAATAAATACATATATCAATAACCTAATATTTAATGTAGTTACTTGAGTACGTGAAGGTAATTAAAAACACAGTTATATTCCTTTCTTCACTTTTTATTTTTTCACAGCTAAATCAATAGCTAACTTAATTCATTCAGTTAGCTAGTGATAATGTGTACATAGTCCCCGAAATGTACATTTAGCTGTGAAAAAATAAAAAGTGAAGAAAGGAATATAATTGTGTTTTTAATTAAGTGAACCTAATGTTTAATTTAACTTGATGATAACCGTAAGCAATACATCATTTCAATACTAACTTGCAATAGATGACATTGAAAATAAATTAATTATATAAAAAGCTTGTAGTTAAATCTTCAAAAATGAAATTTTTATACGTAAAGGGAAAAATTGTATACTTCAAAGCGTTACTAATAAGTAATTATAGAATTTTTATGTAATGTATGATAAATAAAGATTAACTGTCAAATGGTGTCAAATTTAAATCTTGCGTTCATTTTGGGACTCCCTATACAAATTAAGAATTATGTATTACCTTGAATTAGTAATTGTACAAACATACTTTCATTCATTTTGTTATTTTTAAACCATACAATAGCCAGTAAACTTCTAAGCAGTAGGGAGGGTTTGAATATTGCGTGGTGTTATTAGTGAATGAGGGGGGAAGGTGTAATCCGTTTTGCATTTAATTATCTTGTTCCCTTCAGCTTATTTGTGTTTTCATGCGTATTGATCCGTTTGTTCTTTGCATTCATCTATAGATTGTATTTGCAGGTTGCATTTTAAATTTGCAGTAATAAATAAGAATTTAAACTACATTCTACAGTGTCATTAGATTAAATCCTTTCATCCTACTATTAATACTCTAAATGAGTGAAAAATTATTGTAACGTAATCATGGAACAATCAGAATAACTGTTTATTGTCTGCGAGACAACAAAGGGAGCGCAATAAAAATGTACGAGACGATAGACAAAGTCTTTCCGCCAGGCCGGAAATGTATGAAATAAATTGTCAAGGCTCACGTCAAAAATATCGGTATAATAGTACACAATCCTACATCAAAGAAGTGCGAAGACGGGGTAGTAAAAGACCACGACAGCGGCTTAAAAAGAGCAGGTCTTTAGGTAGGTGTTATAATAAACGCACTAAAATTATAAAGCTATTAACAGATCATAAAGAAGGTATTAATTTATTTCAACCGTTCAATCTATTATAACGAGATTCTTAGTATTTAAGTAATAAGGGAATTAAACTTCTGAATTCAGTGTATAAAATAGTTCAATTCTAATAATTTTTTAATTCTGATTTAAGGACTCAATAAAGAAAGCAAGGTAGCCATCTTCAATTTTTACAAATAATACTTTTAATTCTTGGATTTAAAGGCATTCACTTCGTGGTACATTTAGATAATTCAAAATAAATCAACCAATTGACTTTGTTAGTATCACTTTATTATTTACACTTGTAACTATAGTTTTGACAACTTCAGCTTGTCATTATCAAACAATAATCTTTATTTAACTTTAAACTTTATTTGCAGTGACTAGTTACTACACGGTAATCATTATCAAACTCAAAGTCGCTGCAAATAAAGTTTAAAGTGGTCAAAAAGTAAAATTGTTTTCAAAATAATTTAAAAATACGAAAACATTTCGTGAATCTACAACAAATTAATTTGAAACAATTACTTCCCTAGCTATTACTTCGACAGACATTGAATGATACAAATTAATTTGCGTGTTACGAATAGTACAACTATCAAAGCAACACTAATTTGAATGAAATTATTTCTGTTGAATAAACTAATAAATGATAGCATGTACTTTAGATTGTTTAAATGTAACTATAACGTGAAAAATTATGAAAAAATGAATTTAAACTGATTTCATTAAATTAAATTAGCAAAAGCAATTAAAAAAAATCTAGCATTCAAGTTTATAATCATCTGCAGACACGTGTTTCGAACTTTCGCTCTCTTCAGTACAGCTTTATTATAAAATTGATTTTAAATAAAAATAAAAACATTTACTAAAATGAATATAATGAAATATAATAATAAATTTAATGAAATATAAATAACTTACTCAGGCATGTACGGCAACTGACACAATAATGAAATATAATCGACTGAAGGTCTGAATTTATACCTGCGATGGATTAGTGAATTCTACAGAAATCATTACGTTCGAGATTAAGGAAAAACACCCACTTAGAGCATAAGTCTTAGTAAGACTCATTGTTGTAGATTCACGAAATGTTTTCGTAATTTTAAATTATTAATAAACTATGTGTTAACCTAGGGCCAATTTTTTCACTTGGACTAGCGTACTCTTGACCTACCTCAACGTATAATTTATTTGGGCGGCTTAGGAGTACGATAGGCCATTGCGCTGTTTGTTGTGGTAGGTCAAGAGTACGCTTGTAAAAGTAATGTTTACATTTAGGATAATATTCGGATTATTATAGTAATAATAAATAAAGTAACGATTATAATAATTTTAAAATAACGTAAAATCAGTTAAAATTGACAAAAATATGAAAGATTTTAATGTCTTAACAGACCACAATTACTTGAAAAAAAAAATGACAATTATTAAATGCTTGAGAAACGCAGAGAATTAAACATTATTAAAAATAGTTTAAAAAATAGAGTGATACTTCCGAAAACAGTTTCAAATGTTTCTTTATCATTGCACTATTTATGTTGAATAAATTTTAAAAAGTATTTCTTCATTGTCACACTAATTATGTTTATAAATTTTCAAACTTTGTGGATATTGGCCCGCCTTGGGGTACTACAACGTGTGGATATGAAAACTGTGACTCATACAATGTATGGTTTACATAGGCACTAGTTATATGTTTCCTCTCGGAAAGGTAAGAAGATAAAAGGTTGTAACATTTTCCACGAATACCATACCTAGCTAGTTTGTTCATTAATAAATCGTGTGGCACACAATCGAAGGCCTTTGTCAAGACCACAAATATTGAGAATAGAATTGTTTTTATCAAGGTTTTTTAAAACAAAATTTAGAAAATGGTATACAGCATTTATAGTTGTAAGGCCAGGTCTAAAACCAAACTGCTGATCACAAAGGATTTGCTTCGATTTTAAATAATTCAATATTCTGTTATAAATTACTCTTTCAAATATTTTAGAAAAAATTGGTAATATGGAAATAGGACTATAATTACTTATTTCATGAGGATCTCCTTTTTTAAATATAGGAATAATTTTACCTATTTTAAGAATTGTTGGGAAACTTCCTTCGGAGAGTGCCATTAATAGTTAACACGTGCTATAAAATATTTTTAATTGTAGATTTTATTACTATTGCCGATAACCCATCAATATCTTTAGAATTAGTTAGCTTCATTTTATTAATTATTTCTACATCGATGTAAAACTTTCAGTGACTCCTCTTTCATTTTCTATATGTTTTCTGCACTTTTTTCTATAATAAGAAAATTTTTAGGGAATTTTAGAATGTTTTAATATTTTTCTTTCTAATAATTTCTATTCTAATTGTTTTGAATCCTCTAGCCGCTTTTCCTCCAACTTTATTTATAATTTTCCAGTAATTACATTTCTAGATCTCCAAAAACCCAGCAGCTTCTATTCTAAGTAACAAGAATTTTCTTAGAAGTTTCTAAAAAAAAATCAGTAATATATTTTTTAGATTTCTAGAATTTTCAAGCATTCTCTATTCTAAATTCCCTTAAAGGATTCTACATTTTTCCAGCTTTTCCTATAATTTCTTTCTCGGTTTCTAGCAATTTTCAGTATTTTAGAAATTTTCTGGATGTCCAGAAGAATGTTCCAATAAACTGTGGAGAAAGTGATTAGAAGTAACTCTTCAATCAACTTTAATGTTTCAATATTTTTCTTTCAGATGTATAGAATTTTCCAGTACTTTCTTTATCAAACTATTAGAATTTTCTACCAGCTTATCCTTAACTTTTTTACATTTGCAAGAATTTTCTTTAACTATTTTTCTTTCTTCAGATTTTTTTTCTAGAATCTTCAGTTATTTTTTTCTCAGTTTTTAGAAATGTTCGTTATTTCTACAATTATTCTATATTCTCTTAGATTCCTGGAATTTTCCAGTCATTTCCTTTCTACATTTCTAGAAATTTCGAGCATCCGTTTTAAATTTGCATGAATTTTCTTTTGAAGTTACGAATATTTTTTAAAATTTATATTAGATTTCTAAAATAATCAGTAATACCTTTCCTGAATTTCAATTTTTTTTTCAGTATGTTATGTTATCTTCAAAATTACAAGAATTGTTATTTGTATTGCGATGGCTTCCTTAGAATTTAACTGTTGTATGTATGTATATTTATAGTCCTAAAGAAGTTTGAATAAATCGAACGAAACGTTGGCCCAAGAGTTTAAAACTTTTGTTTTAATTCACACCTTCTTCTTGCGCCTGATCATTCAAATATTTGGGATACAAGAACTGTCTTTAAGGCTTCTACATTTTTCAAGCACTTCAATACCTTTTATTTTTTAATATCTATTTCCTTGCTGAAAATTTCTCAAAACTGAGATAAAAGGTATTAAATAATTTTTAAAAAATGCTGTGAAAATGTAGAATCCTTGAAGAAA
Source organism: Ontholestes murinus (assembly GCA_963969525.1). Classification (NCBI taxonomy): domain Eukaryota; kingdom Metazoa; phylum Arthropoda; class Insecta; order Coleoptera; family Staphylinidae; genus Ontholestes; species Ontholestes murinus. Next base: position 19,501,945 of record OZ018394.1, read on the forward strand.
TCTTTTGCAAATTTGAAGAGAAAAGGCTGGAAATTTCTAGAAATCTTAAAAAGATATTACTATTTTTTTTAAATATATAAAATAGCTTTTAGATGTCAATAATAGAATAGAATTCTCGATTTCCAAAAATTAAAAAAAATTACTTTAGTATTCAAAAAATTACTAGAAAGAAAAATATATAAGATATAGAAATCTTGAAAAATTCTTGTATTTTAGGGAAAAAATTGCAGAAAATTGCCTAGAAACTGAAAGCCAAATCATTGAAAAGTTCTGGAAAATGTAAATTCCTTGACGATAAAAATTCTTGCAATTTAGAAAAGAAAGTCTGAAAAATTCTAGAAATCCAGTAGAGGTATTTATAAAAATTTTAAGAAATCCAAGAAAAAGTTGTAAAAAGCTCGTTGCTGAAAAATTTTAAAACTCTAGAGAAAAATTTCACAAAAAATTCTATAAAGCAGAAAAATTGTAAGAATCTAGATCAATATTCTCTTCATTTAGAGTATGCTGACAAATTCTAAAAAAAAACTGAAAGAGAAAATTACGTTAGCAGTTTAGAATATTATTCTAGAAATTCTATTAAAAAGTTATTCAACTCTAAAAATCTGAAAAATTAAAAGAAGAATCATTCTCGTATTTTCGAAAAGAGTATTTTAGAATTTACAAAAATTTCTCAGATTTCTGTCAAGATGATGAACTAACCAATAAATATAATTTACACAATTTAATTTAATTTTTAAGAAAACGATACGAGTTTAAAAATTGGTTAATATAAGTGATCATGCAGAAACAATTGAAAAAAACTATTAGAGTTGGACTTTTATAAATATTAGAGTATACTGTTAGGATAATAACGTAACCTATAAATGTAATTTATAAGCTGGAATTTAATTTTTAAACAAATAAAACTACTTTGAAAATTTATAAACATAATTAGTGTGACAAAGAAGAAATACTTTTTAAAATTTATTCAACATAAATAGTGCAATGATAAAGAAACATTTGAAATTTCTCTGCGTTTCTCAAGCATTTCATAATTGTCATCATTTTGTTTCAAGTAATTGTGGTCTGTTAAGACATTAAAATCTTTCATATTTTTGTCAATTTTAACTGATTTTACGTTATTTTAAAATTATTATAATCGTTACTTATTTATTATTACTATAATAATCCGAATATTATCCTAAATGTAAACATTACTTTTACAAGCGTACTCTTGACCTACCACAACAAACAGCGCAATGGCCTATCGTACTCCTAAGCCGCCCAAATAAATTATACGTTGAGGTAGGTCAAGAGTACGCTAGTTCAAGTGAAAAAATTGACCCTAGGTTAACACATAGTTTATTAATAATTTAAAATTACGAAAACATTTCGTGAATCTACAACAATGAGTCTTACTAAGACTTATGCTCTAAGTGGGTATTTTTCCTTAATCCCGAACGTAATGATTTCTGTAGAATTCACTAATCCATCGCAGGTATAAATTCAGACCTTCAGTCGATTATATTTCATTATTGTGTCAGTTGCCGTACATGCCTGAGTAAGTTATTTATATTTCATTACATTTATTATTATATTTCATTATATTCATTTTAGTAAATGTTTTTATTTTTATTTAAAATCAATTTTATAATAAAGCTGTACTGAAGAGAGCGAAAGTTCGAAACACGTGTCTGCAGATGATTATAAACTTGAATGCTAGATTTTTTTTTAATTGCTTTTGCTAATTTAATTTAATGAAATCAGTTTAAATTCATTTTTTCATAATTTTTCACGTCATAATTACATTTAAACAATCTAAAGTACATGTTATCATTTATTAGTTTATTCAACAGAAATAATTTCATTCAAATTAGTGTTGCTTTGATAGTTGTACCATTCGTAACGCGCAAATTAATTTGTATCATTCAATGTCTGTCGAAGTAATAGCTAGGGAAGTAGTTGTTTCAAATAATTTGTTTTGTAGTCTTTGTAAGACTCATTGCTGTAGATTCACGAAATGTTTTCGTATTTTTAAATTATTATTTAATTTTCTACAACGAACTAAAGGATTTTAATACATTTTATTAAAATTGTTTTCTTTATTCTTAACACTTTTAATACTGTCATTTAACTGCAATTCTAATGAAAAATATAATTCACTTTTCAATTATTTAATAACCATCAATAACGTAATTATAATCCCGATCAATTTCAAATGTGTTCATGAACCGAACACATTTATAAATTGCGTTTTCTGATTTTCGATTGAATATTTTTACATTAACAACACCGACCTTTTATGGATTATGGATGTTGACGGACGGAAATTAATTACCTAGCTAAACAAATATAAGTATAGGTCCGTAAATGAGGCGTTGAATATTCATGCGGAAAATTATGTATTCACGGAAAATTGCATCGAAATAATGCAAATGGAATCAATGAAAATTTAAATACATATTTCAATTTCGACGTCCGTGCCCGTGTCTATTTAAGTGTAAACACTGCGTTTAGACGAAATTTATGTGGCCCCCTGAAATATTAAAGGCACGTCCATACCTCCGTCCTCCGGTCCATTAATATTTATAAAAAAATACATCGCCTTTTTTTTTCTTTCGAGAGCATATAATTTGGGTAGCAGGTAGGGTGTGGTGGTTGAATGTGGAAATTATGAATAGCGCCGGGGTCCGATAAATTTTACGGGCGCTCGTTTTCACGATGATATATCGGTAATTGAGACCGTAAAGTAAGGTAAAGGGGCCGTGAAAAAGTGGCGGTTGTCCATTGAAAATGAACGGCGGTGAATTTGTAAGTCAACACTTGGCGGCGGTGATAGCAAAACGCCTTAGGGAACTACTGTATATAAGGCGATATGTGGCATGGCGGGCGGTTGTACAAAGCGCCTCCGGTACCCGGAAGCAATACTAGTACGGCGCTGTTGAGGGGTGTTCAAGAATTTATATAAACATATAAAACGCCGATGCATTCATTCACTACTCAATCGATTTCAATATACGTTCCTCTGCGCCCCGAGGTTATAAACAGAATGTATCCGAAATGCATCACTTTATACTTCACAACGCTTTTCACTTCGCTATCTCCTCAGACGTACTTTTCTATTTATTCGTGTTTGCTGTATGAATAATATCAATATCACATTCTCAAACTTTCCCCAAATATTTCACTTTATTCCTACTAATGAATATTAAAACGTACGAAAATTAATTTTGTGTTCTGAAACACTATTATTAAGTAAAACGCTGTGAGCGTTAATAATATTCAAAATTTACTCCTTCCAATTTAGAACCATAGAGGATGGTCGTATATAGTGCATTGTTTAGTCTTCGTGTGTGGCGCTATTAATTATGTAGGTATATGTTCCTGACGTTAGAAATTTGATACAAGCATAAAAGGGACTTTACGGATCGATCCCGTGCCTTAATGAAGTCTTAAGTATTTTAGATTTCAATACCCGATTACGTAAATAGTATTATAAATTATATATTAGTGGCACATTAAGAGGAGACGTTATAAATTATATGCCAGTGTGTTTTACGTCCGAAAGGATTAACGTGTGGAATTTCATCGAAGACCTTAATGATTGAAATAAATTTTTAAAATTAAGTTCGACATAATTATTACTCTAAATGTTTATTAAGTACTTAAAGTATTGCGTATTTTACTATTTAAATTGTTCTAAAACGAATCTATTGCAGTCTGAATTCTTAATATTTTGAAAATTATGAAATCATTTTTAATATTTACTCCAATGTCGTTTACAGAGAATAGAAACAATATAGGTCCACTATGAGAGCCTTGAGGCATACCTGCATAATTAATAAAGTAGATCTTTTTATGAAAGAATACTGCAACAGTAAAACTCGGGCGTGTTTAACTAATTAGAGGGTGGATTAGAGGCCACCCACCCACCCTACATATAAATGTTTTACTTTAGTCACTATTTGTTTATAGGTTTCTAAAAACACACATCAAACCTTATTTGACGTATTTAAAAAATAAAATCCCACATTTTACTTTATTTTTCATTCCATATGTAGAGTGGGTGGGTGGCCACTATCCCACCCTCCAATTATAAAAATATTAGCGAGTGTTAACTAAAGACAAATTGATAAAACCAATATACATAATTAATAAGAAACAAAAACTCTAATGACTGAAAATTGTCACAGTAAAGCTCTGGTATATGTTTTATTAATTGGAGTATTGATTAAAAGGCACCCACCCCCTATTTATACAATTTAACTTAATTTACTATTATTCTATTGGCGTTTTAAAACGTACATCAAATTTTGATGTATTTACGTAATTAATAATGAACAATTTTTTATGAATGAATTTTCTAATTTTAATTTTGATGTATTTAAAAAACAAACATCTCTTCAAGAAATAAGCAGAAACACCATCAGGGATGACATTCTGACAGAGAATTAGAGACGAGTAACACTTACATTACTCGGATCCATTGATGCGCAATTCTCAAAACAAGAAATTATGCAGTTTTTCTAGTTGTATACTCTAGAAATATATGATGCAGATATATAACTATGGATCGTTAACGACATCCAAAGCATCTATTTGGGATAACCTACAAACCTACTACAAATATTTTCCTTAAACCAAAACTGCTTAAATTTATTGTTTAATGCGTTCAATATATTGTTTATATAATAAATCAATGAGCTTACTACATTACTTCCTTATTCTCAATTATTGGAATTTAGGGCCAGTGCTTTTGTGAGAGCTCATTTCTTTGGTTTTATTAATTTAAGAGCCTCATTAGTAAACCGTTTGGGATAATTAAAGACTTCGCAGGTACAAGCGTATTAAGAACAGAATTGAATATAAAATATGGTTAAAATTAGAAACGTAATTCTTGATAAAAGTTTTTCATTTCACGTTTACTTCGACGAAGTGACTAAACACTGTTTTTGAAATTGTATTAACTATACGTTTTACTTTTACGGAAGATTTTTTCTAAAAATATCATGATCGGATTGAATTTATTTTTATAAAAAATCTGGGCCAGTTTTTGTAAACTCACACTTCTAACCTTAAAAATATAATTTTTTTTGTTTGAAATTTACTACACTACACATGCCAATACTAAGATTTATTACTAAATTAAATATGGAAATAAATATTTCGGAGTTAATAATTGACAAACGAAGAAGTTTATTCTAATTTATTAATTTTATTTGTATTTATGATAATCTATTATTTGTTTTTCTTTTATTTATAATCACTCACATTTATTACTAGACAAAACATTTTTTATCTAAATAATAAAAATTATTTTGGCGAACATTGAAAAACCGTTTTTTGTTTTGTTCCGAAATATTTTTTAATATGAAAAATTTTACAAAACTTTTTAAACAAAAGTTATAGGGAATGAGAAAGTGAACAAATTGCTATTATTTTGTATTTATTTATATTTTATATGTTTTAATTAAAATCCTCACTTATACTTTACTTATTGGAGGGTGGGATAGAGGCCACCCACCCACCCTAGATATACACGATAACTTTAAATACAATTATTGATGATTTTGCTGTTTACAAAACAATAAAACCTTGTATATAATAAAAAGTAAAGCAGCATCCAAATTTAAGTTTAAATATAAATGACTAATCTCATTGAAGCTGGATGTGAAGCCTTTCCAAGTATCATGTATATAATTTTTATTAATTTACACACTCAAAAATATTACTATGTCAATTTTCTATTTCTATAATATTTTCTTTCAGATATCTTGAATTTTGGAGGCGTTCACTTCGTAGTACATTTTTAATGAATAACAGAAAAACGTTTTAACTTTTTTATACTACTTTTTATTTTTATACAACACTTTGTGACTAGTTTCGAATTACACAGTAATCATTATCAAACTAAGTTTGATAATGATTACTGTGTAATTCGAAACAAGTCACAAAGTGTTGTATAAAAATAAAAAGTAGTATAAAAAAGTTAAAACTTTTTTCTGTTATTCATTTTCTTTCAGTTTTCGAAAAAAATAATAACAATTCTTGCTTTGAATATAGTTTTTAGCAATGTATTTTATAAATTGTGATATTACTACTTTAGAAAAAAATACTTTCATTTTTCGAGAAATTTCTGCCATTTCTTAAGATATCTTACCGGAATTTTGCACCAATTTTTATGTCAGATTTAAAGTATTTTAATACATTTTGATTTATATTATCTAAATCTCAGGAATTTATTTCTTAAATTGCAAGATTTTCTTTCCAGAGTTTCTGGAAATTCAGTTAGGATTTCTAGAATTTTCCCAGAAAATTATCTTTTTGATTTTTTGAACTTTCTTCTATTTTTTATTTATGATCATTTCTTAAATTTTTGTAGTTTTAGGATTTTTTTAGTAATTTGCAAAGAACACTATACATTTTTTGCTTTATATCATCTAAATTTCTCAACAATGCAAAATTTTGCAATAATTTTTCTTTAATTTAATGAGAATTCATCACAAGTTTGTTACTATTTTTTTTAATTTCTAGAACTGTTTTAAAGTGTTTTTTTCTGTTATTTGTCTTTAATTGTTCAATATGGCTTTTTTCGGTAATTTTAGAATTTTGCATATTAATATTTCTTTAACTTTATGAGAATTATCTACTTTTAGATTTTTTATGTTATTAATATTTTAATAGGCAGAAAGACCTCTGGTCGATAGCCTTTTGACAGATTAACACACTAACGCTTCATCAATTATTTATTATTTAAATGTTAAATTGTACTGTACATATTTGTCAATAAAGATGTAATATATATATATATATATATAATATTTTAAATATTTTTTGCTTTTATTTATTTGAAATTTTTAAATATTTCTTTTCTAATTTTTACTTTTACTTTGAGAATATTTTTCAGACTTTCAACAATCCTACAATAATTTTGCTTCTAGATCTAGAGAGCTCAGCAAGTTTCCTCTGATTTTTAAAAAATTTTTTAGAATTTTTTTTTATTAACTTGTAAGAATTTTTCTTTTAAATTCAAAAGATTTTTGTTAAATTATTCTAATTTGTTTTATCAATTTTGCTGTAATATAAAAAATAAAGAATTTTAGCTTTACAATTGTGTAATTTACATTTTCTAAATTTTCCAGAATGTCTCTTCTAAATCTTTCTAATACCTAGAATATATCCTTAACTTTTCTTTGGGATTTATAGAATTTTCGAGAAAATTTTCTTTTAATTGTAACAGAAATTATCGCTATTTTTAAAATTATCTTATCAAAATTTTTCGGGATCTCTCTTTTTAATACTTTTTTATCAGATATTTTAAATATTTTCCTCTAATTTTTGGTATATTTTCCTGCATTTAATTACAGATTTCGAAAGAATTTTTTGTTATTTTGTAAGAACTGTTCTCTCATTTTTCTAGAATTCCAAAAAATTGGCACACCATTCTCGTCAGTCTTGCTTTTATTTTCTTCCAATTTGACATTTTTACATCTTACTCCTCATATCTGAAGCCCGTGGCACGTTTTTTCCGTGTATAATTATTTCGATGATTTTGATTTCAGTGGCTTGTTTTTATTTGTAGAGTACGAGTATTTCTTTCAAATTTCTCGATTTCGTACAATTTTCATTAAAAAAAAATCTAGTTTTTCTATTGAATTCTACATAATTTTTAAAGAATATTGTAAATTTTGAAAAATTTCTAAAAATTTTTATTCGTAATAATTTAATTCTAGGAATTAAATTGAATTTTTATTTTCTTAATATTCCCAAAAACCTTTTCTAAATTGTAAGATTTTTCTTTCAGTAATACTCTTCAAACAACTTTCTTCTGGACTTCAAGATTACCATATCTACTGCATATAATATAAATAATAAACACTTTCTAACTTTGTTTGTATAACACAATTTATTTACTGCTGACTATAGTTTCGGCATCTCAACGTGCCATTATCAAAACATACAATTGTATGTTTTGATAATGGCACGTTGAGATGCCGAAACTATAGTTAGCAGTAAATAAATTGTGTTATACAAACAAAGTTACAAAGTGTTTATTATTTATACTTAACATGTATAACGAAGTAGAAGCCGCAAAAATCAATAATAATAGCATATAATACATTCTTGTTTACTAAAAAGATACGACCGGAACGACTGGAAAAAGGCAATCGTCATCCCGATGCCAAAAGTAGACCAACCATCTGGTTTCCACGACCTACGTCCAATAAATATTTTGCTTGTCTTTTCTAAGATACTACAAATAATGTTGAGTCAAATTAGAGACTTTTTAAACGTCAATAACATCCTCCCAGTAAAACAAACCGGATTTTGCCAAGGCCATAGCTGTGAGACTGCTCTCCTGGAATAAGCAGATGATATTTTTCGTGATTTGGACAATAATAATCTTACCGCTGTAGTTATTCTAGATTACAGTAATGCTTTCGATACTCTCAATCAAACTACACTTCTTAGCATCTTGAAGTTTATTGGATGTATGCAGATTTTTCTACACCAATAGTATTCAAATCTGATATGCCGCAAGGGTCGATCTTGGGTCTGCTGCTTTACACAATCTGTACAAGCAATTTAAAGGGCTGCGCTTTAGCAAGGTGCATCAATATACAGACGATCGACAGATGTATCTCTTATTTCTGTCAAAAAAGATGGATGAAATATGTGGCCACTTGAATTATGATCTCAATTACATTGGTGAGCAATCAAAATCACATTCACTAGTAATAAACAGAAAAGAAGTCTATCAGTATTTTATTTGGGACTACTGAGTTATTATTATTATTATGTTAATTACCTGATTTTATCTGATGAAATTGTCACTCCATCAGTGGAGGTTAAAAATAATTTCGGCAACGATATAAATTTTGGTCAGTTTAGAATAGAATTCGAGTTCAGTCCTGTCAAATAAATTACTTTGATAAGCTAGAAATGCTTAGGTTTTGGTCTGTCTCTTATACCCACTACATTGTCGTAGAATAATCTCTTATTATCCCTTAGTTACAATCCGATGTAAAAACCGTTTCTATATTGCTTATGTAAAAGTAAAAAGTTGTATTTCAATATCTCTCGATTTTTGTCCATAAGGCATTCAATTGTTTTGCGTTTTACAATCTCCTAAGAATTTCAGTTGTACTTAAAGATCTTGCAATTTTCTTCAACATTTGACTCGGATCTTAAAGAATAATTTCTCCAGTTTGTTGTTATTTTTTGGCTGTCCACTGCGAGGCTTGTCTGAAATTATTTTTCCAATAATAGCAAAAAACTCTAATCTCCCGAAAATGCGTAAATCAACTAACATATTAAAAAAAAAACTTTAGCTACATAAAAAGTAATGGGATATCCTATTAGTAGAAGAAAATCAGGGTTTGAGTGGAAGGCTATTTTGAAAAAGAACTCCGTCCAGGATTCTTATAACTAAAGTATTTGTAAGTTTTTTTTTTTAATTTTATAATTAACTTTGCTGAATATCATGTAAATAAGAATACTAAAGTAATAATAAACCAACACTTCCAACCGTAAGAAAACTGTTGAAAGGGTCCAAATGAAATAGAGAGAAAACTAAATCGAGGGTTAAGATAACTATAAAAGAGAGATGTTTAAAATTGCATTGCTATATTCTTATCCTCAAATTTGGATCAGTATCAAGTTGACAGGTGTTTAAATTTGGCAACGTTTATAACTTTTTTTGAAAGTAAGGTTTTGCTTGCTTCTTGATTACTTTTGTACTATTTGTGTTTTATAGAATTGAAAATACTACGTATTCCCCTTCTAATTGATATTTTCTTTGTTTATAGTCACTTCTTAGAAAAAAAAATCATTAATGCATGTTATTTTGTTTTGGATCTTTCTCTTCTAGTATACCTAACAAGCTTAACAGTACCTGTCTATATATCTTATTTATCCATTTCCTCTAAACTAGGAATCATAAATAAAACAATTAACTTTGTTGGCATAATTTCTTTACTTACATTTGTAATTATAATTTAGACAACTTTAGCTTGTTATTATCAAATAATAATATTTATCATATCTCTAGATCGATTTAATATCATCAATAAAGTGGTTGGTGCACAATTTCAAGAAGTAATATTGATAAGTGGCTCATTATACTTCACATCTAATAGCAGTTTCGTATTTTTTATTTTTACTACTGCCTACCAAATTAAGGTATATTGGCTATAAACTATATTATTCTAATTACTGCCCTAAATTTTTCATTTTTCTAAATTTTGCTTTGAAGTAAAAACTTCTTATCATTTTCAAATGAACCAAACAAGTTTTATATTTTATAATGTTTCAAATTTTTAAAATTTTAATATGAATTATATAAAATATCCACAATCAACCAATATATTTTTACTTTCCCTATATACGAAATACGTATTGTGATCGTGGTTTTTTTTTTAAATTTTATTTACAGAAATATCCGTTTTGAGGTCCCCTGAACCCGTTACACTAATTTCTAGAAAAAAATGGTGATGTGGCCATCATAGTACTTTCCCTATATTTTACAATTACTTGTTATATGAATTTCATTTAACTCATATAGTTTATTAGTTATAGGAAAAAAATGTCAAAATCATTCATTTTTAATTTTTTTATGAACTTTATAAAAAAACATGCTTTAATAAAATTTGTTCAGTTTTTCATTCTCTTAAACTTTTGTTAACTTATTTTTCAAAATTTTAAAATTAAATTAATGTTACATTTATTTACGTTTTGCAGCTTTCAATTAAAACCCTTGCTTATGTTTTACTGATTGGAGGATAGGTTAGAGAAAAATCTGAAAAGTCCAGACGAAAAGTTACAATTTAGAAGAGGTATTCGGGAATATTCAGAAAATGTAAAGCCAAAAGATAAACATTTCTAAAAAAACATTTTGGAAACTTTAATTTAATTTCTAGAATTAAAGTATTACTAATAAACAACTTTTGGAAATTTATTGTATTTTGGAAATTTTTACAAAATTCCCATACGATACATCAGAAAAACGTGATAAATTATCTAGGAAACAAGAATTGCTTAAAAATTCTAGTAATCCTCAAAACAATCATGGAAGGTTGTTGAACCTCTAAAAAATTCAAAGAAAGATTTCACAATATTTTGGGAATTCAAAAGGAAAACGAAAAATCTCTTACAATTTAGAAAAGATATTCCTTAAAAATTATGTAGAATCAATAGAAAAATTAGATTTTTTCAAACGAGAAAAATATATGAAATCTAGAAATTTGAAAGAAATACTCGTATTCTACGAATTAAAACAAGCCACTGAAATCAAAAAAATTATACACAGAAAAAACATGCCATGGGCTTCAGATTAGAGGAGTAAGATGTAAAAATTGCAAATTGGAAGAGAATAAAAGCAACACTAACGAGAATGATGTGTCAATTTTTCAATTTTCTTTGGAATTCTACAAACATGCGAGAACAGTTCTTACAAAATAAGAAAAAATTAGAGGAAAAAAATAAAAATCTCCGATGAAAAATTCTTAAAAAAAGATCCCGAAAAATTTTGATAAGATAATTTTAAACATAGTGATAACTTCTGTTTTAATTGAAAGAAAAGTTAAGGATATAATCTAGGAATTGGAAAGATTTAGAAGAGACATTCTGGAAAATTTAAAAAATTACACAAATGTAAAGCTTTTAGCTAAAAAATATAAAAAAATATTTATTTCTTATAGTACAGAAAAAATGATAAAACAAATTAGAACAATTTAATAAAATTCTTGCAATTTAAAAGAAAAATTCTTATAAGTTAATAAACAAAATAGTAAAAAATTATTGAAAAATGATACGAAACTTGCTGAGATGCTCTAGAGATCTAGAAGCAAAATTAGTCTAAGAAAAATTCTAAAAATAAAAGTAAAATTTAGAAAAGAAATATTTCAATATTTCAAATAACATAAAAGCAAAAATTATTTAAAATATTAATAACATAAAAATTCTGAAAGTAGAGAATTCTTATACAATTAAAGAAATATTACTATGCAAAATTCTAAAATTACCGAAAAAATGCATTCTTGTAAAATGCAGATGACATAAAGCAAATTATATATATATAAAATTCTTGAGAAATAACAGAAACATTTTAAAACACTTAAAAACAGTTCTAGAAATCTAAAAAAATATTGTAAAAAACTTGTGATGAATTCTCATTAAATAAATGGTTGCAAAATTTTGCATTGTTGAAAAATTTACATAATATAAAGCAAAAAATGTATAAAGTTCTTTACAAATTACAAAATCCTGAAACTAGAAAAAAATGAAGAAATGGCGATAAATAAAAAATAGAAGAAAGTTCTAAAAATCAGAAAGATAAATTTCTGGAAAATTTGGAAATTTGAGAAACTCTGGAAAGAAAATCTTGCAATTTGAGAAATACATTCCTGAGGTTTGGATAATATAAAGCAAAATATGTTTAAATACTTGAAATTTGACATAAAAATTGGTGCAAAATGTAATATATCTTAAGAAATGGCAGAAGTTACTTGAAAAATGGAAATAATTTTTTCTAAAAGAGTATCACAATTTATAAAAAACATTGCTAAAAACTAGATTCAAAGCAAGAATTGTTATTATTTTTTTCGAAAACTGAAAGAAAATATTATAGAAAAAGAAAATTGACAAAATTTTTGAGTGTGTAAATTAATAAAAATTATATACATATATGATACGTGAAAAGAATTTAAATCAAGCTTTCAACAATAACTTTATAAAACAATTTTACAAACAATTTACTTGAGATTAGTCATTTATATTTAAACTTAAATTTGGATTCTGCTTTATTTTTTATTATATATAACGTTTTATTGTTTTGTAAACAGCAAAATCATAAATCATTGTATTTCAAGTTATCGTCCAATGAGTAAAACATATGTGAGGGTTTTAATTAAAAGATGTAAAATGTAAATACAAAATAATTACAATTTTTAGAGATTTATTCATACAAATTTTTCACTAATTTTGATGATGTTTTACTGATTGGAGGGTAGGATAGAGGCGACCCACCCACCCTACATAAACATATAAATTTCATTTACTGATCGTTTCGCGGTTTGGAGTAAAATAAATTACAAATTTTTTTTAATCAAAAATAAATTCAAAAGGTAAAATGTTTGAGTAAGTAAATTTTGATTTCGTTTCAATTTTTATTACATAAAGGGTTTGACTGGTTTTAGCAGCAAAATTATCAACGATTAGCAATTACAGTTATTACGTATATGTAGGGTATGTGGGTGGCCTCTATCCCACCCTCCAGTAAGTAAAACATAATCGAGGGTTTTAGTTAGAATTCTCTGTCTGTTTCTTTAAATTTAATCTATGCGAAAAACCCTTCCGTTTTATTTCACATTAAGTTTTTTTTATAAAAAAAAATTGTATATATTTACAAATTTATAATTTAGTAATATTTATTTTTTATTTAGATTATTATTAATATTGTTTTTTATTAGAAAAAGTTTTAAATAGTCTAAATCAAAGAAGAAGAATTAAAGTTTTCAATTTTATATTTTGAAAGAGAATTAAATTCAATAATTGCATTGCTATATTAATAAAATACATTTACAACTATAACTTATCTACTGAATAATATTAATTTTGCAGGTAAACAAGAATAATAAGCAGCTTAAAATGTTGCATAACATTACAGACGAGACCTATTCATCATATCCATATTAAGAAAATGTGAGCACTAATCCCGTTGGTAAATAAAAACCACTTTAAAACCCGTCACTCAAAATTTATCTAGAATCACCAGAATCGGCCCACCGCACAAGAGATATCAATCAATGAAACCGGATACGAGCAACCCTTAGTTTGTTCGCAACAAAAGGTGCAATTTTTTAATCCGTCCCGTATATCCCTATCGCTTTGTACGCCCAATCGAATTTCGATGCCATTACCCGTTTACAAAAAAAAAAACGAGGGAATGTTAAAAGTAACGCCCCATAAAAATTCAAACAAAAGCAGCTAAAACAATCATTTATTGAAACCTGACATTTAACACGAATGTAATTTATAACAGGACCTGCACCGAATTCATAATATAAAATTTTTTTGACGCAGAGACAGTTAAACAATGGACCCCGCTGAGGGGTTGATTTCGGGGGCGCCAGCTTGAAACTCAATAGGTACCTGGAAGTTATCTAGTTATCTACCATACGTATACATCCGTTAGGTTACACAAGCAGGTCCTTGTGGGGGTTGTCCTACCACTTACAAAAAAAGAGAGGACGTCCCCGCGGAATTTAATACATCTGGAAATGAAAAAATAACTCGTTATGTTTTTTTAAGGGCGCCAGATTAAAATTTACGAGGACCGTGCGTGGTTTTTATTAAAACGTCCGATTTTAGTTATTACGACCGCTGTAATAACTGCAATAAAACAAATTTGTTTCGTGTTTTCCACTAATTGTATGCGTAAATATTTGAATGGAGATTTCACGTTTTCCATAATAGATTCTATTTACACGTCGAAACACCTTAAGGGCGGTTCGGTGATTTATGGTATTTGTGGGCATTCCAACAATTACAAATTATCGCCGGTGTTGTCGTTGACGTGTCTCTATTATGTAAAGGTAAAAATGTGCCTACGCAGTTTACTCGTGTTTTTGTTGCTGGTTTCTTGGGATCACTCCGGACGTTAAGGATTAACAACACAAAACTGTGTTTATATAAGTATTAATGATTTTGAGATTAGTTATGTTTGTTGTATGAATGCAAATGGCTATTAATTAGATTTGCTAACAAATTTTGTATTTATTTTGTACGACTTAAAATTTGAATACTCTATTAAAATATATTCATTACTTTAATTTCTTCAGTCAAAATAATATCGTCATCTAAATCAGAAATTTATTATCACGATAATAAAAAATAATAATTTAATATGCTTGAATTACTAATTATTAATTCGGTCGCAAAATGTGCGATAAGATCAGTTTATCTAACACACACTATTTTAGATCCTTAGGCAGATCTCATAAATAATGAATAAATCTTATATATAAACATAATAGATCGGTTAATTTATACAATTATTATTATTTATATCCATGAATGGAATAAGATAATTGTCGAAGATAATCATTTATTTTTTTGGGTATTTCTTAGTATTAGTCATTAATACATATTCTTTTTTTTTTTTATTTCACACTCAATTTAGTCTCAGCTGTATTTTCGCATTTCCCCTATTTCCCATTAACATTTCTGGCCGTGTTCCAAGGTGCTACGTATTTATTTAACTCTTTTTGGCATGAGCGCAAACCCCAATCCATAAGTTACTAGTATTACACTGCTATTACTTTATTTTCACTGCAAAACCTGGGATATTGGACTTTTTCGCGTAATATTTTTAAACAGTTTAATACGTGTTAAATTTGATATATACTTTAAAATTCATGCTTTACATGCATTGAACGAATCCAATAAAATCAAAATTGCATAATCGAAGGAATAAGAATGATTATTTAGGAGAGTATATATTTTTTTCCTTATATAAAAAAAGAATAATTCTATTTTTTTATTTGTTTACGGTTAGTGCATGCATCTTAAGAATATAGCAATGAGTCCTACCCAAGAGTTACTACAAAAAAGATTGAAATTATAAATATTTGTGGAAGGAACGAAGATAAGGAAGATCCTTGTGGAACATCTTGTTGAGGGACAAGTAAGTGGCAATAAAACTTTAGGACTTCTCAAGATGTGACCATTTTCTGATTTCTGATTTTTAAACTGTGCTCTCTTGCAGTTTGATGTAAGGGTTGTAAATGGTAAGGAGGTAAAGCGATGCTCTAGGAATCCGAAAAGGGATGTAGAAAATAAATTTAATTTTTTGGATGACTTAGAATTACTTACATACAACTAACAGACTTCTAGATACTCTTATATAGATTTTGGTATACAAGATCCAACACAGAAACATGTTTAAACAACTTGAAACTCGCAACAGAAGACACATTGTCTGTTCACAGATTTACGTTTAAGATTCTACTAAAGCAACAGATGATTTTGGATATTTGTTATACCGGTGTTGAGGTTCAAACCTTGTTTTTGTATTGTATTGCCCATGAAAACGAAATTTTAAGGGAGAGTTTCACTTATCGAAAAAAACAAGGTATGACTCTAAATACCGGAAACAAAATATACAAAATAATCTGTTGTATTATTTATTAACAATCTAATTAACAGAAAAATCTTTCACCACGGATTAAATGAGGAATGAATTAATTTAACTGATTAGTAGTCTAGTTGCATTGTAGAGTTAATAATCCAATTAAAAATGAAACCACAAATAAAATTATCTATGAATTCGATCTTTTTTAGAACAATTTTTTAGTACAAAGTGGCGCAAAAGTAATGTCATAGTTTGAATTGACCGCCATTTCTGCAGATGGCGCTAAATGTCAGTGTGCTTTGACATTTATGATGTAGATATATAGTGAATTAGTTGTCAACAAGCCATTGAGCGATACACTCCTCAAGATAGTGGATTTATTGTTAATGCTTATTTGACAAATTTTAAGTCTGTTGTTTTAACGCAACGTGAATTTCGTCGTCGTTTTCCCTGTTCCTGGGGCACAGAGAATCCACATGTAATGCAAGAAGATCCATTGCATCCGATCAAAGTGACTGGTGCGGTATTAGCAGTGGAAAAATGATTGGTCCCTATTTTTTTGAAGACACCGATGACGCCGTAACCGTAAATAGCGAGCGTTACAGGCAGATGCTAAACAAGTTTTTTTTTTTGCCGCAAGTTGCTGTATTGGGTCTCGATCATTGTTGGTTTCAACAGGACGGAGCAATCGCTCACACAGCTCGGGCAACTATGGAGATTTTGAGACACCAATTTCCAGGTCGAGTAATCTCCCGTTTTGGAGATTTGAACTGGCCGTCCAGATCGCCATATCTAACAGCACCAGACCTCTTCCTTTGGAACTTTTTAAAATCTGGCGTTTACCACAACAAACTACGAACCTTACAAGACTTGAAAGCTAACATTGAAGAAGAAATCCTCAATTTGGAGCCAGATATTTAGCTAGCAACAATTCAAAATGCCGTGAAATGAGCGCAATTATGCAACAACTTGGAAGGTGGCTATTTGAGCGATATAATTTTTCCAAGTAATGTAACCAATAATACACTTTCAAATAAACTTTTGATGAAAACACAGCTCTTTTTTTTTCATTTATAACAAAATTCAAACTATGACATTACTTTTGCGCCACCTTGTATATATGATAATAATACCTGTATTCAGAATTATGGTCCAATCTCTCTAGGTTCAATAATTTTCAAAATATTTGAACTATGCATGCTTAAAAGGCTGATAATTTATATAAGTCGCTTTGACATTCTAAATTCTGCGCAGCACGGTTTACGTTCTGGACGTTCAACTACAACAGTATGTCATTCATTCTATACTTGCATAATTAAAAATATTGAGTCTGTAGAATATCCAGTAGGACCGTTTTTAGACTTGAGCCGAGCTTGACATTGTTGTTCTTTTAGACAAATTAAATAGTTATGGTATAAGAGGAGTTGCAAATAATTGGCTCTCTTCACATTTACGAAATAGATAGCAACGGGATAAAATCAAACACAAAACTGATAATACTTTAACACACCATATACCAGAAAGGAAAGTCATAAATACATGGGTTCCGCAGGGTTCAATTTTAGGCCCTATACTATTCATCCTGTACATAAATGACCTCCCTATCTTTATCAAAGATACAATTTTTATGTATTTATGTAAGAAGTGATTGCTGAAATTAAGGCTTATTTTAAGAGCAAAGACAAATCGTTTTACATAAAGGGAAGTGATAAGTTAAAGTGTTGGAATGAGTTAGTCTTGAAGGAAAGTATGTTGATGAATAAAGTGGAATTTCTAAAAAAAATTATGTTTTTAGTTAGAGTGGAAAATTATTGAGGGATGTTATTCCTGCAGATTTTACATAAGTCTGTGTTTAATATCCAGATATTATGCCTGTGCTTTGTTTATAGATATAAGCTTTGAAGATATATGCTAATGTTTGTTCTCAAAGATAAAAAAAAAACTTTCCTATGTATTAATTAATCTATGTTTAAAGATAGCTCCTATAACTTGTGCTTAAATCTATGTTAAACGTCTTGTGAATTAACTGAAGATTGGATATATATATATATATATATATATATACATATTGTTCATATCATATTTTGAAATTGTCTCTGCTGTTTGTCAATTAATTTAAATTAAAAAGATGATTTCTGCAGATTTAATATAAAATTGTATTTAATGAGCAGAGATTTTTCAAGAGTCTATTTTAAAGCTTTTGGGATTTTCCAAATACTGTTCAAGAGTAAGAATTTTTTCCTTCAGTTTGTGCGTGAATCAATTTTCGAAGTTCTTATAATTTATATACTAAAGACATTGAAATTGTTCCTACAGCTTGTAAATAAATCTAAATTTAGGAGATTATTACTGCAGAAGTTACATAAATTTGTGTTTAATATCCAGAAATTATACTCCTATATGAATTTATTTTAACTCCAATTAATTTTCCTAATGTTTATTGTGGAAGGT
This sequence comes from Ontholestes murinus, assembly GCA_963969525.1. NCBI lineage: Eukaryota > Metazoa > Arthropoda > Insecta > Coleoptera > Staphylinidae > Ontholestes > Ontholestes murinus. The sequence continues at coordinate 19,520,507 of OZ018394.1, forward strand.
AAAAAACTTTTCCTGCAGCTTATACATGAATCTGTTTTAAATTAATTTGTGCATAAATCTATGTTAAAATTTTGATTGCCCTTAAATAAAAGTTGCATATTTAAGAAGTGTTCCTGCAGTTTCTAAATGAAAAAAAATATAGAGATAGTTTCTGCAGTCTTTACACAATTTTGTGTTAAATAATCAGAGAATTTCCTGGCCATTTTAGAAATTATTTTGTAGCTTCGGAAGTGTTCAAATATACTCAAATTTATTTTTTTCTGAACCTTATGCATGAAACTATATTAAAGACATTGTTCCTGTAACTTGGTCGTAATAATATGTCACTCAATATATTTTGTGAACATTTTTTATGTCTTCCGGAACAACTGCCGATTTTGTGCGACCAGAGCTTTCAGCATCATCGGTGCTTGTAGTTGATAATTAATAGTTGATTTCCCTGGTGCAGAGTCTCCAGAATGCTTAACCTCTATGTCTCTCCAACAATATTTTCCCCATCAAAACAAAGTGTTTAATCAACACATGAAATAATTGATACTGGTAGAGCTACACTCTTGTTGGAACGAGATATGTAAATTCAATGGGGTAAAACACTTGTTAAGTTCCATAATATTTTTATTATTTATAAATATTATGGAACTTAACAAGTGTTTAACCCCATTGAATTTACAACACATGAAATTTCGTTCTATCCATTATCCCAAAAATTATAAAACTTGGGGTCACTAAAACGACTGTACCCTCTAAACTAACAGTCATAATGCCGTGAAATTTTGGTGCGTACTAGTTGCAAGTTAGTACTACCCGAAAATTACATGGGTATGTCAACAATATTGCCATATAAGTGTCAGATAGGTGACTTATATAGTGATGTGTTATGTAGGAATTTATTTTTAATGTTCGGTATTTGTTTCTAATATTTGTGGATCAATTCATGATCATATCTAATATATTCATTAATTGTGTGCATACATTTTTATTAAAGATATTGTTCCAGCAATTTTTGCACAAATCCATATTAAATGTCTTGAGAATTTTCCTGTAGATTAAATACAAATACATATGGAGATTTAGAGATATTTACTACCGCTTACGCATATAAATCTAGGTTACAGAAATATTTTCGAAATTTTGAGAATAAATATACGTTAAAGATATTACCCCCGGATTCTGGATATATTTTGTCATATACCTAAAGATTAATCTTGAAGTTTTTCTTTTTCCTTCAATATCGTGGATATTAATAATTTATTTTTAAATACGTTTGATAAAGTTTAAATAAAGATAAAGATAAAGATATTATGCTATGTTAAATCTTCTGAGTTTCTTTCTGATCACTATGTATTAATCTACATTTGAAAGAAAGAAAATATTACTGTAGTTTGGGCATACATCTAAGTTCAAGATATTTTTACTGCAGTTTGCGAGTAAATCTATTTTAAAACAGATTGAATTTAAATGTATGTTAAAATTTTTGTATTTGTTCCTATGGTTTGTATGTTAATCTTTATTTAAAAGATTAATCCAGCAGGTTTAGAAAAATGTTCTAAATATTCCGGTAATAACTGCATAAATCTATTTAAAAAAAATATTTTAAAGATCTTGTATAAATCTAGATCATAGAGAATAAGATTGTTTCTGCAGTTTTTGCATACATTTTTGTTAAAAGTGAAAAGACTGTTCCTGGAAATATTGCATAAATCCGTGTTGAAGATTAAAAAATTTTTGCTGCAGTTTATATGTAAACCTAAAACGTCACTTTATGCCAAGAATCAGGATTAATACTCTAGTTGCGTTGTCGAGTTAATAATCCAATCGTAAATGAAACCACAAATAAAATTACCTACGAATTCGATCTCTTTTAGAACAAATTTTTAGGATATTGTCCATCAGTTGTATAAATTCCGAAATTCCATCCTAACTAAAGTACTAAACTAAGAGGACACTTCATCACTAACAAAATAAATAAGTTGTATGAACAGATGTTCCTATAGGTTGTATATAAATAAATTAAATCAGCCTGTACAGCACTGCAGACCAAATTATACCAGAAATTGATGAAGAAATATGGAATTACTGCCCAGAACATATGGTTAAATTCAGGATGCCCCCAGCTGAAGATTATTCCACAATACGTAAATATGAGATCAAAGTCCAAAACCCCAGTAGCGAAATCAGCAATCAAACACGCAAAATTCCTATGGATACGAGAGGAAATCAGAATCCAACACCGGAAAAGAGATGCCATACAACATTACTTAAAGGTACTGCACTCTGAAATTTCGTTTAAATGACACCCAATAGAATTTGATATCCTTGATGATCTTGTTCGAGAAAACACTAGTAATCTCATTCATAAAAAATACCTAATCCAAAAACAAAAATTGTCTAAACACCCGGCACCTCAAAATACTCAGCCCACTCTTAATACAAATTTAATTTCTAACTTCATTAACCTATTCAAAGTAACTTTCGATGATCATCCTTAAACCCTAGTTATTGCCCACACATTAACAACAGAAATGAAGAAACGAATATCATAGCAGATCCGAAATAGCCCTAAGAAAAATACTAGATTCTCTAATTCCTAAAGCACACATTTTCAATCTAATTAAATAACATCCTCAGAGATCACCATCCTATACAAAAACATTAAAATCCATCAAATCAAAAATCTCCAATAATTCACTAATTATAACCAAGGCCGATAAATTAAACTCAATTATTATACTTAAAAGACAGAAATATTTAAAAAAAATCGATCTATTCATATCATCCTAAAATTTAAAACTATTACCAAAAGACCCAACACAAAAGTACCAAATCCCAATTAAACAATTCATATCAAATTCACAGTCACTCTTCTCAAAATACGAAAAGCACAATGTGGTCAATAAAAATCCAACAGTCTCCGTCTCTCTGAAGATATAAAAATACATAAACCTGAACTCTTTATAAGACCAGTAACATCATATATCAATAGTCCTAATAGAATCCTAGCCAAAAAACTAAACTCACTTTATTTATGACTTGAAATTGTTCATTTTATATATAAATCTCTAATTAAGCGATTATTCTAGCAATTTTTATTTAAATCTTAAGATCTTGCAATAAATCTATTATCTAAGCATTCCACTAGATCCCTGTTTGAGTGGATAACCACATATCGTGGAAACTGTAAACAGCAATAATTATAACAATAATAATATTTACATTATCAGTGTTATTTTTGGGAGCGAATTCGCCTCAGGTTTTACCTTTCTCACAAGTTCCCACATATAAAAAATTGTGGTCGACTAGTTATATTTTGGAGACATTTTCTTCGCGACGGTTTTTGGAGCGGCTTTTGCCCTTTTCGCCTTGGGGTTTTTCGTTGTTCGTTGGTCGCCTTTTTATCTTTCGACGAAGACGACTTTGCCTTCGATTTTGCTAAATTTTTGGAAGCAGCGGTCGAGGATGAGGCTTTATTTTGGCCTTTCCGGCTGAGGATTTCTCTTTCTTGCGTCAGCCTCCCTGGCTCCGTTTTCACTGCACTCTTATGTGATTTTGGCGCCTTCATAGTTGTGGAGTCCTTGACGATCTTAGCCTTGGCCTCTGCTCAACTGGAGATATTAGCGCACGTCGACAAACCAGAAGCAAGCTCGAAAAAACCTAGTAGTTTGCTGTGACGTACTTCTTGATGGCTTGCATAAAAGAACCGCCACGCTATTACAAGCTCTTGATTGCGTTGCAGACCATCTCCTAAGTCGGTGGTTATAAAAGTTTCGTCCTGATGTTTTTAGACTTTCTAGGGGAAACAGCCTTCTTGAACTGGAGTAGTTATGCCGGCCATATTTATATGTGTGGTTCAAGATTAACGTTTATGAATTGAGCAATTTAAAACAAATAAACAAAAAAATTCAACCGCTAACATTTCTTGCGAAGTCTCGGACGTACTTGCATGCAGTGTGCGTCTGAGACACGACTAAAAATCAAAAACTAATAATTATTTAAATATGTCCGAAGATTGTAGCGTACGTATTAAAAGGTTTTAAAATTTCGGGGATTTTCCCCAATTTTCAAAGATAAGACAATTTTATTATAGGTTGAAGAATTAGAGATATTTTCTGCAGCTTAATAATAAATATAAATTAAAGAGATTGTTCTTGCATGTTTTACATAAATTTGTATTTAGTATTCAGAGATTATTCCTACAGTGTATGTATGAATCTATTTTAAAGCTTCGAAGGGTTTTCATAACCGGTATGCTCAGGGGTAGGATTTTTTTCTGAAGATTGCATTAATCTCTAACCTGCCTGTAATTTATGCAAAATTCTATATTAAACGGCTTCAGAGTATACTGAAGATTAGACCAAATTAAAGGTTAAAGATCTAAGTTTAGGAGATTCCTGCAAATTTTAAATAAATTCGTGTTTAATGTTCGAATAATCTTTACAGCAGAGGAGGATGTAGGAGATGCCGCCGAGGAAATGACCAGCAGGGTAGCCAGCTGGAAGAGATCCGTGGGCCTGGAGGTAGCTGCCCACAAGATCGGGGTATCGAGGCTTTGCAGGCGAAGAGCAGGGAGGCGCAGAAAGTACAGCGTCCTGCTTCTGGTCCAGGACGTTGCAGTCACTCCTAAAATGAAGTACCTGCGATATAGATTGAGGCAAACCAAAACTTCACTATGTCACGTACAGGAGGCGGCGGTTTTTGCTGATGGCTAACATAGGAGGGCCGTTGGAGGCAAAACTGCGTCTTTTGCTGGGGGCTGTGAAGTTCAAATTGCTGTACGCCACACCGGCATAGGTCGCCTGCACCGAAACGCCACGGACGGGCTTTGAGGCCTGGAAAACTGGATTACCACACCAGCCTGTTCATAACCGAACACGGATGCTTCCTGAGCTATCTGTGCCGTGTCGGGAAAACGAAGGACGCGAAGTGCAGGTGATGCGAGCAGCAGGCGAACGACACGACATTCCACTGCCTGTTAGAATGGCGATAATCGCAGTAGGAAAGAGGATTCTGGGACGCCATTTAGACTCTAAGAATACGGCTGGACTAGTGACTAGAATGGTCTGGAAGAGCGTTGTCCAAAGGAGACGTTCTTTGAGGGGATAGACAGAGGTCTATCAGGGGGCTGGATAGAAATCACATGAATAAAATTAATACTCCGTCTGCTACATTCTTGAGGGAACCTATATATCACAGGGGTGGATTTGTAAATTAAAGACTTGTTTTATTCCATAATTAATTTATCAGTTTCCTGACATATTTTTCGACAATTACTTGTCATTTTCAAAGTTTACTGAATAGGTGGGTTTTTATCTGTCAGTATATATAACCTAGGGTAATTATGTAATTATGTTAAATAAGACAATCCGCTAAAATCACGTTTTGGTTTGAAATGACCTCCTGCTGTTTGTTTACTATCTTTTTACCCTCCTTAATTGTCCGATTAATCTCTAACTCTTCTAAAATATTAAGTCTTAATGCCTTTGGGAAATTCGGTGCCTAATTGCCCACAGGCATTAAGACTTAATATTTTTTTATGCCGCCAATAACATGTTTGTTTTCGTCACATGATCTGCCATGGCAGTTTTGGTTTCCTGTTGTTATATATCTCTTTCATGTTCATTTAACCTAATTTTAAAATTTCTTTCCGTCTGTCCTATATAAATGGCATTTCAGTCTTGGCACTCTCCCTGGTAAATCCCGGTGCTTATTTTTAATTTATTCCGTATTATTATTGATTATGGATTTCCCTAAATTATTTTTTTTTTAACTTGTGTGGTATATAGAAAATTATGGTGGTGGTTCATTTTAAAAGAGTAAATTTTCATTTACTCTTTTAAAATGAACCACCACATAGTAACGGTCGCTACCATAATTTTCTATTAACTTGTATTGCCTTTATATTGTGTCGTTTCAGGTTTCTGCCGATCATCTGACAAACTGCAGGAATAATTTCAAAAAGTTCAACTTATAATTATCTTTAATCTGAAGTGAATTTTCAAGACCTTAAACATATATTTACACCCAAGTAATAAGAATAATTTCAAATCAAAGTTAATTAAAAATTTTCTTGCAGATTTTACATAAATTTATTATTGGCGACAGTTCCTGTGGCATAGGCAAAAATATATTTTACACCTTTGGAGACTTTTCAAAATGTTTATGCTGAAAGATAAGACATTTTTCGGAAGCTTAAGCAAAAATCTATGAGAAAGAGATTGAAATATATTGAAGATCCATACTGCAGACTAAACATACTTAAAGGTTGAAAGTTGTTCCTATATTTTGGTAATAAATCTAAATTTAAAAGATTAATCTTGCAGATTTTACATTAGTTTGTGTTTTATGTAAATTTATAAGTTTTGGAGATTTTTTCTAATATTTATGCTGAAAAGTAAGAAACTTTTTCTTCAGCTTGTAACCTACAGATTGGTGCATCAATCTATGTTCATAAGTAAGAAATTCTTTTTGCAACTTACATAGTAATCTATGATAAAGAGATTGTTCCCGCAAGTTGTGCTAAAATTTTAGAAATCGTAAAGATTGTGAACAAATTTAAATTAAAGAGATTATTACTACACATTTATTTATTTTTTCTGCGTTAATTGTCTTGAGATTGTTCTTGCGCCGTAATTGATAGCCCATATTTGTGCATTAATTTATGCTCATGCCTAATGTTTTCATGAAGTCTGTGCATAAATCTATTTTAAAGAAATTGTAAGTTATACATAAATTTAATTTAGAAAACTTTACTACAGCTTATGCATATAAATCTTTATACGTTTCGTGCTAAAGGTCTGTAAACTTAGCATAAATCTGTGTTGAAAGTTCAAAAATTATTGCAGTTCATACATACATAAATATCAAAAACCTAGTACTTTACGGTTATGCTTACAATATTTTGAAGAGCAGCTCTTAAGAAATGCTGATGCAGTTTATCAAAAGAAACTACAAATAGTTTATTGTTATATGTTTATTATTTGTATAAGAAGCTTTTTGTCGAAAGGTCTCGACGGCCTCACAAGTGTTTCGTGAAATGGTTTGCATTTCCTCTCGAATATTTTCTTTAATTTCTGAGTTGCTGTTGAAAACTTTACTTTTAAGGTATTCCAAAGAAAGAAGTTCAGTGGGGATAAGTCCGGGCTACGAGGTGGCCAGTTAATGGCAGCTCTTTTGGATATCACTTTTTGTCAAAAAATTTCGCGAACAGCAATTAATAAGTCGTTGGAAGTGTGGCATGTTGCCCCATCTTGCTAAAACCACGATCATTGATTAAAACGATCCAAATACTGTAGCGCTAGCGAAAAAAAGTTCTGTAGCATGGCAACATACCGCTCTGTATTCATTGTAACAGCATTTCTTCGGCAATCTTTAAAAAAGTATGGACCAATAATGGCTCTTGCTGACAAAGCTGCCCATACAGTAACCTTGGGTGAATGCAGAGGTTTTTGATCCTTGAATGTAGGATTAGTGTCACTCCAATACCTGCAATTTTGCCTGTTCACATGCCCATTTAGGAAGTGTGCCTCGTCTGAGAAAAAAATGTTAGTAAAGCTGGTGAACCTCTCTAACAATTCGTTTGCAAATTGGAGCCTGTGAGCGTGATCTTGAGGCTTTAATTCCTGTACCACTTGGATTTTGTACGGATGTAAATATAAATCTTTGTAAAGAATATGAATCAAAGATGTTCTGGACACACCTAAGGCGTTAGACCGTTTCCGAGTAGAAAGTCCATGATTTTCACGAATGGACGCTTTTACACGCTCGACGTTTTCGGGATCTAGATAGTTGACGTACAAGTGTGATAAAAGTATACCTAAAAATGAGACTAATGCAGTTGCTTTAAAATTTCACAGGTTTAGATCAAAATCATAGAAAAATATAAAATTACTAAATAATTCATAAAAAAATCAATTGGAATTACTTTTGAGCTAAAACTTCACAAATATAACAATGTTTTACATTTTTTTAATATAATAATAATAATAATAATAATAATAATAACCACTCTGATGATGATTGTATTTTTTAATTGCATGTCTATTACATTATAGAATTAATATACTAACATTCACATTTGACATAATAATCGAAATAAACAAACCGTATTGATATAACACGCGCGTTTAATCGGCCCATTCCTCTGACGGCATCGGACAATTACGATTGATTAAATATTCCAAATTAAATCGTAGGTATTTAAGCAATTGTTTTCCCGACAGCGTTCGTCACCGTCGTCATCCCGACGAGCGTTTATAAACACGCAGCCAACCAAGTGGACAAAAGACCAATTCAATTCCATTTGTACAAATTAAACTTATTACAAAAATGTTAATCATTGCTCATTGTGCCCCAGCAAAGATTATTAAAAACGATAATTAGTGCGTAACTGTGCAAATTGAAGCAATTATTCGCGAGATTATATTTGCGGAACTCTTAATATTTAGCCGCGTGCAGTCTTTATTGGCAGAGGCCCTTAATTCAAAAGCCCTTATTAAGAGAAAGGTGGGGAAGTTGTTAATGTTATTATACGATAGATTTTAATTTTAATTATCTAAATTATTAACTAACTTTTATACTGTTTGAAGTTATCATCGTGTATATATTATTTGAATTATTTATTACGAATTAACTCTTTGTCATTACTCATTACATATATTTCATATCTGTTTGCGAGTGTAGCTAGGTTTTATCTAAATCGCGAATATTTGCGAATACGTGCTCGAATGCACGTCAGCGTATTACTCATTAAACAAAACACTTCTAAGAACTATTAAATATAATTTGATAAATATATTCTTTTATAAGCAATAATCATGATATTTACCACCATAGTAAACTATAATATTAACACTTAAGATAAAAAAAGCACTTGCTATGGTTTTTAGTTAAATATATTAAAAATGCATACTAATATATCTTGTATTTGTTTCTCATTCATCACTTGGTGAAACATTATGTTAATAATAATATAAAATGAAATGAACCAGGTGAATTTTTAATCAACTACCCATTAATAATAAATTTTAATGGTTTAGTTAATGTGTATTTTTATTTTGTATTTATAATTTATAATAAATTTTAAAAAAAAAACGTTATTATTAACACAGCCCATCAATTTATGCATATGCACGAGAGCAAAATAAATATAGCAAACATTGCACGTTCTTTCTATTATCCATAAATTAACGGGTGATCGATACTGGGTCTTATTTGTACAAGTGTTAACCGAGTCTTCAAACATTTTACAACATTTCGAACGTGTTCGATTGTACACAGAGTTTCCTTCGTCGTCCTGTAAACTCGAAGCGCGCGCTGAGAATAAATAAAGTGAGAGTTAAAATTTCATTATCCTCCAGAACCATTTAAATAGTTTATTTGAACAATAAAAGGCGGCGAATTTATTTAAAAAAAATATAAATTTATCAGTAGATGTTTTGTTTTGTCTGCTGGTAATCGTAATTGAAACAATTTTGTTTGTATTTTGTTTATTTGATGTCTATATATTACGGAAACTCCCATTGAAATTTTTGTTTAGCAATATTAGAATACCCCACCCATATCACATAAACCAAATAAACAACATTTTAGCTGGTGTAAATCGTTTTTAACTGGTCATTCAATTAACCAATTTGTACAAGGCACTGCAATTTTTTAGAGGTGAGAGTTTTAAGGTACAGTTCCATTCAAGAATTTAATAAATGTTGCCTCTTCTAATTTCTGTGTGTGCTTGTAGATTGATTTCATTACTACGAAAATGGTGATGTGGCCATCATAGTACTTTCCCTATATTTTTCTCGAAAACTATGAGGTTTACACAAAAATGTTATTCTTAATAATTTGTGCACTTTTAAATTCTCTACAATTATTTGTTATATAAATTTTATGTACCTCTTAGGAGATGTTCTACTGATTGGAGGATGGGATAGAGGACACCCACCCTACATATATTTTTCAACTTAAATCACAACTATGTTGATAATTTACTAAACTAAAAAAATATTATTTTGAGTTTAGTTGAAAATCAAAAATCGGCCAGGTGCTAAAGTATCTTGATATATGTAGGGTGGGTAGGTGGCCTCTATTTCAATCTCCAGTCAGTAAAACATTTTCCATAAATTATTGAAAATATTTGTGTCAAATAAAATATTCTGCTCATTTACATTAATCTGTTAGTAAACTGTTAATTCTAAAAATTATAAATGAACTCTGGCTGATGATCAATTGATTGGAGGGTGGGATAGAGGCCACCCACCCACCCTACATATATCAGTAAACTTTAGCAGCAAACCGATTTTTGATTTCCAACAAAACCCAAAATTATATTTGTTTACAGTTTAATAAATTATCAATCGAGTTTTAATTAGGATTGAAAATTGTAATAACAGAAGACTGTTACTGAAGATATCAAATGATAGATGACAGTTATAAAAACAGTTGTAGAAACTAGTTGGAGATATATGATAGATGATAGATGATAGAAAACAGTTGGAGAAGATGACAGATGACAGTTACAGAAAGCAATTAAAGAAAACAGTTGAAGATATACGATAGATACTAGGAAACAGTTGTAGAAGATGATAGAGACAGTTGCTGACGGCAGATAATAGATGACAGAAGACTCTTAAACAAGACAGTTAACTTGTGTCAGATGATATAATACAGTTAAAGAAGACAGCTGCAGATGGCAGATGAGAGATGATAGAAAACAGTTTTTGAAAACAGTTGACAATGACTCTAACAGAAATAGTGAAAAATTACAGTGACAGATGATAGATCACATAAGACTGTTACTAATGACATCAAATGACAGATCACAGTTGTAATAGATAATAATTAAAGATAACAATCGAAGACATATGATATATGTCAGACAACAGTTGCTGAAGATGATGACAGTTACAGAAGACAGTTGCAGATATTTGGTAGATGGTAGAAGACAGCTACAAAAAGCAGTTGCAGATGACAGATGATAGATGATAGACAGCAGATGACAAATGATAATGACTGGTGTCAGATGTTAAATGATGACTGCCTAAGACAGTTAAAGAAGAAGAGAATTGTTAGAACAGTTAAAGAAAACAGTTGACACCGATTCTGAGAGATATAGTGAAAAATGACAGTGACAGACTATTACCTAAGGTGACAAATGATAGTTATGGAATACAGTTGAATATATATGAAAGATGATAGAAGGGAGTTGCAAAAAAATGTCAGATGACAGAAGACTCTGCAACGGTCTTCTGTAACTATGTGGTATTAGAATACGGTTAAAGAAAGCAGTTGCAGATTATGAGAGTGATAATTGCAAATGATAGATGATAGATGACAGTAGACAGTTACGGAATATATCATGTGATGGATAACAGTTACAGAAGACAGTTAAAGTAAACAGTTCGAGATATACGATAGATGACAGATGACAGTTGCAGATGACACATAATAGATGAAAGAAGACAGTTGCTGAAGATGATAACAACAGATGACAGATAATAATGACTGGTGTCAGATGATAGACAGTTGTAGATGACAAATGAGAGATGATAGAAAACAGTTAAAGACAACAGTTGACAATGACTCTTACAGAAATAGTGAAAAATGACAGTGATAGATGACAAATAATAGAAGATAGAATAGATGACAATTATAGAAGACAGTTATAATAACAGATGACAGTTACAGAAGACAGTTACCGATATATGATAGATAATATATGACAGTCAAAGAAAGCAGTATCAAATGATAGTTGGAGATATACGGTAGATAACACAAAACAGTTATAGAAGATGACAGAGACAATGCATATAAAAAATAATAGATGACAGAAGAGAGTTGCTAAAGATGATAATGATAGATGACAAATGATAATGGCTGGTGTTAGATGATAGATGATAACTACATAGGACAGTTACAGGGGATAGTTGCAGATGGCAGACGAGAGGTGATAGAAAACAGTTAATGAAAACCGTTGACAATGACTCTGGTAGAAATAATGGAAAATGACAGTGACACATGACAGATGATAGATTATGGAAGACTGTTGCTGAATATATCAAATGATAGATGACAGTTATACAAGATAGTTAAAGAAAATTATTGGAGATATATGATAGATAACAGACGACAGTTTTAGAAGACAGTTGCAGATGACAGATGATAAATGACAGTAGACAATTACTAAAGATATCAAATGATAGAAGACAGTTGAAAAAATAAAGACATATACGATAGATGACAGAAGACATTTTCTAGAAATAATAACAACATATGACACATAATAATGACTGGTGTCAGATGATAGATGGTAAGATGATTAGAGAAGACAGTTGCAGATGACAAATGGGAAATTATAGAAGACAGTTAAAAAAACAGTTGACACTGACTCTGACAAAAATAGTAGAAAAAGACAGTGACCGATAACAGATGATAGATTACGGAAGACTGTTACTGAAAATATAAAATGATAGATAACAGTTATAGAAAGCAGTTAAAGAAGGCAGTTGGAGATTTATGATACATGACAGGAGACATTTGCAGAAGATGCCACATGACAGATGACCGAAGACAGTTGCAGATATATAATAGAAAGTTAAATACAGCAGTTGCAGAAGATAACTGTGATAGTTGCTGATGATAGTAGACAGTTACTGAAGATGTCAAAGGATAGATGACATTACAGAAGACAGTTAAAGAAAACAGTTGGAGATATACGACAGATGACAGAAGATAGTTGCAGATGACAGATAATAGATGACAGAATACAGTTAAACAAGATAACAGATGATAATGACTGGTGTCAGATGATAGATGATAATAAAAATATAAGAGATAATGCAGTTGACAGATGACATAAGACAGAGATGACAGTTGCTAAGGATGACAGATGTCAAATGCCAGATCTTAACTACAGAAGGCAGTTAGACGATAGATGATAGATGACAGACGAAAGTTGACAGTGACATTGAATCTGGTACTGATATTGACAAATGAGTGTGGCAGATGAACAGATAATAGATGACATATAAATTACACATATTTTTGAGACAGATCACGTACATTAGTTAACAGTGAAAGATGTCAGATGACATATGACAGGTTATAGGAGACATAAATATAGATATTCATTCCCTTCAACTTTTGTTTGAACCATTTTTTAAAATTTTTCATATTTAGAAAAATATTACGAAAAAACAAAAAAACGCCTCGAGTAAACAACCACTTCCGGTTTATGAATGTTTACAAAAAGTTGAACTCAGTTTTTGGTCTGCGAAGACCGAAACACGTGTCAGGCAACTGAGAATAAAAACATTATGGAACAAAACAATTGTTACTCTCCACCTAATATTAATATGTGTTTTCATCAAGAGTGTAGCGCAACTTTAAATATTTTGAAGCTATAAAGTATTGGTTTGTTCATACTAGAATCCAGATGCTTGACTCTCTAATCATAGGTCATAGTACTTTCTTCCGGACCGCCGTCTTGCTGCTCATTATAAAGCGCTTGAAGTCGACCCTCGCTGCTGCTGCTGCCTGCTTTGCCTCCTCGATTCCTGCACCACCCGCCTTCGTCCCTTCTTGGGGATGGCTGCGTCGCAGGCGGATTGTAGCTTGTTTGATATTGTATCGGTAATCCCGTTAGATTCGTTGATATTGAACCTCAGCAAGAAGGTTTCCTTGTAAAAACTCACCAAGTTAAATGACCCAGGCTGGGCCTGATCTCGACGGTGGTGGGAAGTTGCTTTCCTTCAAGCAGGCAAAAGGGTATGAGAGTGATGGTGGTCACTCATCATTACAATATCCTCTTTGGCCGTTCAGTTCTGCAGGCGGTCTAAGTGACCGGATGTTACTAGGAGCATACCCAGTAGTAACTCCGACTTGATGGCTTCCGAGAAGCCGCGCGGGCAGTGGAAAGTTAAACGGTAGCATCAAGATCTTGGACGTCGTGGCAGTGGGAAGGACAACCAATTAGCTGGGGGTCATAATCGAAATACATCTCATCTGCAGCAGGCAGGTAGAAAAGGCGAAGGCCAGAAAGGCCCGAGCCACCAGGGCCATCTCGGTCCTACTGCTAAACTGCTGTACTAACATTGTCGGAGCCCTGAGAGCCGGCGCCATTCGAGTGGCCAAAGGGTACCGCACGATTTTCATCGAAGCTGCTGAAGTCAGTCTCTTCGAACTTCGAACTAAGATCGTATGCAGAAAAAGAGTGGAAGGGCCAAGAGCGCTTTGAAAAGCAACGGCTAGCAGAGGTTGAAGGACCAGTGGCAGGTGCATTGGGACGCCAACAATGATAAAGGCGTCTGGACAAAGAAGCTCTTTCCAGCGTTGGAGCCTTGGACAACCAGGAGGCACGGCGAGCTGCCATAACACTTGACACAAATAGTGCCAGGACACGGGTGCTTCGGCAAGTACCTTTATAAAATTGGGAAAACCCCTAGAGAAGAATACCCTTGGTGCAATGGCGTGGTAGACGATCCGCGACATACGTTCTTTGAGTGGGAACAGGAACGGGCGGTAATGTGAAGAGGTTGAGAAAGAGGGCACCAGGTGAAGAATGTAACACTGCCACTGATGCCTCTGTCTAGTGGACCTATCGATCGGTCGAACACAATGGAGGTTTACAGGACGATTACGACGCAGAACTTTTTTTCTAAATTTTTTTAAGAAATTCTCTTCAAGATTTTTAGAACTATCCAACTATTCTTGTTTTATTGTAGTAGAACTCTCTAGCAATGTTTTCTTAAATTCTTTTGCTTTGTCTAATAGAAACATTTTGGAAACTTCTCTTCCAAATTGCGAAAATTTGTTTAAGTGTTTTAAAAGAATGTTCCTGCAATTTCTCTTCCATTACCAAAAATATTCAACGAGATGACCTAGGTGACTGATACTGTATCGCCAGTGCATAAAAATAAAATTTGTGACTCTTCTCTTTTTGTTAGATGCTTTTACCATTTCTTATTTTATTTCCACAGGATTTTTAGAACTTATATTCAAAATTATCGTATCTTTTTCTAAAACCTTTTCTCCCGATTTATGGAATTTAACACCAATTTTTATTTTTGAGAACTTTACACTTTTTTTATTTCTTATTTCTTGCTATATCTAATCAAAATATTTCCGAATAGAGAGATTCAAGAATTTTCCAACAATTTTTCAAAAAAAAAATTCTAAAAATGTCCTGGGTTATTAATACTGTATCGGTACTGATAACAAACAAAAATTGGCGGCTTTACTTTTTTTCAAAAATTGGTTTTAAAGTTTGCGAGAATTTTACAGCAATTTTTCTTATATATATTTTTAATATCGTACGAGATTTATGGAAATGTCCTAGGTGTGGCTCTTTTTGGAAAATGTTTCTAACAATCTTAAAAAAAATATCTAAATTTTATAATAATCAAATTTATTACTCTCCTGAAGTTTTCTAGAAACTTTTTGCTCATTTTATTTTTAAAATTTACATTAAATTTTTCTTCTACTTTCTTGCCTTATTTTATCCAGAAACTTTTTTCATTTCAATCAATCAAATTTATTACTCTCCTAAAGTTTTCTAGAAACTTTTTGCTCATTTTGTTTTTAGAATTTACATCAAATTTTTCGTCTACTTTCTTGCCTTATTGTATCCAGGAACTTTTTTCACTTCACTGTTTCTTTTCCAATTTTGCGTTTGCATTCTTCGTCGGTGTTAGAATTTTCTTTGATGATTCAAGAACTTTATAGCGTTTTCTATTTATATTTTTAAACATGTGTTTTCTGGAAGTGTTCTTATGTTTTCACTGTTTAATCGAAATGTTTGAGACATTTCTTTTCCAATTTTGCGAATACATTCTTCGTCGTTTCACGAATTTTTCAGCGATTTCTCTTCCATTTTTTAACATTTTCGAGTTTTCTGGAATTGTTTTTGATTTTCAGATTTTTCGTGTTAAAATTAATGCCTTCTCTTTGAATTTTTTAAAAGTTCTTTTCGAGATTTTTAGAACTTTCTCTTTCATTTTTCACAATATCATACTTAATCTTATCGGAATAATTTTCCTTCCAGATTTTGATAACTTTTCCACATTTCATGTTTTATTATATCATAAGTTCTTTATTACCACCAATAAAGTTATTATTATTAACTTTGTAATAACTTTTATTTTTTTACACTATCTAATAAAAATATTTCATAGAGTTCATTTACCAATGCCGAGAATTTTCTTTCACGGTTGTAACATAATCTTCAAAGATTCTAAATTCTCTAACAATTTGTTTTTCAATTTATTATTTCGAAATTTCTGAAAATATCCTGGGTGATTAATACGTTAGCGCTATTATTTATTAAACTAAAATGTATGGCCTTCTTTTTTTAAAAACTGTTTCTAAAATTTCTTATGTTAGTGTTTATTAATTTATCTTCTCTTTTGGAATTTTGTGAAGAGTGAAGTTTTTGAGTTTTCCACCGAATTTTGTCAAATTTTTTGAATAATCTTTACCATTTCTTGGATGTTGGAATTTTCCAACAAATTGTCTATCAGTTTTTTTTTGTTGGATGCGTTAAGCCATAACTTTTTGATACATCTTGAATCGGGAACAGTAAAACAGTACAGTTTTATTTATCATCTGGCGTTGTTGATTTCTTGTTTTATTGTATCAGAACTTGTTATAAATTTCTTTTTAAATTTTTTGCTTTATCTAATATAGGCATTTCTCATTTAAATTAGAGAGCCCTAGAATTTTCTTCGATGCTTATAGAATTTTCTAACAATATCAAATTCTTTCTTTTGGGATGCTGAATACAACATGTTTATTAAAATGCCCTTTTCTTCACTGTTTTTATTTTGATACTAAATGTACATTTCAATTTAATTTTGTATTTTTGACTTTATGAAAGTTTGTAATAACTATTGATAACGAACACTTCGTGTTTACAATGTACTTACATTTAGTATTAAAATAAAAACATTGAAGAAAAGGGCATTTTAAACACTTATCATATCAAATTCCACTATTAAAAAAAATTCTTAAAATAATATGAAGTGATTGTTGCAATGATGTCACTGATACCAAAATAAAATTTGTCTTTCTCCTCTTTTTTAAAACTGATTTTTAGAAGTCCTTGTTTTACTTTTTTCTAGTTTTTTTATACAAATTTAAACTCTCCTGAGATTTTGTAAAAACTTTTCTAATGATTTTAAAAGTTTTCCACCAACTATTCCATTAGTTTTTCAAAATTTTGTACCTTATGTTTCTTAATATTATCTACTATTTTTTTAATTTCTTTTTTAGGAATTTAAACATTTCTTATTGTATTGCATCAGAACATTCTAGTAACTTTTTTCATTTTTTCTTCTAATTCACAAAATTCTTCAATAATTTCTCTTCCAATTTATCACACATTTATGAGAATTCTAGAATTTTCTTTGATAATATTAGAGTTTTACACCAATTTCTCGTCATTTTTTAATATTTTCCAGTCGATTGATACTTTAATAATATTTTAAACTGTTTCTAGCATTTTCTAGAAAAAATTCTAGAGTTAAAATTCAAATTTATTCTCTCCCTTAAAAATTTACGAAATATTCTTTAGATTTTCTACATTTTTTCGAGATTGTCCACCATTTCTTGATCCTTATTCAAAATTTTAGAGCAATTTCTCTTCAAGATTTTTACCCCATTTCAACATTTGTTTATTTTATTGTATCAGATTTTTATAGAAACTTTTTTGTCATTTCTTGCTCAATTTAATAAGAATGTTTTTAGAATACCTTAGAAATAAATCTTCCATTTAAAAAAAAATTCTATAAGTATTCTGGAAATGTCCTATGATGGATGATTTATTGTGTCGTCACTAATCTCCTCTTGCAGTTGTCCCTCCTCTGTTGTAATACGCTTTTCTTGCTGATCGTATTTAAATCTTATTCTTCGGTAATAGCAATTATTATTGTAAATACCTAATGTATCAAATAATAAATAAAGATGTTTGCCTCACTCTCTTATTCTTCCAATTGCGATAAATGCGCCATAATTTTTACACCCCACACCTAACCCCAATTAACGTATAATTTCATCACGTAGGTGTTAATCTATCGCAATAATTTATTTTAACTATAAACCTATATACAACATGTGCTACTGAATTAATATCCTGATATGATTGTCACCCTTATCTAAGAAAATGCGAATCGCGGTTATGGCGAGAAGATATTTGTCTTATTTTAGTATTTTATGAATAGTTATTAATGTTAATACGGCAGTATCGAGTTTCGAGATCTTGATATTCATCTGTCTAGATAGGAATATGAATTTACTGCCCTGATAAGCATACGAGATTCCATATTATTATGCTAATTGGAATTGATTGATGGTAAATTATTACCAAGGGGTGACTAATCAAATGAATTGTGATTAATTTTACTATAATTACCTGTTACGATCAATGGGGGATAAACGGAGGAGCGGCGTTTAAAATTTTCAATTACATGGAATTGGCGGAAAGCTTATGGATATTAAATAAATTTGGAACGATTTCAAAAATTAATTATTCTTAAGTTCGCAATGAAAGATTAATATATTGAAATTCTTGAGTTACGTGATTATTTAATTAATAAATTTTCTTCACAAATAATTTATGTAAAATTAGTTTTATGATATTAATAAATTAAAGTTACAATATTATTAGGACATGATAAATTTATTAATATATTTAACTTGGTATTCCCATACATATTCTGTGTGTACCTCATAATTTGAAGCGACAGTATCTAAAATTTATTTCTATCGCCTAATTGCATTTTACACACATAAATTTAAAGAATCAGCGGAAAAGTTAAGTTATGATATTTTTGCAATCGTATATTTTCAGGGTCACAGCAGGTCAGAGGGGATAGAGTGCAAAACCAATTGTAATGAACGAAAGGGCGTTGGCAGGAAAGCTGGGCATTCATTATGCTTAAACAATACAATGAGCACATAATAAGTTGTTCGGCACATAATTTATGGCAATATAAAACGTAGATCGATGTGCACACTTTATTTACTGTAGCGTGAAAAAAATGGAAAATTGAATTGAATCGTCCAAGCGAAAGGACTTTTGCTTTGCAATGTTATCACTGTTTCGGTCCTATAGGGTGCATGTATTTAAACCGAAATATTGTTTTCCATATTTAAGAACTGTATAAAGTATAAAATTCAGTTAGAGATTTACAAATAACCAATTACATAAATCGCGACGCAGTTATTCAGAATGAGAACATCCACGTTGGCCATTTCGGGGTTTCTTTCAATTACTTTTCTTGTCCTCGGGCTTCGATTACGAGGATGCTCGGGTGCATTATGGAGTCAAAGATCCCCCTTATTTCCAAACAACTTTTTTTATTGCGTCACACCCCCGTCCGCCCCCGCGCCGCTCCTCTGCAGATTGCAAACTTGAGATGTGTTCATTTGGCGAGGCTGCATTCCGAAATTGAAATTTACGCGGTTGCAACTACCCACGACAAGCGCGTTTTAGATCCAATAAAATGCCGTTCTTATTTTAGATATTAACTCCGGGTGTATCAAGTTTTTGATGTGCACCGATTACCACGGAGCGAAATAAACGCGTGGTATTGATTCAGTTTGTAATAGCCATTAGATATTGCCTTGTTCAATTCCATTTGAGGACGTCAGAAACAAATAAATGTCATTAATTAATATTTCATATTTATTGATTTCGACCATTAACTTTACAAAAAATGTAGAGATGTCTCCTATTTTATGCTAGTATAAAAAGAACATAGAAATGAAGTTGAACATAGACTCCATGAACTTGACTAATCAAATACAACTACGTGTACCACCTGCCAGACTAAGATGCAGCCGCAGCTTCTACTATGAAGTATCCAGGACACGTGGACATCAAAACTCACCATTTATAAGGATGATCTCGAACTACCACAACGTACAATGGAATGCTGACATTTTTACATCCTTTGGAGATTTTCGCCAAAATTTACTTAATTGTAACAATATTGCATTATTACGGAATTATGTAATATTATATTATTTATAAGTTGTACACAATATTATAAGTTATGAATTTTCCTGATTTAGTTTTTCTGTTGGGAAATAAATTTATTTATTATTATTATTATTATTATTACCTTTTATTAATGTAGATTGGATTTGTCCCATGAAGATTTATTATTATTCTACAATTTCCAAACAAATTATTATCTTTCTAGAGTCCAGTATTTTTCAGACTAATTATAAATGACAAATGACTGACAACAAATGGCAAGTGACTGATGACAGATAAGACTGCAAACAAATGACAGCATATGAATAATGACATATTGTTCGTGGTACACATAATTAATGAAAGGTGGTATATATTACTAAGCATATAACCTTTTAATTTTTAAGTTTTCTGAATTTATAAAGAATTTTTTATCAGATCTCTAAACTCACATGACAATAAACAGTTTATGTATCAAAACAAAACCAAAACAAATAAAAAATCAAAATTTAATATTTAATATACCAAAATCTTTTGCAATCTATACATAGCATAATAGCAAATAAGATGTATATAGGGTTTATTATAAAGGTAATGCGCATTTTCTGGAAAAAATATATTTATTTATCTGAATCTGTACGATCTTAAAATACCCTAGCATCAATACACTTGAGGAAACGTGTCTGCTATGGCACACTGAAACTCCTCGATGCCAATGACTCTTAAAAACGTTGTAACATGCTTTTGGATATTTTCCACGGACTACTAATGCTTTCCTTTAGAAAATAAATTTACATGAAGCCAAGTCGGGAAAGTAAGGGGGCTGGGAAACCACTGGAGTGTTACTCCGCCGTCCCCAGCTGGGGGCATTATCATGGTAGAGCCTAACCATGTTTTTGACGTCAGCCCTCACGCGTTCAACTTGGTGTGGATGGAAGGTTCCTCGGACGTCAAATAACCATTTTCGTGCGTCTAGGTCGGGGTTCGTCGGTTATCGCTTCCAGGCTCTACTTGAATCCCTTGGGTCAACTCCCAAAGTGTGACTTTGAAATCCAGTCATCCTCTTACTGTATCGCCAGGACAGATCCTTCACTACATGTCCTGACATGTTGCGATGGATAGTGTCACAATAAAATCATGCGCATTACTTTTATAACAGACCCTGTATATATTTATACAAAAAAAATAACAAAAAGAAAACTTTAAAGTTCTTATGAACTAATGCAAATCTCAGAAGAGAAAATCATTGAGTTGTATACAGGGTGACTGACAAAAAACCTTTAGTGCTGTATCTTTAATTTTTTTTTTCAAAAATCTTCAATTTTTCGACTTTGGTTTGATGAATGGATTAAATCGTTTACAATTTTATATTCAGAAAAAAATCTCCTTGAGGAGAGGATACAAGAAAAAATATCAGTTCAGTTCATATTAAAGTCTTTTAAAAATGATTTAATTTGATGTTTTATTTATTGAAATCGGATAAAAAATAAGCAAGAAACAGCACCAAAGGTTTTTCGTCAGTCACCCTGTATACAATACTTTGTAACATTGACCAACAAAATCTTAATGTCTTAATGAGTACATTCGAACAATATCAGTACAGAGGTTACAATTTTTAGGAGGAATATAGAACATCTTTCATAGTATGGTAGTGACGACAAAACCACAATAAAGAAAGTACATAAACAAGATGAGAAAACATGATTATTATTCTTTTTTTTAAATCTTATTCCTTTCTACGGTTAGGTGTAGGGACAATAATAATAATAATTACAATATTGCTAATATTATAAACAACTGCAATTGTTTTACTTTCATATTTTTCATGGCTACCCATTTTTTATTTATAATAAAATTTGAAATGGCTATAACTCACTCATTTTTAGAAATAACTATGTCGTATGCCATATTGGATTAAAGAGAAAAAAATTACCTTTTGAATGAGGTCACAGCCAACTATGGTTTCCATTTAAAAAAATGTAAGTTTGCGTCATATCTCGGAAAGTAATGGCGATAAAAATTTTCTGACTATTTTTTATTAATCTAAATAAAATTATCTTTGTCGTTTACAGTTTTTTTCTATCTGTTATAATAACCGAGATATATTGATTTGAAAAAATTGACACTTTTTACTTTTTTCAAAATATCTAGTTACCCTTGACTTTTTTGAAAACTTTGAAAGTGGAATTTTATTCGTCTCGTAAATCTACACTTCTTTCCCCATTTAACCGTTTCTCTATCTCTTATAGTTTCCGAGATTTCCATAGAAAACATCGAAAAAAAACTCACCCTGTATATTATTGTCGTTCTTACAAAATTTTTCACTATTTCTGCTTTTACGTTTTTATTTATTACTTTCCTGACAAAGAGAGTAGGTTTCATCATAACAATATATTTTATCCTTTTTTCAATTATCGTTTTGTCTATCGTCCCATTATTTTCTACTGTTGTTCCTAAATACATGTAGCTTTTTACCTGTTCGATCTGCTTTCCATGTAATTTTATTGAATGTAGCTTATTTTCCTCTAGATATTATCATTTTTTTGGTCTTGTCTATATTTATCTTCATTTTTATTTTAGTAAGTTTTTATTTTTGTATTTCTGTGTTATGCTATAAGTCTTTCTCTATCGATGCCACTATCGCCATATTAACTGCTAACATCATTTGCGTTATGTGTGTTTCTTCCAATTTACAATATCTCAATTTTAATGTCTTCATGTATTTTCCCACCTCTATTTATTTTATAAGTTTTTCACTGATTTGACTTATAGTGAAAACTAGGTCTTGAGCGCTTCTTCCTCTTTTGATTTAATTTAATTGAATTAATTATAGTTTCTTTAATCCGATCTATAACTTTTTTCTCATTATTCTTGTTAGTATCTTTCCTCTGACGCTTTTAGTGTTATTCATCTATAGTTTCTTTTATTTCCGTCCTATATATAGGTAACATTGTTCCTGTATTCCATTCTGTTGGTACTACTATGTTGTTTACGATGTCATTCATTAGGTCTGTTAGCTGCTGTATATCTTCTTTACTAATATATTAGGTGTTGGAATTCATTTGTAGCGTTTTTTAGAGAAAAATAATAATTTATTTAAAGAAAAAAAAATACATTATTGAAAATACTGCCCATCGCTTGCCACTACCATTTCCCATCTTTTGGGTAGTAGACGGATACTGCGTCGAAAGAACGATGCGCCCTTGGAGGCAATCCTTGAATCAATCCAATTTTTACAATTTTTATGAGAAGTGAAATTTTCCCTTGACAACCATGAACCATCGATCGGACGCTTAGGATTGTCATAGTGTATCCACTTTTCATCACCAGTAACAATCAGATGTAAAAAACGTTTTCTCCCAATAACTCATATGTCAAAAAAGGTCCCTCGGTTTTAATTCATATGGGACCCAATTTCCTTCCTTTTGGATCATTCTCAAAGTTTTAAGGCATTTTTCTACAGTTGATAAATCAACACTCAAAGATGAAGACAACTCTTCAAGAGTTTGAGATGAGTTTTCTTCTAGCAACTCCTGCAATTCAGTATCTTTAAACTTGTTTGGCTGCCCAGATCGTTCCCTGTGTTACAAATCAAAATCACCACTCTTAAAACGGAGAAACGACTTTCGACACGTTTGCTGAGCTAGAGCATGTTCCCCATAAACTTCTTCCAAAATCCGATGACTTTCTGCACTCTCCGCACTTTTATTCATATGAAAGTAATTG
Source organism: Ontholestes murinus (assembly GCA_963969525.1). Classification (NCBI taxonomy): domain Eukaryota; kingdom Metazoa; phylum Arthropoda; class Insecta; order Coleoptera; family Staphylinidae; genus Ontholestes; species Ontholestes murinus. The sequence goes on from OZ018394.1 coordinate 19,544,196, forward strand.
AGTAAAACTCTCCGCAAAAACACTTTATTTTGCATAAATGACATATTAAAATAGTCGTAACTTATTATTATTAAAAAGTAGAAATTAAGATGTGTCGTAAAAATAACACTTAATAACAGCTGGTTTACGATCAATTTGTTTCTGAAGGTAAAAACAGAATACTGTAATACCCGCACCATGTCTCGTAAAACGCTACGAATTAATTCCAATACCTGATACATAATAATTTCAGGTGTTTTTTCGGCTTTTATATTTGGTATAGCCTCGATCACTTTTTTTCTTGTATTTTATCTGTTTCCAGTAGTTTTTGTATTTCTTCTCGTGTTTCTTTTGTCTATTTCTGTGTTTTCGTAGGTTCTTCAAAATATTGTCTCTATCTTTCCATTATTTTACCCTCTTCTGTTATTATGTTATCTTCTTTGTCTTTTATATTCATCATATTATATACTTTCTTAGTTGTTTTAGTAATATTATTATTCTTGAACTAAGATAAAGTAAGAAACAACCATCGTCATTGAAGTGGGTGTTTCAAATTACGACCTCAAGACTCTTTGCGTATCCTGGACTGCTACAGTAGCTGCCACGATTCAAGCAACAAGGACTTCGATACTGTTAACCGGAATTTGATATTACAGTGCTCTCAATAAAGTAGTCAAAGCATAACGTTCTATCCCACGTTAATCAGATACCTCAGTTTTCATAGCGACATCTACTGGGCTTTTTCTGACTACCATCCACGGCGTACTAAAATTCTCCTAAGAGTGTTTAACTGATGTATCAGTGTATCACCCTGTATATTGCAGACGCGTGCACTTACTTATTTTCTACTGTTTTTATCTAAAAATTGTGTATCCTTTTAAGTAATAAATATATACAGAATTTATGTATTTGTACGTAAATAAAGGTTATCTACATACTTAATATGAAAAAAAGGGAGAAATGAGAAAGAGAAAGACATACCACATTAAGATATGCAGTACGGAAACCATAGAAATCAGGTACAATCAAGGAAAAGGTAATAGAGAAGTTAAACAGAAACGTTTACTTTGTTGATATCCATAGAGCACTCACGTTACCTTTATCAGAAATTGGATACAAGAACAAAATCAAAATGATTTACATATTAGCAAACAACAATGGCTATACAAACAAAATAATAGATCATTTAATTATAAAACATCAAAACAACAACCTCAAGAAGTTTTTATATGCATGCCCAAAAGTTGAAAATAAAACGTTCAAGTCATTAACATTCTTTGGTGAAGTCAGCCTAAAAATTCGAAATATATTGAAAAAACATGATATTAATGTAGCATTTAAACCAACGAATAAAATTTGTAATTCAATTTTTAATTCTAAACCCCTGATAGATAAATTAGACAGCTAACGTGTAAAAATTGTAAAGGAATTTACGTATCTTAGATCCTTCATAAAAACATACAAACTCCACATTCGCGAGTCACTCAATAGAAAACCGACATTCTTTTGATGAAGATGTACTCGAGATAATCCATTTTGCCGAAAAAGGGTTCAAAATGGATTTACTCGAGTCCCTAGAAATTCATAAAGCCAAGAGTAATCCGGAAATCCCAGTAATCAATTACCAGGTTGACCTAGTATTTTCCTCCTTATTTCATTCTGTATAAATAAGTGTTTTGTCGTAGATTAATTTACTTTAAGTTTGATAATGATCAGTTAATGATCGAAACTCGAGTCACTTAAAAATAAAGTGTGATATCAACAAAGTAAACGTTTTTGTTTAATTTTCCAAGATGTAACACGAAGTTAACGCCTCGACCATTAATCAATTAATAGAGAAGTCATCAGCAAAATTATAAACGAAGAATGGCAAAGAAGTGAATTAAGGGGGTTTATTGAGATTAAAAAACAAAAAAATTAAACATGTCAATATTCACCGGTTTCGATTTATTTTGTATCTCATTAGAGCAGTTTACTATAGAGTTTTATAACTCCTGGTATCCATAAATATATAGAAACCATTAAGGTGACATTGACAAATTATTGAAATATAACGAAACCGTATAAAAATCTGAAGGGTGTTAACTTAAGTGTAAGGGTTAGGATAATTTCAAATTTAAATCTGAGAATTTTGATAATTCTCTAAATTGGGAAGAAAATTTTCATATCATAGAAAAAAAAATTCAGAAATATTTCAGAATTTATTCAATAAAGTATTTTCATCGAGGGTTTTACATTTTCAGTGACTCCTCTTTCGGGGTCTATGTATTTTCTGCACTTTTTTCTATTTACGAAAATTTTTCGGCATTTCTAGAATGTTTAAATATTTTTCTTTTTAGTAATTTTGTTTCCAATTGTTTTTAATTTTCTACCCGCTTTTCCTCCAACTTTATTTATAATTTTCCAGTAATTACTTTTCTATATTTCTAAAAATAATCCCAGCAGCTTTTATTCTAACTAACAAGAATTTTCTTAGAACTTTCTAAAAAAATCAGTAATCTAGACTGAAAGACCGCAGATCTATAGCCCAGACGGACTAACACCATTTATTTGTTTTCATATTTATTGTTATTGTTATTATGTATGTCAGTAATATAATTCTTAGATTTCTAGAATTTTCAAGCATTTCCTATTCTAAATTACAAACATTTTCTACCTTTTTTTTCAGCTCTTCCTATAATTTCTTCCTCGGTTTCTAGCAATTTTCAGTGTTTCAGAAATTTTCTAGATGTATCTTCACGTAACTCATTAATCAACTTTAACGTTTCAATTTTTTGTCTAGAATTTTCCAGTAATTTCTTTATTAAACTTTTAGAATTTTCTAAAAGCTTTTCCTCAGCCATTTTTACATTGCAAGAATTTTCTTTAAGAAATTTTCTTTCTCCAGATTTGTTTCTCTGCAATTTTGCAGTTATTTTTCTGTCCGTTTTTAAAAATGTTTCTTCTAAATTCGATATAGAAATAACCAAGAATATTTTATTGGTTATTTCTACAATTATTCTATATTCTCTTAGATTTCTAGAATTTCCAGTAATTCCTTTTATAAATCATTCTAGAAATTTCCAGCATTTTCTTTAAATTTTCATTAATTTTCTTGAGAAGTTTCCAATATTTTTCAAAATTTATATTAGATTTCTAAAATAATCAGTAATACCTTTCCCGGATTTAAAATTTATTTCTGTATTTTCTGTGGTAATTTGAATTGTTATTTGTATTGCGATGGTTTCCTTAAAATTTAACTGTTGTATGTATATATATTTATAGTCCTGAAAGAGTTTGAATTATTCGAACGAAACGTTGGAACAAGGGTTTAAAACTTTTGTTTTAATTCATACCTTCTTTCTGCGCCTGACCATTCAAATATTTGGGATACAAGAATTGTCTTTAAGGTTTCTACATTTTTCCAGCACTTCAATAGCTTTTATTTTTCAATACCTATTTTCTTGCTGAAATTTTCTCAAAACTAAGATAAAAGGTATTAAATATTTTTTGAAAAATGCTGGGAAAATGTAGAAATCTTGAAGAAATTTCTTGGAAATTTGAAGAGAGAATTCAGAAAATTTCTAGTAATAAAGAAAGATATTGAATTTTCTTTGAAATCTAAAATCCAATTTTTGATTAATACAATAGAAGCTACTAGAAAAATTTTATAAATCTAGAAAAGAAATTACTGGAAAATTTTGAAAAGAAATTACTAGAAAGAAAAATATTAAGATATAGAAATCCCGAAAAATTGTTCTATTTGAGAAAAAAAAAATCTGAAAATGACTAGAAACTGAAAGTCAAATCATTGGAAAGTTCTAGAATAAAAAAAATGCTGGAAAATGCAGATACCTTCATGAAAATTCTGAAAAATTCTAAAAATTTAGAAGAACTCCAAGAAAAAGTTAAAAATCTCGACGAATATTTTCTCCATTTAGAATAAGTTGACAAATTCTAAAAAAAAAGTGAAAGAGAAAATTATGCAAACCTTAGCAATTTAGAATATTATTCTAGAAAATTCTATTAAAAAATTATTAAACTTCTAAAAATGTAATTTAAATTTAAAGAAGAATAATTCTCGTAATTTCGAAAAGAGAATTTTAGAATTTTCAAAAATATCTCAGATTTCTGTCAAGTTGATGAACTAACCTATAAATATAATTTATACAATTTAATTTAATTTTTAAGAAAACGATACGAGTTTCAAAATTGATTAATATAAGTAATCATGCAAAAACAATTAAAAAAACGAATAGATTAGTGCAATGATAAAGAAACATTTGAAACTGTTTTCCGAAGTATCATTCGAATTTTTAAACTATTTTTAATTCTTTGCGTTTCTCATGCTTTTAATAATTGTAATCATTTTTTTCTTTTAGTAGGCTGTTAGGACATTAAATTCTTTCATATTTTTGTCAATTTTAACTGATTTTCCGTTATTTTAAAATTATTATAATCGTTACTTATTTATTATTACTATAATAATCCAAATATTATCCTGACAGAGACACAGAAATGTAATCATTACTCTTGACCTACCACAATAAGAAGCGCAATGACCTAACGTACTCCTAACCCGCCCAAATAAATTATACGTTGAGGTAGGTCAAGAGTACGCTAGTTCAAGCGAAAAAATGGGCCCTATGTTAACACATAGTTTATTGAAGTAGGTCAAGAGTACGCTCGAATAAATGTGTGTTAATCATAATTAATATGGTTTTTGTAAGTTAACTTACGTTAATTATATCTGTATAAATGTTATAGTCTGTTAAGTTTAATGATTGATAAATAAGTTAAATCTGAGGAAACTATAATAAAATCCAAGTTTTGTACACAAAGTAATAGTGTTTTATCTACCATATTAAAAATAGTTTTGTTCTTTACACATTTACATGTTAAATAATGTAATGTCTAATTTATCGTATTAAATTAATTAACAGAATAAATTTCTCGGTATGTTTATAGATGCGTATCTTTCATATTTTAATATTTTATTAAGGGATACCTTTTATATGAATTTTGTTTTAGTAATCATGATATTTGCATGTTTAATTACTAAACATTTAAAATTTCAAATACATTCCGTTGCAAGTCTATAAAGCAATCAAAATAAGTGATCGTCGTAACTACAAAAAAAAAACGAGTAAATGCAGGACCCACTCATACTCGTACATACTAAATTACTGTCTGTATATCTCTGTACACAAAGGCATTTTCAACTGTCTACGTCGACATTAGTCTTGCCCTTTTTGTAATACGTTTCGGGGCCCCTGCCTCAGACAAATACTTAAAACAATTTATTACGTTGCATTGAAAGCAATTCATGATTCGGTGCATGAGGGTGTCGGAAGTTCAATACAGTCACATATCCGTATACTTTTACAAATGAATGAAGATCACTTTTCTAAAATAATTCAACTAGAAAATATACAAAATTATATTTTAATTACTACATTATTTACTAATTAAATTTTGTACCAAGTAAATAAAACAGTTAAAATTTGTGTCAAATTTTTAAGCAAGTATAATATTAATATACCATATTATGGAAATAAGTAACAAAATCAATAACTATTGATGAGTTGAGATGAAGTGATGTATTTTGAATCAATATAATTAAAAATACACCACTTCATCTCAACCCATCAATAGTTATTGAGGTTCTGTTGTAACAGAAGGAAAATAAGTTAATATTGCTTTTTTTAAATGATTCTGTAAGACGTCAGAATTTGCACGAAATTAATTTCAAACTTTAATGAAATTATTTTTTTTTAATTTAAATTGATCTTGGAGAAATAAATTAAACACCTCCTCTTTAAAGTATTTAAAACGTATAGTAATTCGGATATAAAAGATATTTAACCCGGCAGATCGTATTATACGTCGACAAAGTACGGATTAACTTCGATCCGATTAACTCAAATCGAGTCGAATAAAAAAAAACACACAATTTAATTCGATTAACCGACGCGGATGAATGAATGTATTTTGTAAAGCACTCCACCGTGCAATTATAAATTTAATGACACCGTTCTCGAATAGAATATTCAATCGATAACAATTTTAATGTTGTGCGAACGTATTTTGTACCGTTACCACCTGCGAGAATTATAAATCACGCCGAATAGTTATTTGTGTGAAGGAGACATATGCAAATCCGAAACGAGTTCCAATGATAAATAGATGGAAGCGGAAGGTTTTTCTTCTAGTGCAGCGAGCATAAATTATCTGGATTTCCGAAAAATGCGTTGTTATTGTCAAATTACTTAATGACAGGACGGCCTTGGACCGGCGGTAAAGTGATTTAAAATTGGTCACAGTTTTTGGTCTATAATTAACCGAAAAAACGGTCCGATGTGGGAGCTGCTAGTTTTGTAATTTTCTCCATCGTACCGACTTTTTTTTGCTTCTTGGTAAAATTAAAATTACTACCGAGTTATTGCTGAAAAGGTAATAAAAAATCATAATAGCTCTGTCGGCACAATGTAACAGTTTGTTTATTATGTTAGCGTTATGATTTTTATTCTTTTTTAATTAAAATTTAAGATTGCGTGCTTATTTTAAAGTGTTTTATTTATTAATTTAAAATAATGGCTTATTAAACTGTACAACACCGCTTTCACTCTGTGATTGAAACAGAAGATAATAGAAAAAAGGAATTACCCAGAATTTAGAATAATTGAAAACAACTTCAACCTATGAAGTATGTTTAGTGAAAATTGATAAATTAAAAATATTGATTATAAAATACCAGTATTATTTGATTCTGAATAAAAAATGTTCACATGAAAAATTTAGAAGAAATATTTCAATGATTTAAAGATTCTAGGATTGAAACTCAATCTAAGAAAAAAACATATTTTCAAGATGGAAGTGTATTATCTAAGACACATCGTCTTGGGCAAAAAAATTGCAGACGATGTGTAAAAGATTTTTATAATACCGATGATGACCGACACCCAAGGATTCACACCAAATCCAAGCCTATTTTCAATGATAATATCGCCAAACTGTTAACATGGAAGGAAAGCAAAGATTTCAATGGAACGAGAACACTTAAGACATATTTAAGATATTTTAAATAAAACAGTTAAGGAATTCAGAAGAACAAGTTGATAAATGGCTTGAAGAGCCTTAGGAGTTTGTCTTTGATCTGAGACCGAGCTCGGCCAATCAATTTCATTGAAAGATCTCTTCGCAAGGAACACAACACACTATTTATTTCTTGAATATTTTCAAAGCCCACGTAATAAGAAAGAAAGAAAACCAATTTTACGTTCAACACATTTCGGCGTAAAGTTATATGTTTTTGACATGTATTTTAATGATTTGGAACCACTTTACTTAGTTACTAGTGATAATAATAGTCACTAAAGCAGTCAAATCATCAAAGTAGTTTCTAAAATGCTATATTTAACCGAAAATATCCGTATCGAGATTCTGATGATGATCGGTTATGGTAACATAAGATGAAGTCAGCTTGAGGTTGCTTAGTTATTTTGAGAACAGCATTTGGATATACCACTCATTATCTAAGGTACCATAAGCAAAATTGAGACACAATACAACAATTTGGGTCATAACAGGGTTGTGACCAAACAGCGAAATCCTACTGTTGAAGCAGATACCAAGCCAAACGTATTATTAACTCTTCAAGAAAATCCGGTGACTCCAGCCAGGCCACTGGCCCGTGATAACGAGATTAGTCATACTACTGTCCTGAAACATCACCCAAGCTGTATCCTTACAAGATGCAGGTACTCCAAGAATTAACGGAGGATGACCCGGCCCGCCGAATCGAAATTTGGGAGAAAATGGTGAACCTGATCGACAATAACCAGATTTCATTAGCATCAATTGTTTTTTCGGACGAATGTACTTTTACCTTACATGGTGACATTAATAGTCAAAATGGTCGTTATTGGGCCCACCATAACCCTCATTGGATGCGAGAAACTCATACTCAGTTCCAAGTCAATGTATGGGCCGGAATAATAGGTGATCAGATTGTAGGAACAGTATTCTTCGATGGAGCATCATACTTTACCATTATTCAAGACGACCTCATACCAGCGTTAGCCACCTTATTTCCAAATCCGTTAGATCCGGATTAATCTGATGAAAGAATATGGTATTAACAGGATGGAGCTCCAATCCAGTATGCTGTGATCGTTTGTAGATATTTACGCGAACTTTGTCCTAATAGATGGATACGGTGCCCATTTTGAACATTTGTTGCATTAAATAGTATTCAAGTTATAAAATTGGTTTTCTTTTTTATCACGTGAGCTTTGAAAAAATTCAAGAAATAAATATATGTGGTATTCCTTGCGAAAAGATCTTTCAAACGAGGTGTCACTTGATATAACTTTCCATTTAAAAAAGAGAAACAGAATTTCTATATAAATGAGGGCAAGAAATAACCATACGTAACGTGTTTCGGAATTTTTTGCAATAAACGCCAATATCGAAGTTATGAATTTTATTCCAGTTAAATTTTCCACACTGTATAATAACATACCCAAAACATTGCAGGCACTGTATCAGCGCAGAATGGAAGGACACAGGAATCAAAACACAAAAGTGATTCAGAATGATCAACAAACGTTATTTGTTTTTAAACTCTTAAGGTCAAGGCGGCCCGGGACAGGCTGCTGCCAGGAGGCAGCTCGCGGGAGCAAGAAGACGATCAGCAAAAGTTAGACACTTGCCTGGAACAAACTTTTGACTGAGGTTGAACAATCACCACCAAACTGTTTGATGGCAGCATTGTAATTCTCCCAACATCTTCAGACGGATACCGCCCTCTGTGCCTCCTGGACGCTGAAGAAAAGGTCTTGAAGAAGCAGGTCCGAGGTCCGTGATAGACCTCTCCACTGAACGATAAGGGCAACCTCTTGCTACGCCAATTCGTATTTACGAAGGGAAAATCCACAGTAGACGCACTGGAGGAGGTCAAGAGGCTAGCAGACGATGCGAACCAAGATCCGCTGAGAAGAAGGAGGCACTGCCTGGGATTAACGCTCCATGATAGAGGCTTTGGTGGGGGTTACCAGCGGGACCGATGGATTAGTTACTGGACGTAGGGCCGTCAGCAGATATGACAGAGAGTGGCATTTTAGAGAAATCCAGGATCGGTCTACTCCTATGAAACTAAGTCCCGAGATGCCCGAGGGTGTAGATATAGTCGACTTCGCCGATTATATCCTCATCATAGTCCGGAAAAGGATAATGGAGGTGACCATGTAGCTTTTCAGCCGGAGAGCAGGGGAACGCATGGAGAAAAGGTTCATACTACTATGTCAGGACGTATTAGTAGGCCCCAGAATGAAGTACTTGGGGGTCCAAATTGATGCGAACTTCAGAAGCCAGATACAGAAGACAGAGACCTTAGAAACGCACACGTCAGCAACACATTTTTATCTGATGGAAAAGGCAGCAAAGTCAAAGTAGCTGTACGTCGTCCCTTTGTGGGCCGCCTGCACCAGAACTCAGTGGAAAGGGGACCGGCTACAACGAGCTCTAAAGACGAAACCGCATGATCTCGACGGAGATCATCCTCTCCTCCATCTGATCCATGTGATTTTATGGTAGGGAATCAGTCGTTTGGATTTGGAAGGGTTGGCTTTCATGTGCTATTTAGAGCATCAGGATAAGATTGCATCAAACGATGCTTGGAGGGATAATTATGCATAGAGAGTTGGAGTACGAATTGGTGTTGTCGGCAAAGAAAAAGAAGTATTATGTGGGATCAAAATATGTAGTTTTGAGATTATACAGATCATGCCAAGTAATGATGTATAGGAGGATGGATAAACGGACCCTTAAAACATGCCTTAATAAATTGGGAACGGATCAGAAAGGATTTGTCTGATGCTAATTTCGCAGGTTCTGTTCCAGAGAAAGTTGTCTAGGAATATTATTAAATGACGTGGAATATTTAAATAGAAGACCAATTTGGCAAACCGTATTAAATAAACAAAATTATTTTTTTATGGAGTTCATTATAATCGATTTGTATATTAAAGGTTAAAATGGAAAGAAAAATGAGGTAGAAATTAATATGTTTCTTAGATGATTGAAGCAGTTTCTGTTTGATTAGTGATTCAAACAGTTTACCTATCTCTGAGAAAAGTGTAATGAGGATATAAATTAATACATCAGTGTCGGGTTTCGGGTTTCGGGTTGCAGACTGCAATACCCTGTTTCTACTTAGAAAAGAACTATTATTTTAAGTAACAGCAATTGAATTGAATAAAATAAGGATGAACAGAAACGGGAAATGATAAAGACAATGATTGCGACCGTTACTACGTGGTAATCCAAATCATGGAAGGAATTATTAGATTTTTTTTTAATTTTTAAAAGAAGTCTAGATTTCTAAACAAATCTTTTTTTTAAATTTTAAAGCTTCCAATAAATTCTTCACAATTTAGAAAGCGAGTTGAATTAAAAAATCTTGAAACCTAGAGAAGAGATTAGTGGAAATTTCTTGAATTCTTGAAAAAGTAAGTCTAGATTTTAGAAAAAAAAATCTTAAAAAATCTAGGGTCTCAAAAAAGAGAAATTACTGAAAATTTTCTGAACCCTCAAGAAAAGATTTCTACAAACAAATTTTCTAAAAAGTTCTAGAGCCTTCAAGAAAATCTTTGCAATTTAGAAGATAACCTTAAAATCTGAAGGAGAAATTTCTGGTAATTTCTTGAGCCCTTGGAAAAAGTCTAGATTTTTAATTGAAAATTTTCTAAAAATTCTAGAGCCTCCTAGAAATTTAGAAAACCTGTTAAAAAATAACCTGAAATCGGGAAGAGAAATTACTGAAAATTCCTTAAACTTTCTCGCAAATAAGAAAAGATTCCTAGGGGAATATTTTCTAAAAAAAAATTCTAGACCCTCCAAGAAAAATTCCGCAATTTTATTCATTTTATTCATTTAAGCTTTATCGGTCATGATTATATAAAATATAAATAAACTGAAATATACAAAATTGAAGGAAAAACATACATATTTTAACAGCATGCCGAAGGGCGGAGTTCACACTTGTAGATGATCTTCCACTTAAACTTAGAACTATCTACATAATTTTATAGTCTCTAGTTGAAACAAAATGTTGAATTCTAGAGGAGCAATTACTGAAATTTACCTGAATTCTCGAAAAGAAGACGAATTAAAAAACATTTAGAGTCTTAAAGAAAATCTTCGCAATTTATAAGAAAAGTTTAAAAAAATTAATTTGAGGAACTAGTTATTGGCCTAATCTTTTAGAAAAAAAAATTATAGAAAATCCTAATGCCTCAAAGATAATCTTTGCAATTTAAAAGACGACCTAAAAAAATCTTGAACTAGAAATTTCCTGAAACCTCGAGAAAATAATCTAGATTTCCAGAGGAAAATTCTAAAAATTCAAGAGCCTCAAAAAAACTCTTTGCTATTTAGAAGACAAGTTGAAAAAAAACTTGAAATGTAGAGAAGAAATTAATACAAATTTCCTGAATTCTCGAAAAAACGTAGATTTTTAAAAATAAATTTTCTAAAAAAGATTTCATTTAAATCTTCGCAATTTACTGGAAATTTCCCAATTTAAAAAAAATCTACATTTCTAGAAAATAATTCTAAAAACTTGGCAATTTAAAAGACAGCTTAAAAAAACAATCTTGATTTCTGAAGGAGAAATAACTGAAGAGTCTAGATTTCTAGGAACAGATTTTCTAGAAAAATCTATAGCCTCCAAATCTGAATAAAAGTTACTGGAAATTTTTGAACTCTCGAAAAAAAAGTCTGGAAAAGATTTTTTTAAATTTTTGAGCACTGATGGAAATCTTTGCAATTTATAAGACAATATTAAAATCTGGAAGACAAATTACTGGAAACAGCCTCAAAGAAAATTCTATAAATATTGAAAGGAACTAAAAAATCTAAATTTCCCGAATAAGACCTTTGCTAAAAATTCTGGAAATATGAAGAAAAAATTACTGTAAACTTCTAGAATCCTCCAAAAAAAAAACTCTAGAAATCTACAAGGAAAACTTGTGAAAAATTCTAGAATCCTCGATCAAAATTCTTTGGAAAGAAAGATGAAAAGAACTGAAAATATGGGGGAGGAATTCCTGAAACTTCTAGAAGCCTCTAAGTTAGTTCTAGAAATTTTGAAGAAAATATCCTAATAAATTGCAAAGTTAAACAAAATCTTGGGAGAACTTTCTGAATAATCTAGAACTCTTGAATAAAATCTTTGCTAAAAATTCTGGAAATATCTATTTATTTATTAGATAAGAAAAAGAAATTACTGTACACTTCTAGAATCTTCAAAAAAGTTTTATAAATCTAAAATTAAATCTTGTGAGAAAGTCTAAAAACCTCAATGTAAAAAAACTAAAAGTATGGATCATCTGAAATAATTGTGGAAATTTAGAAGAAAATTTTCTAATAGAAAAAGTTAAACAAAATATTGTATAGAAACAACGAAGTAATTTCTATAAATTAATATAAATAATGATTTTCTGAAAAAATTTTGAAACACTTGAATAACATCTTTGCTAAACTTGTAAAAGTTTCTAGACTTCTCGATCGAAATTCTTTAGAAAGGAAGTTGCAATAAAAAATAAAAGTATGGAAGAGAAATTACTAAAATTTAAAGGAAAATCTAAAACATTTTCTGAAAAATTCTAAAGTTAATTTTTTTTTATCACAAATTAAGAACTTTACGAAAAACGTAAACATCCATTTCCGGTTTATGAATGTTTACCAAAATCATTCGTTTTTGAGATACAGCGCCCATAGACATTTTCCTGCACGAAAACAATACTTTCCCTATATATTCTATATAGGGAAAGTAAAAAACCCGACATGAAATTCATAACTATAATGTTTGCAATAAAAAAACTTAGATCTGCTCAAAATCGGACTAACCACAAATAAAGAAAATCCAGCTTACGTTGGAATTAAATGTTATAACAAATTAATAAGTACAGATGAACGTTTCAAAAATCTACAAAATAGAAAAGCCTTTAAAAACAAACTCAAACTATACTTATTAGCTAAATGTTTTTATTCCATTTCGGAAGTTCTAGATATTATTTGAAACGATCCATAATTCTAATGGGTATACCATCTTTAGTTTTAATATTTTATAAATAAATATTTGAAAAATATAAAACAACAAAATACTCTGCAGTCTTAACAACCAAAGCGATAACACAGTATAATAAATTGCAAAACCACGTAAAAACTTTCAAATACACTACCTTCAAATTAAAAATTAAGAACCTAATATTAAACAACAAAATATAATTAACAGAAAAAAAGAATAGAAGAAATCCAAGAGATCCCACGATACCATTAGCCTGGGATGGGAACAACGCCCGCAAATCCCAAGGTGAAGACAGGGGGAAGAAAACAAGAAGGAGCAAAAAAAACATTACATTGTATCTATAACATGCCCAAAAACATTGCAAGCACTGCAACACCGCAGCGCAGAATGAAAAGAGACTTCAGTATGGTGATTGGCGGTAGAAAAGGTCTAAAATACAAAAGAGATTCAGAAGGATCCAAAAAGTAATTCCATTTGAAACTCTTTAGGTCAAGGCGGCCCGGGTTAGGGCTAATACTACAAGGCGGTAGCTTACGAGGGCTAGAAGGCGATTAGCAAAAGTAAGGTACTTGCCTGGAAAAAAACCACTCACTGAGGTTGATGACGACCACTGAGGCAAATCGTAGAAGATAGTCATTGATTTATTGATTTTACTTTACATGTGCACTTAAAAAAATATTATAACAATTAATATAAATTTATAAACTACTTAACCATTTAGTTAGAGGTTAATTAAACACTTGGTGTTGTTCTACAAATGTTTAATTAATCTCTAATTAATATAAAAATGCTTCACCATGGGATAAGTAAGAATTTAATTCATCATTTAACAATTTAGAGCAGGGAACATGCGGGCGGATTTCACGTAGTGTTCTTCCACTTAGGCCCATATTACTGGATAATAGTATTCTCACCAGCAGTATATGTTAGCTATTTTTTGCAATATTTTGTTCATTACTGTTTTATTTTTGCTCATTTTCTATGAAACTACTTTCTTAATGCTTCATACCATTTTGACGTGCTCATATTGCTCAAGAATTGATATAACGCAACAAATGCAAAATTTGTATGAGATTATTTCCTTGACGTTTCATATCATTTTAACATGGTCATATTTAAGAATGGGTAGAGCGTAACAAAATGCAGGACAGTGGACCTCCTGGGGCCTGTTCTCACACAACACGGGACACACCGGAGAACATTCTCTGACCCTAAGATCATCTTCTTCACCGTGGGGAAAGTGGCAGAGACAGCACAAACCCTTCTTAACGGAAAAGCTTCTTGGCCGGTCGTAATGCCAAACTAGGCAGTTAGGATGTTCATAGCAAACCGGCCAATGATCACCTCAGGGAGGGCATCTTCTTACGGCGCTACAAGGAGAATAGCATTGTACTTCTCCCCACATCTTCGGACGGATGCCGTACTCTGTGCCTCCTGGACACCGAATCAAAGGTGTTAAAGAAGCTGGTCAGTGATAGGCTTCTCCATTGGCTGAACGACAACGGCAGCCTCTTGCCATAACAATACTGATTCACGAGGAGAAAATGCTCTTGGGAGGTCAGGAAGCTAGTAGAGAGCGTAGATATGGTCGGCTTCATGGATTACATCCCCATCATAGTCCGGAAAAGGGAAATGGAGGGCGTGAAAGCTGCCGCCATAAAAGAAACGGACAGAGCAGCATGCTGGAGGTGGCCGTTCACAAGATTGTGGCTACTTGGCTTTGCAGCCGGAGAGCAGAGAAACGTGGGGGTACAGCTTCCTGTTGCTGGGACCTAAAGTCGCTCCCAGATTGAAGTACCTGGTGGTCTAAATTGAGGCAAACCCGAACTTCAGCAGCCAGTTATAAGAGGCGGAGATATTAGAAGCGCACACGTCAGCAACAGTTTTGCATCTGATGGCCAACATAGGAGGGCCGTTGGAGACGAAACGGCGCCTTTGTGGAAGGCAGAAAAGTCGAAGCTACTGTACACCGTCTCGGTGTGGAACACCTACACCAGAACGCTGCAGAAAGTGAACCAGCTACAACAAGCTCCGCACTGTCTCAACGGAGACTATCGAGTTGCTATCGTCCTTTCCTCTACTCATCTGAAAATAGCAGCGAAGACCGAAATCCATGGTGCAGTGATGCGAGGACCAATTAAAATTCCCTATTTTTTTTTAGTGTCAAGCCAATGCCGACAGGAATCTGCAAAACCTATGGTAGAAGTCAACTCTATAGCTATAAACAGAGTGCTTGTATGCACAGCTGTTAATTTTGAAAATACACATGAAATAAAAGCACCTAAAGTCAAAATAGTGCTATATAAAAATATATCTAGATTTCAACCAGAATACAAACTTCATTACAAAAAAAAAATAATCTTGTTACATTACTTTACTAAGTAAAGAACGAAACAGGCATATAAAAAACAAAATTAATCTAGCAAAAAATTAATCAAAGGCAACCTGTAACATAATTCATGACACTATCAAACCAAAAACAAAAAAAGGACAGCAACTGTTCACATTCAAATATTCAACAGATAGCTAATGATTTTAACATACTTTTTAACACTGCTGTCGATGAACTAATATCTGCGCAGTCACATCAAAATATTAACTATAATAACAGCTGTAACATTCCATTCCATAATAATTCAATTTTTCTTTAACGAACGACAGAATTAGAAATTTTAAATACATAATAACATGGAAAATAAAAACAGTACTGGATATGATGTCATACCCATATGTTTAATTAAGAAATGTATAATTCACATCGCTACACCACTTTGTGATAATATCAACGCATCGATCGAATCTGGTGCTTTGAAGTACGTCAGAATAACACCTGTTTTTAAAAAGGATGATTCCAATAAGTTAGACCATTACTGGCCTATCTGTTTAATTTGCGCGTTTTCCAAAGTTTTCGAAATAGTACTATACAAAAGAATCAAACAATTTAGTACCAAATATAACTTAATATTTAAAACTCAGCACGGATTTTTACGAGGGCGAAGTGTTGAGATGGCATTTTTTGATTATACTAACGTTATCCTAGAAGCTTCTGAAAGAAGAGATGTGGCTTGTGGAGTGTTCTTGGATCTGTCCAAGGCTTTTGATGCCATCGATTTTCTGTTAGATTTGTTTAAATTGTATACGAGGAATTGCCCACAACTTGATAAAATTTTACCTGTATGATCGGAAGCTTTGGGAACCTCCAGGGGCATTCATCAGACGAGTATTCTTGGACCACTCCATCTCAAATAGTGCAATTTTCAATTACGTCCACGATACTAATATCTTAATTTGGGGACATGACTTTGTAGAACTTACAAATATCGGCAGTAATATTTTTAAACATGCAGAAACCTGGGTTTCCAGTAATAAATTATTTTCCAATAAAACACACTGCCTATTTTTCAAAATAGATCAGACGATGAATACTCCTCGTAACGTAATATTGAACGGTAATATATATTCTATTAAAGACAATTTCAAATTTTTGGCTTGGCAAATGTTGCTACAGCCTCAATCATACAGGCGATCAAGGAATTTTCCTTCAGAACGGGCGGAGTTCACTTCTTCAAATGATCTTCCACTCAAAGCCATGAGTAGACTTCATCAATACTGCTTCTATTTACTTTTGTTCAGTTATTTGTCCCTTTTTGTAGAGAGAATATTGTAACTCTTAATGTGAGTATGACAGATATATGTCATATATTTATTAGAAATTCTATAAATTTTTTAACTTAAAAATTTCTAAAAATCGATTTTTTAATACTTGAAATTGAACGATTGAATGTTTTATACATGGGTGTTTCTGAAAATTAAAAGGAATTTTGCATAATGGAATTTTATAACATTTAATTTTCTATGCTAAGTAAAATTTTAAAATATCAGTGCATAGAATATTCTAAAAATGAAAATTTTCATGCTTGGAATTTTTTATAAATTGAATTTTTGTGCTTTCTAAAAATATTTTTTGTATATGGAATTTTTAAAGATTGAGAGTTTTGTACATCGAATTTTTAAAAATTTTAATATTCTGTTCTTGGGAATTTCAAAGGAATTAACTTTCTATGCATTGAATTTTTTTAGAGAAAAATATCAATAAATCATTTCCCTACATAGAATTTTGCTTCTTTCAAAGCTTGGAACTTCGTTGCATAGAATATTCTAAAAATTTAAATTTCTGTGCATAAAAGTTTCTATAATTTGCAAAGAATGTTCTAAACATTAAAATGTCTGTGTATAGAATGTTGTAAACATTGAATTTGCAGTGCATATAATTTTCTATAAATAGATATTTTCGTACATAGGAATTTATAAAAATTGAAATTGCTGTGCGTATTATTTTCTAAAATGTACTAAAGAGCAAACAAATAATTCTAAAGATTGAAAGTTAAGTATTTTGAATTTTCTAAAAATTTAAGATTATCAAAGAATTATATTCTGTGCATGGAATTATGTATAAATATACAGGGTGAGTTTTTTTCAATGTTCTCTATGGGGATCTCGGAAACTATAAGAGATAGAAAAACGGTTAAATGGGGAAAGAAGTGTAGATTTATGAGGCGAATAAAATTCAACTTTCAAAGTTTTCAAAAAAGTGAAGGGTTATATATTTTGAAAAAAATAAAGTTTCAATTTTTTTCAAATCAATATATCTCGGTTATTATAAGATATAGGAAAAAACTGTAAAAGACAAAGTTTTGGATAATTTTGTGAAGATTAATTAAAAATCAGAAAATTTTTAAAATCATTATTTTCCGATATGACGCAAACTTACATTTTTTAAATGGAAACCGTAGTTGGCTATGGCCTCATTTAATAGATTATTTTTTTCTTTAATCCAATATGACATAGTTATTTCTAAAAATAAGTGAGTAATAGTCATTTTAACTTTTATTATAAATAAAAAAATAGTTAGCCACGAAACAGATAAAAGTAAAACAATTGAAGTTATTTATGATAATAACAATATTGTAATTATTAGTTTTACAGATATGTGCTTTGAATTTTCTAAACAATGATATTTCTATGCATAAAGAATGTATAGATATTAAATTTTCTTAGTAAAGAACCTTAATTTTCTGCATGTAATTTTCTAAAAATTACAAATTCTATACATCTAATGTTCTAATTAATTTGGTTGAATATGAAGTGCGTTTTCTGTGCATAAAATTATTTATAGATTGAATATTGTGCATTGGTGGAATTTTTCAAAAATGTAATTTTCAGTGCACTAGCATCTCTGTTATGATAGTGCTTCCCCATACTCGGCAAAACACCCATAAACGGTGAGAAGCTGCGTCATTTGATGGTCGAGCTCTCCCAGGCTCCTTCCGACCCAAAACTCCAAATGAGGAATCAAGGGTCTGGTATATTGTCTGTTTAGCAAGGACATACCTCTTGGCTGTTTATTTAACCTCTGTCTTGGAAATAACTTGCTACCAGGTCTACGCATCCTGGACAGCATCAGATCACGCCGGGGCGACATAGAGCAACTTCTCAGTGCCTTCGTAGTCCTAGTCCACCAGGACTTATGAATAATGGCCATCCGCGTATTTCACTCTGGTTTTTATCACTATCTTATGCCACAAAAAGTCGATGGTATATTATTTTCGCCAGCCGGCTTGAGAGCAAGACGGCCACAATTTTCTGCCCGGTAACCCCTATTCCTAATATGAATATGTCAACAACGAAACCGACCAACCTCACATTGCATAGGAGGGATCTCTGAAGAATGCCACACATCAGCCGTACTTTCCGCATGCCCTCCTCCTCCTTATTTCTTTAAAATAGTTCCCTACTATCCTGAGAAGGTACTCGGGTTCCCTCCAGTGCATCAGTACCTCCGTGATTAGCGGCCACGGTAATAAATTGAACGCATTATTTGCTTCCAACGCCACCGTCATGCAATGCCTTCTTCCACTGAGGGTTCCCTCGTTGGCTCCAAGCATAGCGTTCTTTGTAAATCTAACTCGACGGAATCCGAATTGCAATGGGAACAGGTCTCTACCAGTCACTCGAGTATCTTAGCTTCACCGTCGATAAGGCAGATCGGTCAGAATTCTCCTGATTCTCTTCCTGATTTCACTTGCTTGGGAAGAAACCATAACCTGGCTCTTTTATACGTGGCCGGTGTTGTGCCTTCCAAGAGATACTTGTTCATCAGTTCAACGACTATTGTTAAATTCTCGCCTGCGACCGTATTTATGTCCTCGTGGGATTACCCCTTAGTTCGACCATCTTCCTTCCTGGTAACGCGTTCACCGCGGCCATTACCTCTTTCACAGTAAATAATTCATCCTCATTTAGTGTTGCAACCCAGTCTATCATACTCATGTGCTTCTCTAAAAAGCCTCTATCCCTCCTGTCACCAGTGCCCCCACGTTGGAAAGGCCTACCCTTATTATCTTTATGACAACGATTTTATAGGGTCTCTCCCACTTGTCACCCTCTACCTCTTCCTGAAGATGCCTACACTTTTCCCCTTTCTCTTCTCTATGGTCTTGGAAAGTTGGCCTACGCATCTGAGAGTACCTCATTCAGGGCCGCTATGATAGAAATTAAGAGAGTTGGAATTTTTATGAAATTGGAATTAGTGAGTAAATTTTTCATTTGGCGGCACTAATTATAATTGAATAATTATGAATTGTAAAAAATGTAACAAAATACAGGATTGTGGTTGAATATAGACTAGGACACATGAAGAATAAAATGAATCATTATTTTAAGGAGCTACCAAAACAAATTGAATTAATTACAAATACATAATTACATTTTTAATTAAATAACCTCACCTTAAAAAAAAAAAACAGGAAGCTTCAACATCTTAAAAAAATACCTCTTGTCGGTCAATTAAAATAAACGCACGCTCTTTGATACACCACGTAGATGACAGTTTGACGTCCGGCGAAAAGAAATAGTGGCGTACAGTTATCGTCCAATTTGTATTTAGAAACTTAATTGCAGGCCAGATTTTTCCCTTTCATATCTGCTGTCCGAATGTGTATTATACAAGTCGGAGATAATTACACACATAATTAGGTGGTAATTATGATTAACGCGTCCGTGTATAAAACTGCGCAAGCTGTAATTACGCCCAATTACAAAGGATGTAATAAAATCGCGGGTCGTGTACGGCCTTAATTTTTTAATCCGGTTAAGTGTGTGCACACTTTATGGCCAACCGTAAGGGCTAAATAAATTTTACCGGATGTTTTTATTCGGATCGTGTTAATTACGCCCGGGAAAATTTTTGCAACCTGCATGCCGTTTTAATGCGATTTTCTCGGTAGATGTGGTTAGGCATGACATTTTGATGTTTACGACATAATTATGTGCTTTAAACGGCTACGTAAAATATTTATTTATACGCTTCTACCTATAACTTTGTAATAATCTGACATTTTTAATGTTTTTAATAGTAAAATGTACTAGGTGGTTGTAGAAAATTAACAATTTATTACACGTGTCGTTTTTCAAAAGATTGAGTTTTAATGAAATTTTATGGTGTAAGTGACTTCGAAATTAATAAATTAAATATATGATCTGTAGGTAATAATAAAGTGATTTTTAAGATACTCACATGTTAAGAAAAGCCTGTATATGCTTACACGAATTGTTTTTAATGTTAATATCATGTACCTTAATAAAATGTACCTATATTTAAAAGGTTTAAATTTATACGTCAAAAATCAAGTGTTGCCAATATTGAAATAATAAAATAATTTCTTTAAACGTACAAACTTTTCTTACTAGGAATTTATTTTATGTTTAAAAGTTCTAAGATATATCATATAAAGAGTTATTTTTATAGTGATCATAATAATATTTAAAATTTAATTTGTTTACTTCTCATTTTTCGTTATTGGGTTTTAAACCCTGATGATCAGGCACAGCACACTAAACAATTTAACTTAGTGTAGACGAGCTGCAATATATTATAACCTAAAAATGTCTACACGTTCAATTACAAGACGTAAGAAAAACAACCGTAAACAAATCAGTTACCAATGGCCCGTTCGTCTTTAATGGACACCGGCCTGTGCAGCTACTAACGTTATTGTTCTAATGAGGTCGATTAGAAGAGTAAATGCCGTTAATGACCGTCTCGTTTTTGCGTCGGTAGACGGCGCGAACGCCAATTGATTGATTTATGGCAATTCTGAAGTTGATTGTGTCTTGCCGTAAATAAGACGTCTCAACGTAAATGAATAGTGACGTGTCGAGCGCGAAAGAAGTGTTTAATTCAATGAGCCACTTTTCCACGCTGTCCAACTTGATTACTGCCAACATGTATACGTAAGCGTTCATAAAATGTGTAAAGCACACCATGCAATTCTATATATTAATTAAAGCGCGCAATTGAGGGAATATTCAATTTAAAAGATAATAGAAGTGTTGCAACAAAACCGCAAATATAAATTAATTCAATTGGATTATTTTATCTGATTATTAAATTTACATAAAATAGTAATTAAAGTAAGTTGGGTTGCATACGCCCAAAAAATGTGACGAGCGGAAATTTAAAAATGAAAAAAAGTTACGAGCAACTTTTAAAATATTAGTGTAATTTTAATAATTAAAAGCGACCGACTGATAAATCAGGTATGTTTAATTACTGATATTATCGAGTTAATTATACACTGGTGAAATTAATATGAAATTCGCACTTCGTATTTAGGTCATTTTAATTCAGGTTAACTTTCAAAAAAAGATTATTACTTTAAATTATAGATCATAACTAAATGGTCGTTTAGTTTTATACCTTATTTCATTGACAAAATATGTCAAGTTTATTAAAAAATTATATTTCATAATAGAATTTAGAACGAGAAATATCTGTCACTAATTCCCATATTTTCTTCTGTTCTTCATTACTGCTTATTACCAACACATATAAAAACAGATTTTTTTAAATATTAAATTTATAATTGATTTTAAGGGTTAAACGTATTTTATTCCTATAACGTCTGCAAATTCATCAACATTAAAATAATTATCCAATTTTTGTACTGATCGTTCTGATTGTAAAATATTAATAACAATAATAATATCCTCAACCCGAAAACCCCATCCAACATCCTACCTTTTTATTTAACTTTCAATTATCGTTTGATTTCCCCTTAAACCTTGATTGACCGAACAATGACATTAGATAATTTTTGTTTATTTTGCCCTTATAATATCGATTGGCCAAAAAATGACATTGTATGACTTTGAATAAACTTATAGGGTTTTTCGATGACCTTTCTGTCAATGAATGATCTTTAGATAACCTTCAAGAACCCTAAATAACATTTGATGCCCTTAAATAATCGCTGAATTGACCCGTATAACCTTGATTGACTAAAGAAAGATCTTTGAGTAACCTTATAAGTTTGTTACTTGAACTTGTTTGACCTTTAGATTACCTTGAATAATTCTAACCTTTAATAACCTTAATTGTTTCGAGAACTGTCCCTTATAACATTAATCGACTGAATAATGTCATTGGATGACTTTAAAGAACAACGATCGCGAAGAATGCTTGAGAATGCTCGAAAATGCATAAGAACCCTCGAGAATGTTTAAAAATGTTCAGAAGTACTTGAGAATGCCCATGAATGCTCGAAATAATGTTCAAAGATGTTCGACAATAATCAAGGACATTTAAGCACTAGAGAATGTTTTGAGAACGCTTGAAAATATGTCAGAACGGTTGAGAATGCCCAAACATGCTCGAAAAAGCTCGAGAATATTCAAGATCTTCCAGAACAATTAGGAATGCCCGTGAATGCTCGAAACAATGTTTAAGAATTATCGAGAATGTTTGAGAACGTACAAGAATATTTGAGAATGTTTGAGAACGCACAGGACTGTTTAAAAATGCTCTAAAATACTTTAAAAATGCCCATAAATGCACGAGAAAGCTCTAGAATATTGAGGAATGCTCAAGAATAGTTGAAAACGCTCGGGAATACTCAAAAATACTCGAGAGTGTTCAAGAATGCTCCAAAATTATAGAAAACACTCGAGAATATTTGAGAACGCTCGAGAATGTTCAAGAATGCTGTTCAGGAACACTTGAAAAGACCCACGAATCCTTGAAAGAATGTTTAAGAATACTTGAAATGTATCTAGAATATTTTAGAGCGCTTGAGAACGCTCAAGACTGTTAAAGTATGTTCTAAAAAACTTAAAAAATTCCCACGAATGCTCGATAATGCACGAGATCGCTTCAGAATGCTCGATAATACTTAAAAATGCTCGAGAGTGTTCAAAAATAGTCTAGAATATTTGAGAACGTTCGAGAATATTCAAGAATGCTTCTTGGGAAAGCTTGAAATGCTCGAATGCCCATGTATTCATTTGTTATATGGCCTTGCATATTTTTAAATGTTCGTTAGATACCATTAATATCCTGCAGTGCTCGTTTTACCGCCCCTTATATACTTGATTGGTTAAAGAGTGAATTTGGATGACTTTGGATAACCTTATAAGATTGGTAGTTGACCTTGTATGTCCTTGAGTAATCTCTAGATTACATTCAATAATTCTTTATGGCCTCTAATATCCTAGAGTGCTCATATGAATCGCCTCTTATAAGCTTGATTGACCAAAAAAGACATTGGATGACTAAATAACTTTATTAGTTTGTTAGTTAAATGTCTTTTAGATTACCTTTAATAAATCTAAATAGCCTTAAATTACCTTGAATGCTCTTTAAACTCTCCCTTATAATCTTTATTGGCCAAAGAATGACCATGGATGACTTTGAATAACCTCATAAGTTTGTTATTTGACCTTGTATGTCCTTTATTGACCTAAATAGCCTTTCATAACCTTGAATTCTCGTTAAATTGCCCTTTATAACCTTGATTGGTTGATGAATGACATTGGATGACTTTGAATAAACTTATAAGTTTATTAGTTTACCTTGTATGTCCTTGAAAGACCTTTAGATTACCTTCAAATAATCTAAATAGCCTTTAATAGACTTGAATGCTTATTAAACTGCCTCGTATAACCTTGATTGGTTAAATAATTACCTTGGATAGTTTTGGGTAACCTTATAAACCTCTTAGATGACCTTGTATGTTCTTGAATGACCATTAGATACATTTAATAACCTTGAATTCTCATTGGACTGCCTCTTATAACCTTAATTGGCTGAAGAATGATATTATGTGTTTAAAGACTTTATAAGTTTGTTGCTACATGCTCTTGAATACCCTTTAATGTTCTTTCGAAGCCTTTAATAACCTCAAATGCTCGTTGAACTGGCCCTTTATAAGATTGATTGGGCAAAGAATTGCCTTGAATGGCTTTGAATAACCTTATAAGTTTATTAATTGACCTTGTATGTCCTTAAATTATCTTTAGAATACCTTCAAAAATTCTAGTCTGTAATACCTTGAATAATTAGTGAATTGGCTAAATAATGACATTGACGACTTTTAACAAATGAATAACCTTATGAGATTGTTAGATGGCCTTGTATGTTCTTGAATGATCTTTAGACAACCTTCAACCTGTAATAACCTTGAATAACTGAATAACCTTATGTATTTTGACCTTCTATGCGTTTGAATGATCTTTAGACTACCTTTAATAAGCCCCAATTGCCTTTAATAACCTTGGTTGTTCGTTGAATGACATTGGATGACTTTCAATAAATGAATAACCTTATTAATTTGCTAGATGACCTCGTATGTTCTTGAATTACCTTTAGATAACATTCGATATTTCTAAATAACCTGTAATAACCTTGATTGACTTTGAATAACCTTAAGTTTGTTATTCATCATGTAATACTGACATTGACGACTTTTAACAAATGAATAACCTTATGAGATTGTTAGATGAACTTGTATGTTCTTGAATGATCTTTAGACAACCTTCAACCTGTAATAACCTTGAATAACTGAATAACCTTATGTACTTCGACCTTCTGTGTCTTTGAATGATCTTTAGACTACCTTTAATAACCCCCAATTGTCTTTAATAACCTTGATTGCTCGTTGAATGACATTGGATGACTTTCAATAAATGAATAACCTTATTAATTTGTTAGATGACCTCGTATGTTCTTGAATTCCCTTTAGATAACATTCAATATTTCTAAATAACCGGTAATAACCTTGATTGACTTTGAATAACCTTGAGTTTGTTATTCGTCATGTAATAATGACATTGACGACTTTTAACAAATGAATAACCTTATGAGATTGTTAGATGACCTTGTATGTTCTTGAATGACCTTTAGACAACCTTCAACCTGTAATAACCTTGAATAACTGAATAATCTTATGTACTTTGACCTTCTATGTCTTTGAATGATTTTTAGACTACCTTTAATAAGCCCCAATTGTCTTTAATAACCTTGATTGCTCGCTGAATGACATTGGATGACTTTCAATAAATTAATAACCTTATTAGTTTGTTATATGAGCTCGTATGTTCTTGAATTACCTTTAGATAACATTAAATAGTTCTAAATAATCGGTAATAACCTTGATTGACTTTGAATAACCTTAAGTTTGTTATTCGTCATGTAAGAATGACATTGACGACTTTTAACAAATGAATAACCTTATGAGATTGTTAGATGACCTTGTATGTTCTTGAATGAACTTTAGACAACCTTCAACCTGTAATAACCTTGAATAACTGAATAACTTTATGTATTTTGACCTTCTATGTCTTTGAATGATCTTTAGACTACCTTTAATAACCCCAATTGTCTTTAATAACCTTGATTGCTCGTTGAATGACATTGGATGACTTTCAATAAATGAATAACCTTATTAATTTGTTAGATGACCTCGTATGTTCTTGAATGACCTTTAGATAACATTTGATATTTCTAAATAACCGGTAATAACCTTGATTGACTTTGAATAACCTTAAGTTTGTTATTCGTCGTGTAATAATGACATTAACGACTTTTAACAAATGAATATCCTTATGAGATTGTTAGATGACCTTGTATGTTCTTGAATGATCTTTAGACCTTGAAAAACACTTGGTTTGTTTCACAGAATATTTATTATTTTTTCTCCGACTAGTTTCGACAAAATATCATTATCAAGAAGTAATGAATAATGTACTATCTATCTTTAGACAACCTCCAACCTGTAATAACCTTGAATAACTGAATAACCTTATGTACTTTGACCTTCTATGTCTTTGAATGATCTTTAGACTACCTTTAATAACCCCCAATTGTCTTTAATAACCTTGATTGCTCGTTGAATGACATTGGATGACTTTCAATAAATGAATAACCTTATTAATTTGTTAGATGACCTCGTATGTTCTTGAATTACCTTTAGATAACATTCAATATTTCTAAATAAGCGGTAGTAACCTTAATTGACTTTGAATAACCTTAAGTTTGTTATTCGTCATGTAATAATGACATTGACGACTTTTAACAAATGAATAACCGTACGAGATTGCTTGAATGACCTTTAGACAACCTTCAACCTGTAATTACCTTGAATAACTGAATAACCTTATGTACTTTGATCTTCTATGTCTTTGAATGATCTTTAGACTACCTTTAATAACCCCCAACTATCTTTAATATCCTTGATTGCTCGTTGAATGACATTGGATGACTTTCAATAAATGAATAACCTTATTAATTTGTTAGATGACCTCATATGTTCTTGAATGACCTTTAGATAACATTCAATATTTCTAAATAACCGGTAATAACGTTGATTGACTTTGAATAACCTTAAGTTTGTTATTCGTCATGTAATAATGACATTGACGACTTTCAACAAATGAATAACCTTATGAGATTGTTAGATGACCTTGTATGTTCTTGAATGACCTTTAGACAACCTTCAACCTGTCCTTGAATAACTGAATAACCTTATGTACTTTGACCTTCTATGTCTTTGAATGATCTTTAGACTACCTTTAATAACGCCCAATTGTATTTAATAACCTTGCTCGTTGAATGACATTGGATGACTTTCAATAAATGACTAACCTTATTAATTTGTTAGATGACCTCGTATGTTCTTGAATTATCTTTAGATAACATTCGATATTTCTAAATAACCGGTAATAACCTTGATTGACTTTAAATAACCTTTCTAAATAACTGGCAATAACCTTGATTGACTTTAAATAATCTTAAGTTTGTTAGTTGACCTTGTATGTAGTTGAATAACATTTAGATTACCTTTAAGAATTCTTTAAATACCCTTTAATAACCTTGAATGCTTGGTAAACTGTTCCTTATAACCTTGATTGGCCGTAGAATGGCATTGGATGACTGTAAATAACTTTATTAGTTTGATATATGGCTTTGAATGTTCGTTAGATAATTTTAGTAACCTCAAATACTCGTTGAACTGCCCCTTCATAACCTTGATTGGCCAAAGAATTAACTTGAATGACTTTGAATAACCTTAGAAGTTTCTAAATTGACCTTTTATGTCCTTAAATAACCTTTAGATTACCTTTAAATATTAATAAGCTTTAATAACCTTAAATATTTGATGAACTGTTCCTTAACTTAACTTTGGCTGAAGAATGTCATTGGATAACTTTGAAAAACTTATGTCTTATAAGTTTAATAGATGGCCTTATATGTCCTTGAATGTTCGTTAGATACCTTTAATAACCTGGAATGCTGGTTGACATGTCTTTTATATTTTTTTAGATGGCGTTTTATATCCTCGTACCATCGTTATATACCCTTCAATAATATTGAATAACCTTTAATAAACTTGAATAGGACTTGCCCTATAAACTTGTTGGCCCAAGAATGACCTTGGATGACTTTGAATCACCTTATAAGTTTGTTATGTCCTTGGATAATCTTTAAATTAACTTCAATATCTCTAAAAAGCCTTTAACAACCTTGAATGCCCACTGAATTGACCCTTATAACCTTTTTGATTGGCTGACGAATGACATTGAATGACTTTAAATAACCTTATAAGTTTGTTAGTTGACCTTGTATATCTTTGAAGGACTTTTAAATCAAAACCTATAATTTTAAATAACCTTTAATAACCTTAAATGCTCTTTGAGCTGCTCCTTATAACCTTGATTGGCCGAAGAATGGCATTGGATAACTTTAAATAACAAAATAAACTTAAAAGTTTGTTAGATGACCTTGTATATTCTTGAATGACCTTTAAATAACCTAAAATATTTCTAAATAACTTATAATAACATATAATAACCTTGATTGTTTGTTGAACTGTCCTACATAGACCATAGACTAACCTTGGATGACTTTGAAAAACCTAATGTTTGTTAGTTGACCTTGTATATCCTTCAATGACCTCTAGATTGCCTTAAAAACTTGATTGACCGAAGAATGACATTGAATGACTATAAATAAATTTATTATTTATTAGTTTGTGAGGTGGCCTTGTACGTCATCGAATAATCGTTAAGTACCCTTCAATAATATTATATAACCTTTAATAACCTTTAATGCTCGTTGATCTGCCTCTTATAACCTTGATTGACCAAAGAATGACCTTGGACGACTTTAAATAACCTTATAAGTTTGTTATTTGACCTTGTATGTCCTTGAATAATCTTTAGATTACCTTCGATAGTTCTAAATAACCTTGGATGCTCGGTGAACTGTCCCTTATAACCTTGATTGGCTAAGGTATAACATTGAATGACTTTGAATAACATTATAAATTTGTGTGCTCGTTGATTTTCCACTTATAACTTTAATTGGCCAAAAAATGACTTTGGATAACTTTGAATAACATAAGTTTATTAGTTAACCTTGTATGTCCTTGAACGATCTTTAGATTACCTTCAATAATTCTAAACAGCCTTTAACAACCTTGAATTCTCTGTTAACTGCGTCTTATAACATTGATTTGCCGAAGAATGACATTGGGTGACTGGATAATTTTATTAGTTTGTTAGATGGCGTTGTATGTCCTCGAAAAATCTTTAGATATCCTTCAATAATATTAAATAACGTTTAATAACCTTGAATGTTTGTTGAATTGCCCAACATAACATTGATTGGCCAAAGAATTACCTTGGATGACTTTGAATAACCTTATAAGTTTGTTAGTTGACCTTATATGTCCTTGAATGACCTTTAGATTACCTTCGATAATTCTAAATAACCTTTAATAACCTTGGATGCTTAGATAACTTTGAATAACATAATAAATTTGAATGCTCATTGAATTACCATATATAACCTTGATTAGCCAAAGAAGGAACTTGGATAACTTACGAATAACATTATAACTTTGTTAGTTGACCTTGTATGTTCTCGAATTATCTTTAGATTACCTTCAATAGTTCTAAATAGCCTTTAATAACCTTGAATGTTTCTTATAACCTTGATTGGCTAAATAATGATCTTGGATGACTTTGAATAACCTTATAAGTTTGTTAGTTGACCTTGTATGTCCTTGAATGACCTTTAGATTACCTTAAATAATGATAAATAGCCTTTAATAACCTTGATTGGTTGAAGAATGACATTGAATAACTTTAGACAACTTTATAAGTTTGTTAGTTGACTTTGTATGCCCTTAACAAACAATTAGATTACCTTATATAATGGTAGCCCTGAATAATCTTGAATGGCTAAATATTGGCCTTGGATGACTTTGCATAGCCTTATAAGTTTGTTATTTGACTGTATGTCGTTGAAAGATTTTTAGATTACCTCCAATAAATTTAAATAGCCTTTAATACTCGTTAAACTGCCCCGTATAACCTTGATTGGCTAAATAATGACCTTGTATGACTTTGAATAACCTTATAGGTTCGTTAATTGGCCTTGTATATTCTTGAATGACTTTCAGATTACCTTCAATAATTCCAAATTATCTTTAATAGCCTTGGATGCTTGGAGAACTGTTCCTTATAACCTTGATTGGCTGAAAAATGACATTGGATGACTTTGAATAACTTTATAAATCTGTTAGATGACCTTCCATGTTCTTGAATGACCGTTAGATACCGTTAATAACCTTGAATGCTCATTGAATTGTCCCTTATACCCTTGGATGACTATGAATAACCTTATAAGTTTGTTAGATGGCATCGAATGTTCTTGTTAGGTATCCTACAATAATCTTAAATAGCCTTTAATAACCTTGAATGCTCTTTGGGCAGTTCATAACCTTGATTGGTCGAAGAATGACATTAGGGGACTAAATAACTTCATAAATTTGTTAGATGACCTTGTTTGTTCTTGAAAGACTTTTTAGATAAGCTTTAATAATTTTAAATTACCTTTAATACCCTATAAGAAATAATTCAAGGGTTTAAAGGTAATTTAAAATTATTAAAGCTTAAGTGTTTCAAGAACATACAAGATCATCTAACAAATTTATAACCTTGATTGGCTGAAGAATTCCATTAGATGACTTTAAATAACCTCCTAATGGTTATTAGATGACCTTGTATGTCCTCTAATCATCGTGAGATACACTACAATAATATTAAATAACCTTTAATAACCTTGAAATTTCATTGAACTTCCTCTCTCATTATTGAGAGTTTGTTATTTGACCTTGTATATCTTTGAATGACCTTTAGATTACCTTTAATACTTCCAAATAATCTTTAATAACCTTAGATGTTCGGTAAACTGTCCCTTATAACCTTGAGTGGCTGACCAAAGACATTGGATGACTTTGAATAACCCTATAAGTTTGTTGAATGGCCTTGTATACCTTTGTATGACCTTTAAATAGTCTTCAATGATTTTAAATAACCTTTAATAACGTTGAATGCTCGTTAAACTCTACCTCATAACATTTATTAGCCAAAAATGATGTTCAATGGCTTTAATTAATTTATAATATTTTTAGATGATCTTATATATCCTTAAGTGATCGTTAGATAACCTAAATAACATTTAATAACCTTCGAAAGAATATTGGTTGGCTTCAAATAATTTTAGAAGATTGTTAGATGATTTTTGGATAACGTTTAATAATCTCAAATATCCTCTGATAACCTAAAATGATAGTTGGATTACCCTAAAAACCGGAAGAATTACATTAGATGACTTGAAAAAACTTTATGTTTGAATTACCTAGAAGGATTGTCTAATGAATTTGAAGGGACCTTGAATAAGAGTTAAGTGATTTTTTAATAACCGTTGGGTGGCCTTGAAAGATCGCCATATAACTTCTATTGGCTTTGAAGAGACCTTGAATGATTTGTTGAATGATCTTGAATGCATTCGGTGGCATTAAATGGCCGTTGGATGACTTGGGTGCTCATACAACATTGCATCGTCTGATGGTATTCAATAATCGTGGAAAGAACTAAGAAGATTTTAAATTACAATTTTATGAACTTAAATAATAATAATAGGATAATTTAGTCTTTTTCAATGATCGTTTAATGACCTTGAATATTAATAAAAAGAAATTTCATCTTCATAAATCCGACCGTCTGTACTTATTTACATCTTCTAGAACAGAAACATATAAAATATTATATATAGGGTCCGCCAATAAGGGCGCGTGAACTTTAAAATTGAATAAAACAAGTTGTGTGTGAGGTAGAAACGAAATTTATTTTTCATTCGAAAGGGTATTCGACCCCATTAAGTATGGAAGATAACATCGTTCAAATGACCACCGCGGCTCCGTTTGGTAGCCCGGATCCGGGAGGTCCAATTTTCGATGACTCTGGAGCACATATCGGCCTCAATTTGAGCGATGGCGTTGCGTATGTTGACTTTGAGGTCATCGGTGTTTAGAGGCTTGTTGGCGTAGACCAGCGACTTGAGATAGCCCCAGAGAAAAAAGTCTAAAAGCGTTAAATTGCACGATCTCGGTGGCCAGTTGATATCGCCTCCGCGCGAGATGACCATGTCCGGAAATCGCTCGTGCAGAATGTCCATTGTGGCATGGGCTGTGTGGCACGTGGCGCCGTCCTGCTGGAACCACATGTCGTCCGTGTCCATATCATCCAGTTTAGGCCAAAAGAAGTTGGTTATCATCGACCTGTAGCGCTCCCCATTGACGGTTATGGCCGCCCCAGCTTCGTTCTCGAAAAAGTACGGACCGATGATGCCGCCGGCCCAAAATCCACACCAAACAGTGACTTTCTGGGGATGCATTGCCACTTGGTGGACCTCGTGTGGGTTGTTCTCACTCCAAATGCGGCAATTTTGCTTATTCACATACCCGTTCATCCAGAAATGAGCCTCGTCGCTGAAGATGATTTTTCGGCCAAAATGGGGGTCTGCTTCCAACTGCTCCAGAACCCAGTCAGCGAACGCCCGACGCTGTCTGTGGTCGTTTATCTTGAGCTCCTGGGTCAATTGGATTTTGTACGGGTGCAGACCCAAATCCAGATGCAAAATTCTGCGAGTTGATGTCTCCGAAAGGCCAAGTTCCTGTGCACGACAAAAAATGGACTGCCTCGGGTTCTCGCGCACACTCTCACGGACAGCAGCGATATTTTCGTTCGATCGGGCGTTTCGTCGACGTGTCAGTGTTGGCTGGTTGTTTACTGAACCAGTCGACTCGAATTTGCCCACCAATCGACGGATAGTCGACTCTACAGGCCGATCATCGCGACCGTAAAATGGGCGAAGTGCGCGGAACCTTGCTCGAACTGATGACCCATTTTCGTAAAACAATTTAATAATTTGCACGTGCTGCTCGACACTCAAACTTGCCATGGTGATTTGGGGTTATATACTGAACAAATGACAGCAACTTTGACAGCTCTACCTCGAACAACATGGCCGCACCCTTCCGGCAAACTTCGCGCGTCCCTATTGGCGGACCCTTTATATACATAACACAAATAGACAAAAAAAATACTAGCTAAAACCGAAACTTCGACATGAAAGCAATATTTACATATGATAATTCTTTTGTTTTAGAGGTTAAAATACATAAATTATTATTTTGAAATGAAATCAACTGCACTTGTTTTTTCTGCAATTTTATTTTTATCGGACATTTGTTTAGAACGTAAATAGTTTTACAAAAATAGCAGCTTTAAAATTATACGGACCTATTGTGTCGAATAACATTAATCCCGACACTGATAGTAGCGAAATATACATTAACAAATACAGCTGAAATTGACCGTACTGAATTAGTAATTCATTTAACGTTTTCATTTCTATTTATGAAACGCTGTAACAACACACAGTTGTTTGTTATGTTTGTTTTTATCGCAGCGATTGTGTTAGAAATTAAATATAAACCAGGTGTGTATTTTCGCTTCAATTTTGTTTTATTTTCATATCCCCTGTTTTGTAACACAGGACGGAGCCGCGTAAAAATAGCCACGTTCCATTATTAAAAGGAAATAAATACCTCTACGTGTCGTTTGAAGACATTTCGCCGGATCAAATATCGCAGACGGAAGGAAACCGCGACCCTGCCGCGTTCAAGTTTCTTAGGGGTTTTGTAGCACCAGGGCGGGCTTCAATCAAGTCGCTCCACTTGGAAGATTTGCGTCACGCACGGAAGAGTTCTTGGCCAAAGTTTTGCGGAACGCTTCGCAATAACTATCCGAGTGCTGTACAACCAACCCCACTTGCAGACTAAGTACTCGACTGCATTTAGGCGCAAATCACGACGAGAACGAGTTCCTAGTTCCCCGGGGTGGGAGTGGAGACGACTTGTCTGCGCGGATCACGACGATGTCGGGACTCACCTTTCAAAAGATTTGATAACAAACGAACGGCCGATTATTTCACTCTATTTGTTTTCTGACTTGTACGACCTTGGTGCGTACTTTTTGATCTCGCCTACAATATTTGACGACGTACTAATTACAATATTTACATTTTGCTATTTCTCGGACGTAACATGATTTTTATCTAGTTATTGTGCAATCAGTTATGCGACTTTATTGGTTCCGGAAATAATAAAATTATAACAAGTCGTATAGCTGAGTAGAATCAAAAATTATAATATTTCATAATAAATATCAAAACTTTGATTAATTTATTATTTCAAATTAGATTGCAAAACTTTAATTTTCAATTAATTGACAAAATAGATATAACTTTAAAAGTATGAAGACGCTACAGTGTGGTGAAACAATTATAAAAAGGATTAACTAAATAATAAATAAACAAACATTAAAATCCGAAATACTTATTTATTATTTATTATATACACATTTAATATTCAGTTAACTTGTTATAAACTTAACATAATCATATGAAGCTCACCGTACAATTAATCTAATACATTTATTTTCATATGATTATGTCAAGTTTTTTTGTTGTAAATTAACTGAATAAAGTAATAAAATATATTATATCAAACAAAAAATTAAATTTAAAACAATTAACTAATTAGAAAATACGAATATTTCGCGATTAAAAAAACAAATTATTGATTGCCCGCTTAAAGTTTTTCCCCTTTTTCACTACAAATGGATAAAAATTTATCCAAGACATAATATTTCTAACAAATCTTAGAACTTCCAACTTTACTTAGCCTTTAAAACTTTGTACTTTCACTTCCAAATCTGTAGGCGGCCATTTCATTTCTAGATTTTAAACATATAAAACATTCTCGCCTAGAAACAATTTAGCATAAATATATAAAATCATCATCATATTTTATTTAAAAAACAAAACTTTGTATTTAAGGTCCAAAATAAAGGTAAAAAAATAGTACGGTGTTTGTCATCTGTCAAGTGTCATCAGAATTATGTCAACTGTCATTTGTTGGCTATCATTTGTCAACTACCATTTGACAATTATCATTTGTGAAATGACATCTGTCATCTGAGAAATTGCTAAATTATACTAGAAACTCAAAAAAATTAATGTGTCAATTTTAATCAACTGTCAACTGTCATTAGTCAATTGGCATTTGTTAGCTACCATTTGTAACGGTCATGTATAAACTGACATTAGTCATTGGAAAAATTGCTGAAACTTCAAAGATCATTTTTGCAATAAGGATTGAAAATTCCAATCATCGTCTATCAACTGTAATATGTTAATTGTCATTTATTAGTTATTATGTTTTTTTTAAATGTCATTTGTCAGTTTTCATTTGCCAACAGTCGCCATGAAGAAGATAATGTTTGCAATTTAGAATGTAAATTCCAATGTCTACATTAATATGCCAACTGTCATTTGTTAATTATTAGTTGTTAATTGTCGTCAGATAACTGACATTTCTCAATTGTTATTTATAAACGGCCATCTGATATCTGAGAAATAGGTGAAGAATAAAAGTGACTTTAAAAAATGTAATTTGAAATGAAAATTTCAATCATCGTCTGTCAACTGTAATATATCAACTATCATTTGTCAATTATCATTTTTTTACTCTTACTTATAAACTGTCATTTGTCAACTGTAATTTGTTTACTATCATTTGTTATTTATTTATTTACTAGAAATTTATTTATTTACTAGAAACTTTTAAATTAAAAATGAAAATGCCTGTTAACATCTGCCAACTATAATATATCAACTGTCATTTGTCAATAATTATTTGTTTACTCTTACTAATGAACTGTCATTTATTTACTATCATTTGTTAATAAATTTGTCATTACTACTAGAATCTTTTAAATTTAGAATGAAAACTCAACTCAACAACTCTAATATATCATATGTCATTTGTCAATTATCATTTATTTGCTGTCATTTGATAACTCCCAGTTAATGTCATTTGCGAACTGTCATCTGCCATCTGAGGTATTGCTGAAGAATATTAAAAACTTTAAAAAAATGACAGATCAATTTTTTTATAATTATATAATGTCAAATGTCATTTTCCAATGGTTATTTGTTAGCTGGCATTTATAAACTGACCTCTTTCATCTAAGAAGTTGCTGAAGAATATTAGAAACTTTAAAGAATTTTCATAGAATTTGGAATGAAAATTCCAATCGTCTATCAAATATAACATTCCAGCTTTAATTTGTCAATGTCATTCGTCAATTATTATTGGTTAACTGTTATTTTTGAACTATAATTCGTCAATTATGATTTGTTAAGTGTTATTTGTCAATTGTCTTTTGTCAATTGTCATTAATGAACTGTTATTTGAGAAATTACTGAAGGATACCAGAAACTTCAAAGAAAACTTTTGAATTTAAAATAAAAATACTAATCAACATCTGTCAATACTAATATATCAACTATCAATTGTCAATTATCATATACTTACTGTCATTTGATAACGGGCAATTGTCAATTGTCATTTGCGAACTGCCATCTGCCATCTGAGGTATTGTTGAAGAATTTTAGAAACTTAAAAAAATTAAATCTGTCATTATCATTTATAATATGCCAACCGTGATTTGTCAATGGTCATTTGTTAGTTATCTTTTGTTAGCTGCCATTTATAAATTGACATCTGTTATCTAAGAAGTTGCTGAAGAATATTAGAATCTTTAAAAAACATTTTTGCAATTTGGATTGAAAATTCCAATCGCCTGTCAACTATAACATTCTAACTTTCATATGTCAATTATCATTGGTTGTCTATGATTTATAAACTATCATTTGACAATTGTCATTTGTTAAAGGTCACTGGTTAAAGACCACAACTGATATGTGTCAATTGTCATTTATCAACTGTCATTTGAGGAATTACTGAAGAATACTATAAACTTCAAAGAAAACTTTTGAACTCAGAATGAAAATACCAATCAATATCTGTCTACTCTAGTATATCATATGTCATTTGTCAATTATTTATTTACTGTCATTTGACAATTGCCAGTTATTAATTGTCATTTGTGAACTGTCATCTGAGATATTGCTGAAGAAAATTATAAACTTATTTGTCAATGTTAATTGTTAGCTGCCATTTATAAACTTACATCTGTCATCTGAGAAGTTGCTAGAGAATATTAGAAACTTTAAAGAACATTTATACAATTTGGAATTAAAATCGTCTGTCAAATATACCATTCTTTTCATTTGTTAATTGCTTTTTGTCAATTATCATTGGTTAGCTGTCTTTTGTGAACTATCAATTATCATTTGTCATTTGTTAACTATCATTTGTTAACTATCATTTGTCAATTGTCATTAACTGTCATTTGATAAATTGCTGTAATATAGTAGAAACCTCAAAGAAAATTTTTGAATTTAAAATAAAAAAAAACAATCAACATCTGTCATAACAAATATATAAACTGTCAATTGTCAATTATTATTTATTTACTGTCATTTGACAAATGCTATCTGTCAATTTGCAAGCTGTCATCTTGAGATATTGCCGAAGAATATTAGAAACTTCAAAAAATTAAATTATAATATGTCAACTGTCATTTGTCATTTATCAACCTGTCATCTAAGAAGTTGCTGAAGAATACTGGAAATTTTAAAGAACATTTATACAATTTGGAATGAAAAATTTAATCGTTTGTCAAATTTAACATTCTAACTTTCATTTGAAAATTATCATCGGTTAATTGTCATTTATGAACTATAATTTGTCAATTGACATTTGTTAAATTCAATTTATTAACTATCATTTGTCAACTGCTATTTGTCAATTGTCATTTATAAACTGTTATTTGTGAAATTACTGAAGAATGCTAGGAACGTCATAGAAAATTTTTGCAATTTAAAATAAAAAAATTCCAATCATTGTCTGTCATTTGTAATATGTCAATTGTCATTTGTTAACTGCTAATTGTCAATTATCACTTGTCAATTGCCATTTGTAAACTGTCATTTGAGAAATGACTGAAGAACACTAAAAACAAGTCTAATATATCTTCTGTCATTTGTCAATTACCATTTATTTACTGTTACTTAACAACTTCCAATTTTTAATTGTTATTTGTAAACCGTCATGTCATCTGAGATATTGCTAAAGATTATTAGAAACTTTAAAGAAAATTTTTGCAATCAAAAATGAAAATTCCAATCACCGTCTGTCATTTGTTAACTGTCAATTATCATTTGCCAATTGCCATTTGTAAATTGTTATTTGTGAACAGTCATTTAAGAAATTACTGAAGAATACTAAATACTTCGAAGAATTTTTTTGCAATTTGGAATGAAAATTCTAATAATCGTCTATCAACTGTAATACGTCAATTATAATTTGTCAGTTATCATCTGTGAACCGTCATTTGAGAAATTACTGAAGAATACTAAAAACTTCAAAGAATTTTTTTTTGGAATTTGAAATGAAAATTCCAATCATCGTCTATCAATTGTAATATGTCTATTATCGTTTGTCAGTTATCATTTGTTAACTGTCATTTGACAATGGTAATTTGTGAATTATCAATTGTCAACTGTTATTTATACATTTTCATTTATTAACTGTCATTTAGCATCTGAGAAATTTCTGAAGAATACTAGAAACCTCAAAGAAAATTTTTAATATGTCAAATGTCATTTACTGTAATTTGTCATTTTTTAGTTTTTACAATTTAGAATGAAAATTCCAATAATCGTCCACTTGTTAAATGTCATTTGTCAATTATCATTTTTGAACTGTCGTTTGCCAATTGTTATTTGTAAACTATCATTTGTCGACTGCTATTTGCAATTGTCATTTGTTAACTGCCATTTGTCAATTGTTAACTGTTGTCATGGAGGAATATTTTTGCAATTTGGAATAAAAATTCCAATAAGCGTCTGTCAACTGTAATATGTCAACTACCACTTGTCAACTAACATTTGTTAACTCTCATTTGTGAACTGTCATTTGCTAATTGTCATTTGATAACTTTCATTTGTTAACTATCATTTGTCGACCGCTATTTGCCAATTATCATTTGTTAACTGCCATTTGTCATTTGTCAACTGTCGCCATAAAAGAATATTTTTACAATTTTGAATGAATTTGTCAGTTTACTAACTGTCATTTGTCAATTTTCATTTGTGAAGGCCATCTAATATCTGAGGAATAAAAGACTCTTAAAAGAAAAATTTTGTAATTTGAAATAAAAATTCCAATCAACATCTGTCAAATGATAATATGTTAACTACCATTTGTCAACTGTCATTTGTTAACTCTTATTTGTGAACTGTCATTTGCCAATTGTCATTTTTTAACTATCATTTATCGACTCCTATTTAACAATTGTCATTTGCTAACTGCCATTTTTCATTTGTCAACTGTCGTAATGATAGAATATTTTTGCAATTTGGAATGAAAATCCAAATAATCGTCTGTCAGCTTTAATATGCCAACTGTCATTTGTCAATTATCATTTTTAACTCCCATTTGTGAATTGTCATTGTCTAACTTTCATCTGTTAACTATAATTTGTTGTTGTGGACTATCATTTGCAACCGTTATTTGTAAACTGTCATTTGTGAACTGCTATTTAAGAAATTACTGAAGAATACCAGGAACGACAATAAAAAAAATTGCAATTTAAAATGAAAATTCCAATAATGGTCTGTCGGTTCTAATATATCAACTGCCATTTGTCAATTATCTTGTATTTAATGTTATTTGACAACTGTGATCTATTATCTGAGATATTGCTGAAGGTTATTAGAAACATTTGCAAATGAAAATTTTAATCGTCGTCTGTCACTTATAATATGTCAACTGTCATTTGACAATTAACATTTGTAAATTATTATTTATGAATTGTCATTTGAGAAATTATCAATTGTTAACTGCCATTTATAGTTTTTTACTTGTATAAACTGTATTTTACCATCTGAGAAATCGCTAAAGAATACTAGAAACTTCAAAGAAAATCTTTAACAGTTGACATTGTCATTTGTTAACTACCATTTTTCATTTTTCAAGTGTCGTCATGAAAGAAAATGTTTGAAATTTGGAGTAAAAATTCCAATAAGCGTCTATCAACTGTATTATGCTAACTGTCATTTGTCGGTTATCATTTGTTAACTACCATCTGTCAATTGTTATTTGTGAACGGTCATATGATATCAGAGAAATCATAAAAGAATAATTTTGCAATTTAAAATGAAAATTCCAATAATCTTCTGTCAACTTTAATATGCCAACTGTCATTTATTAACCGTCATTTGTCAACTGTCATTTCTTAACGTTTATTACTTAATTGTTATTTGTTATCTATATTTTGTCAACTGCTCTTTGTAAATTCTCATTTATGAACTACCATTTCAGAAATTGCTAAAGAATACAAGGAACATCAAAGAAACTATTAGCAATTTAAAATGAAAATTCCAATCATCGTCAATTATCATTTATTAACTGTCATTTGACAACTGCCAGTTGTCATTTGTTATTTGTATTATCTGTCATATGAGATATTGCAGAAGATTATTAGAAACTTCAAAAAAATTAGCTATTAAAAATGAAAATTCCAGTCTGTTAACTGCCAACTGTCAATTATCATTTGTTAACTGTCATTTGTAAATTGTCATGTGAGAAATTACTGAAGTATGCTAAAAACAAAACAAAAAACAAAGAGTATTTATGCAATTTGGAATGAAAATTCCAATCTTTGTCTGTCAACTATTAACCGTAATATGTCAACTGTTAATAGTTAATGGTCATTTGTCAAATGTCATTTGTTATCAATCATCTGATAAATAGATGAAGAATTCTGAAGGAAATGTTTGCAATTTGAAATTAAAATTTTAATCATCATCTGTCAGCTATAAATTGTCAACTGTCATTTATCAATTATTATTTGTTAATTGCCATTTGTCATTTCTTAACTGTTATATGTGAACTTTAATATTTCAACTGTCAATTTTTAACTGCTATTTGTCAATTATCACTTGTTAACTGACAGCTGACAAATTGCTTAAGAATACTAATTTTCAAGTTATGCAATTTTAAAAAAATTTCAAAAAATCAAGAATTGCATTCAATGATTTGAAAAATTATAAAATTTAAATATAAAATTATAAATAAATAATCAGACAAGAAATCATCCTAAAATTTTTAGAATACATCCATAAAGAATTCATTTTAGTAACTACAAGAAACAAGTGATACACGAGTACGGAAAACAAAGCTAAAATGCATAAAACTTGATATTAGAAATTTAAGATTTGCATTCGACAAATAAAAAATTATAAAAAATACTCACATAAATATTATTCTAAAATTTTCATTTATCCATAAAAAAACTCATTTTAATAACCGCAAAAAACTATTGATTTGCGAATACAGAAAACCAAGCTACAAGGCATAAAATTTAAAATTTGAAATTCAAGAATTGCTTTAGATGATTTGAAAAATTATTAAAATAACCACACGAAAATCAACTGGAAATTTTCAGAATTCATGATGATGAGAGCTGATCTTAGTAACTGCAAAAAACAATCGATATACTTGGGGATGCGTTTTTAATTCACACTCAGTATTATAAGAATAACTTGAAAAAACTAAAAGTAAACTTTCGAGGAGTCAAAACCTACAATAAATAAATAGTAAGAATGCAATTTTCAATTTAGATAAAACCACTAAACCACTTTTTAACTCCTCGGCTTTAATTTAAAGCAAAATAATCATGTATTTATTGCAAATTTGGAAAGCACATATCAAAAAGTTTTAGTTTTGTTGTGTTGTGTTGCTTTATTCAACTAAAAATACGTTTACAAAATGAAAATGTTCTTTATAAATAAATATAAATATGAAAAATAATTACCAATCTAAACATAAATACAACTGCTATTAATAGAAATCCGTTTTAATTATCAATCTAAACGTGACCTACAAATGGGGGTTAAGCGAATAATCCACCTTTTTATATGTTATTACTAGCGTGAAAGCCGTAATTATTGTTAATAGCCTGTGACCGCAATAATAAAACGACGATAACATTGTTACTAATATGAAAAAAACAAGTGATAAGCGGGGCGCCTCAGACACAACCTTCATTATACTCCCGTTATGATAATCAATTAGAAATGAAAAACAATGAACCGCCTTTCTGGCAACTGAGTCATCTGAATGCATTTATTATTACGCGGTTTGAGTCGGCACAATAGTCCTAGAATGTGATGACTGATAAAGACGGAATCCTGAGTCACGACATTTTTTTCCTCTGTCAATCGGTATCTACGCTTCCGCTTATTATTTTGAGTGGTGGAGATGTTCATCGGCGGTATCCTTAAAGATTTTCAGTTGATGCGCTTGAGATCGTTAGTCAATATTATATAATGAATAATTATAATTACAATAAATGGTGGTGGAATTTTAAAAAGTTTAACATTATAATTACAAATCTGTGATGGCCAACAAAAATCTTTTCTAAAATTTTAATTACAACTTTAATGGCTAACAAAACTATTTTGATGTTCAATATAATTTGTGTGGCTTCCTCAAACTAATATATGGATAGTATTTTTAAACCCTCTCAATGAACTTATTTTAATATAAATTGGTATTTATTTTAATTACATATAATTTACAATTCTGTAATAATTTATTAAATAAAGACCTATTATATAATACCTGCGTTCGATTGAACCGGTATTGTGCGGAGTATCGAGCGAATGATTATTTATTCTAATTAGAGCAATAGAACGCGCAATTATATATTCGCATTGCACAATTGGAATAATGTAACGACCCAGTAAACAGCGGTTGTATTTATTGTCTGGGGACTTGGACGGATTAATTATTTGAGAAGGTATGCTGATTATGCGGTAACGATTGCCGTTGCAATTGATTTATTTAATTATTGTATTTACACTTATAATATATTACGTCTAATTAAAGGTCGACTTCGGCCTTCCATATCACTTAGAATGAATTTACACGGAAATGATAGAATTAACATAACACTGCCCACTCGTATATTATTGTATTATTATATCTAAGTAATGTGATATTTGTGTTTCTTGAGAACAGTCTAATAGGCGACCTTAGATATTTATTACTAAGTTGATGGTAAATCGGTTTATATTGCGTGCTATTTTTTTAAGAGTAACGTACGTATTTTAATCATCACTAATTCATATTAAAGTTGACTAAAGCTGAATATCTATTGTATAAAAAAAATTAAAAACCAGTAATTCGATTTATTTAACCTTTAGGTTCTAGAGTAAAATAAACTTAAACTGGAAAAAGATGCATTATTAATTAAAATTATGCACAGTGACCGTGTTGTTGCCAGTTGCAGGTGAAGTTCCTCAAGGATCGGTACTGGGACTCACACTTTCTAACCTTGCCAGGCTAACAGAAGACGTTGATGTCCTAGGCTTTATTAATAATTTCCTAGTTTAGAGGATAAATGTGGGCGAGATGAAGGCGCTAGAGCATTAAGCAATTGAAAAAATTGGATGGGTACCATGATACTAGAGATGAAATAAAAGAAAGTAAGAAATAAAAGTTCTTAATTTCCGAAAAAAAGTTGCTAGAAAAATCTAGAACTATTTAAGAAAATTCTAGAAAATAATCATTCAGAAATTGTTCAGAAATCTGGAAGAA
The DNA here is from genome assembly GCA_963969525.1 of Ontholestes murinus. Taxonomy (NCBI): domain Eukaryota; kingdom Metazoa; phylum Arthropoda; class Insecta; order Coleoptera; family Staphylinidae; genus Ontholestes; species Ontholestes murinus. The sequence goes on from OZ018394.1 coordinate 19,587,570, forward strand.
GAAAATTCAGGAAAAATGAAAAAAAATTTAAGATTTTTTAAAATTCCAACAATACAAGAGAAGAAGTAAAATTGGTCATTCAAAGTTTTTTATAATCTAATGATTATTCAATGTTATTGCACAATTATTTAATGTCACTTAAGGTCATCAAACGATTATTTTAAGTTATGGCGATTCAGGGTCATCCAAGATTATTTAAGGTCATCTAATGATCATTTAAGATTACCAAACAGTCATTTTGTGTCGCTTAAAGTCATCTAGCCATTATTTGAGGTCATCCAACGATCATTAAAGCTCAGCCAACGATCATTTACAGCTATTTAAGGTTGCCAAAAAAAAACATTCAAGATGTTCTAAAACATAGTTGTAGGTAAATTAATGCCTGGTCATCCGGCGAATATTTAAGGTCATTAAACCTTTATGTTAAAGCGACGATCATTCAAGGTCATCCACTCATTATTTATTATCATCTAATGATAGTTCAAGGTTATTAAACAGTCATTCAGTGTCATTTGAGATCATCCAGTGTTTTCTGACGATTATCAAAGCTTAGCAAACGATCATTTAAATTTACTTAAGGTTAATATCATCCAGCGATCATTCAAGATATTTTTAAGTTGTCGCGACGATCATTCAAGGTAACCCCACTGGCCATTCGAGGTTATTTATCATCTAACGATCATTCCATATTAATATCGCGATCATAGTTTTTATATTCCAGGAAATGTCAGAAATTGTAAAAGAAGAAGATTTTGTAAATTGTGAAAATTTCAATAAACGGAAGGGACATTGCTGTAAACTTCTAAAACCTTCGAAATATTTTTGACAATTTTTTTGTTTTTTAAATTCCGACAATATAAAACTAGAAAAGGTAGAAAATTTCAAAAAATGAAAGAGAAATGCATACAAAGTTTAGAATTTAGAGAAAATATAGTTGCTGGAAAATACTAAATTCATTGAAAACAGTTCTAGGATTCAAACATTAAAAATTCTGGGAAAATCTAAAAATCCTAGAGAATTCGATTACATTGCTAGAGATAAATTGGAGATACAGTTTCAGTCAATCATTAAAGGTTTAGAGATCTGAAGGAAACACTTTGGACTTTTAAAAAAAATCTTGAAAACGTAGTTACTGGTTCTACATTGTTTTCAAGAGAAAGCTCGCTATTAATAAAATAAAAAGCCGAAAAATTCTACAGTTTTCAAAAAATAGCATTACTGAGAAATTTTGCAATACTTGAAAAAAAATTAGAAATCTGAAATAAGAACTTCAAGAAGAAGAAAAAGGTTAGAAGTGGTAATCCAAATAAATTTTTGTATTATATTATCATCGTGGATATAGTTTCAATATTCTAGGAAATATTCAGAAACATTGAAGAAGAAAAGTTTCGAAATTGAAGAGAAATTTCTGGAAAACTCTGAAACCCTCGAGGAAAAATATAGCTAATATGAAAGAGAAAGTGGTAAAAATTTTTGAAAATTGAAAGGAAAATTATTGAAACGTCTATAATTTGAGAAAGAAATTAAAAAAATTAAATAAAAGAAAAATGAAAATGGAAAACTAAAGAATTCTAACAGCAAGAAATAGGAGCAAAGGCACATCAAAATAGAAGATATATTGCCAAAGATAAATTGTAGGTACAGCTTTAGTCAATTAAAAAATGTTCAGAAATATAAAAGAGAAAATGTTAGATGGTTCGTAATTATCGTAACGTGCAATACTTGGTTGGCATATTTAATCCAAATCTAAATAACTTTGCAATTGATTTGAAATCTTGTATGATATGAAAATATTAATGTGTGTTACGATGTATATTAGCTTTATAATTAATTATTTAGTTTCTAATTATCTAATTTGTATTGTATTTTAAATTATAGATTAAGTTATTTTTGTATTTTCTCTGTAATTAGGCCTTCCCCTGTTTAGAATAAATAGATAATTTATTATTATGATTATTGTAAAAAAATCAAAAATAATATTTAAACCTTCCCAGAAAATTCCCACTAATTAAAAAAGACACTCTAGAAATTTTGATAAAATAAAGGAAGAAATAATAGATAATTCTCGAAAAATGAAAGAAAAATGCCTAAAATTTCTATAATTCTGAAAACATTTGTTTAGAAATTTTGGAACCCTTTAAGAAAAACTTATCTGAATCTGAAATGATAACTTAAAGATTTAAAAGTAACTATCCAAATATCATACGTTTTTGTATTATTTTATTAATGGTTGAGGCGTTCACTTCGTGATACATCTTGGAAAATTAATCAAAAACGCTTACTTTGTTGACATCTCACTTTACTTTTACATGTTTGTATTATATTCTCATCGGGAACATAGTTTTAATCTATGAAAAATGAATAATTTCTAAATCCTTTTAAAAAATTTCGGCAATTTTTAAGAGTTTTTTTAAGATGTTATATTATAAAACAAGAAATGATAAAATGGAAATTAGAGCAAAATAACAAAAAATAGAAGATACATTGCTTGAGATATATTCGAGATATAGTTGCAGTCAAACAGAAGGTTTAAAAAAATGCTTTCAATTCTAGAATTCTGAAAAAATTCTAGAATCCTCGAAATATTTTCTAAGAATCTGAAATAAGAACTGCTTAAAAATATTAGAAGCTTCGAAAAGTAAATTCCAGAGATTTTCAACAGGACACAGCAAGAAATTCACGAAAAAAATAAGTTGCTACAGATGAACGTTGAAGATGCTTGGCTCAGTGTATGTGTTCTAATAACTTAACTCATTTTGAGGATAGTTACTCTCACTTGAACTTGAATTATGTGCCCGATATCAGCATAATTTAAAAAAAAAATAGAAGATGCATTATTAGAGATTAATTGGAGTACAGTTTCAGTATACAGTATATAAAATGTTCTAAAATTTAAAGGGAAAATGTTGAATTTTTGAATTGAGAAATAGAAAATTCTAAAACCATCAAAACGAATTCTCGCAACTTTAAAGATATTCTTTTTAATTTCGATAATATAAAACAGTAAATGAAGAAATTCTCGAAAAATGATCATCTTGATACTTCTAGAATTTTAGAAAAAAAATTTAGATTCCTTCAAAAAATTTCTAGGATTCTATTGGAAAAAATATGTACATTTCTGAAAATCTTAGATAATTAAAATATAGCAACAAAAGAGATAAATTGGAGATACAGTTTCAGTCAAATAGTAAATAGAAATCTGGAGGAAACTTGTTAAAACAAAAAGAAGAAAAAATCTCAAAAAAATGAAAGAAGAACAGTGGTAAAACAAAGTGATCCTGTTTTCTTTCTTCACTATATTCAAGATGTACCACAAAGTAAACGCCTCCACAATTAAAGAAGAACAGTTACTGAAATATTATAGAACCGTCCAGAAAGATTACTGAAGTATTCTATAACCATCCAGGAATATTTTCGTGCTATTAAAAGAAAAAGTTCTAATAAATCCAATAAAGGAAACCTGGAAATGGATCATAATGAAAGAAAATTGCTGAAGATTAAAATTACTAAAACAAAGTTTCTTAGAAAATTCTAAAAGGAAAATTTTTGACAAAAATAGTAAATAATTGTAGAAAAATAAATGGATAATTTTAGAATTCTAAAAAAATACTAAGAAAATCTAAAATTCTCAAAGAAAGATTTCGCAATTTTAAAAATTTTCGTTTAATCCCGAAAAAATTAAAGAAAAATATTTGAAACGTCTGGAGTTCGAGATGGAAAACGCCTTAAAATTATAGATTCCTTAAAAAAAATTTTAGGATTTTCAAATAAAAATTGCTGTAAAATTCTAAAATTGTCGAAAAAAATTTATCTCTAGCAGTTACAGTTTCAATTAACCAGGAAATGTTCAGAGAAAATCTTAGAACTTGTGAAACATTCTCAAAAGGTGTAAAAAATATTTTTGTAAATTTTAAAAGCCTCAGAAAAAAAGAGGAACTTTATTTTTTTTAAATCTGAAATGTAAAACAAGAAGATAGAATAGAGCGAGAAATGAAGGCAAAGTGAAAAAAATTTATAGGAGATATTTTCAAGATGAGTTTTAGTCTACCAGGAAATATTCAGAATTCTAAAAAAAATCTTGGAAAATGGAAATGGACCCTCCCTTCAAATCGCCCAACAATCCCTCCAACGTTCCTTCGACTCCATACAAGCGTGGTGCTCGAAATGGCGAATCAAAATTAATCCTTCCAAATCTCAACTATGCATCCCCTACCACAAAATCACACCACAATCTCCTACAATCCGAATCAATAATACTATTATTTATCCCACATACACCTGCAAATACCTTGGTATCCTATTTGACTCAAAACTCTCCTTCAAACTCCATGCACAAACAATAAAAAACAAAATCAAAACCAGGGCTCGGCATTTTAGATCACTAACATATAAAAAGAAAGGAATATCTGTAAAAACTGCAACAACCCACTCCACAATCCCTCAAATGATCTCCTGTACGAAACCACCCAAATCCCACCCATTTCCCAACGTATATTAAGCCTTAGCGTTAAATTTGCCAATAACCCTCACAACCAACCTTTGTTAACCAAATTCTGTATCCCCCGAAATCCAAATATCCCTTCTAAATATCATTATCCGGCCCTCACAATTCATCAATTCATTTGTGCGAATCATCAGCTAGCTAGCAAAGATACTTTTTTTCTCACCTTAAATTCAAGACAGGGCTGAAAGACCGCAGGTCTATAGCCGAGACGGACTAACACCATTTATTTGTTATTGTTATTATGTATAATGTTTAGTCCAAATAAATATTATTATTATTATTGGAAATGGAAAATTACTAAAAAAGGAATTCTAGAAAATGAATGGATACTTTTAGAATTCTAAAAAAAATACTGTGAAATTCTAAAATCCTCAAAGAAAATGTTTGCCATTTTCTTTTAAACCCAAAAAATAAATTATAAATCTAGAAAATTTGAAAAAAAATCCAATAAGATGCGGTAAGAAGTGAAAGAAAAGTCACAAAAAATAGAATATAAATTTATCTCTAACAATTTCAGTTTATGTCAACCAGGAAATGTTTAGAGAAATTGAAGAGAAAATATTATAGAACTAAAATATTCTAGAAACGCCTAAAAAATATATCTAACAGAAAAATTACTAAAAAATCGGATAAAATATCTTGATTCATTTTATCTTAATTTTTAACAGTTTTTCTTTTATATAGCTAGATATACATAAATCTCGAAAAATTATTTTAAAAGATGGATTCAATTATAGATTTCTAAAAAATAAATGGTGGGAAATTTTAGAACCCTCGAAAAAACATCAATAAATCTGAAATAAGAACTATAATATTTCCTGGTAGAACGAAACTATTATCTTCAAAAGATCTCCTATTTATTTTGTGAGACTTTGCCTCTATTCTATCTTCTTGTTTTGTATTTTGGAATTTTAAAAATAAATCTTTAAAATTTCCTGAATTTTCTCCAAGGGTTTCAGAATTTTCCAACAATTTCTGTTCCATTTCTTGAAAATTTTTCACAATTTCCTTGATGATTAAACTATGTCAAGATGATAATACAATGCAAACATATATTGGGGTCGCCACTTTTAAAGTTATTATTTCGAATTGCTAGAATATTCTTGGAGGATACTAAAATTTCCCAGCAATTTCTTTTTAGCATTTTAAAGTATTTGAGTATTTTCTTTTGACTTTCGAATTATATACCGTTTCTTGATTTCTCTTATCGGATTATATTCTTTTTAGCAGCAAATTCTCTTCCATTTTTCAAAAATTCAAACAAGATTTTTTAAATATTTTCTGGTTGATTGAAACTGTATCTTCAATTAATTTTTGCTAATTTATCCTCTACTTTACGTGACTTTGCTTTTATTTCTTCCTGTATCTTATCGAAATTTTGTAGAATAACTAAAAAAATTCTGAAACTTTCTTGGAGAATCTATAATCTATAAGTTTTTTATTTTTTTATTTTTGGTGTCATCGAGCACTTTCCTTTCAATTTTTTTAAATCTTTCTACCACGTCTTATTTTATATTAGCAGAATTATCCAAAAACTTTTCTTTCAAATTGCAATAATCTTTTTTGACGGATTTGGAGTTTTCCAACAAAATTTCTTCCATTTTTTTAAATTTTCTTCTTCCAGATTTCGAAACATTTCCTAGATGATTGAAATAACGAACTGCAATAGAACAGCCTGCTTTAATAAAATCAAATCTATGACTACATAGTTCTATAATGCTGTTGTGACTGGAAAAGTCCTAAGATTACTGTTCAGCTGAAGGTCCAAAACAGACAGACTACCAGCTTGGTTGTAGCCTCTGCTGCGTCCTTCATTATTAAAGCTTTTGAAGAACCCCCACGTGACAGGAACAAAAGAACATTAAACATATTTATTTATTTATCTATTTATTACTTTATCAGACTTGCTGTATAAATGTTATATCAAAATACAAAAAATAGTAAACAAAATCATACAAATAATTTCGTCAGCAAGTTGAAAAGCGGAGTTCACTCTTGAGGAATGTTCTTCCACTCTAACCTGTCGGTCCTCTCCTTCACTGCTTCATTATAGATGAACTCAGCTTCAGATGCATATATATTAAAGCAATAAATGCTTATTTCTTATAATAAAAAGGTAAATTTAGAGATTATTGTCACACTGACATTGACATTAATGTCACATCTCTTGAGACGATGTGATTTCCATTGCAAGGCAAATGAGACAACGTTCTAGGGCCAGAGCTCTGTCTGGTACCGTAAAGGAAGTCCTGGGATCATGCCAATCATTAGGGTGCACCATTGATGGTAGACCTTTACACAATATTATCGATGATGATTTTAAATTAAAAAATATGTTGTTTAAAGAATGGTACCTTTCACGTTAAAATTTAGAGTTTACATTAATTGGGAATTGAGTACCATTTTAGCTAGCACTTGTAAAGAGAGACATTGTTATGAGAAATAAACCCAACAATATTTTTTGATTTGTTTGCTACAACAGTGGACCCAAAATAGGCAAATCATTATTTCAACGGCAACTTATAGTATCTGATATAAAAAGATGCATCGATGCTCGAGGTGGAAGCCATGAATATTAAAGGACTTTAGTTAGATCTTATGAATAAAATCTTCAAAGTTAACCAGGAAGAAGTCTTGAAGTTTTAAGAGTATTGGTCAAGTCCGAGTAATCTTTCCAAAGAGAAGTAATACATTTATTAGTGATGATATGAAAGACAAAAATTAATGTTGGATACCGATGTTTAATGATAGAAGGACATGTTGATGAAATCTGGAAAGACTTCAGAAGCTTGACTTTGATACTAAACACTGAGCTAGAACGCAAATGCTTTGCTTGGAAACTATCCCAGAATATTATAAATACTGTGAACGTGCAGAAAATAGAAAAATAGAAAATCATTAAAATATAGAGAAGATTGTTTTGGAGAAAAGACTACCAAAACACATCTAAAAATCTAAACATTCACCAAAAGCACATTCCTATCCTTAGGAGTGGAATGCTTAAAGTGATGGAAGTGATTTACAATAGATCTTTGTGTGAAGATTTAGAAGTGATTTGAAATGAAGAATTGGCAAAATCCATCAACAAGTATGATCTGACATTCAAAGGATAGCGATCAAATTACGGAAAATTGTGCGATAAAGGCTGTCAACAGCAGTTAGAATGGTAAAATTATATGGTCATCATAACGATGTTAACATTACTCTCTAAAATTGGTTTATAAGTGCGCTAATATAAGAATTTAAGATAAATCATTGCAATAATTTAACACACAAAAACATTACAGGAGCTATTGATCATTCCAGTCAGGACCAATCGTGCAAACAATGCGCGTTCATAAATAATTACATAATTATCTAGAGACTGCAGTATTTCCGACGAAAAAACTCACCAGGAGTGTGATTAACGAAAACGTCGGGAAGAGCGTAATTATATAGGAATCTATTTACATAGGTAAACCTAGCGCAAGCCCGGCGGCTCATTTGTGCAGTCATTTGGTGTTTGTTGCTGGAGATAATAAGTTTAAGACGTGGCAAGTCGAGATAAATCAATCTGCGATGAGAATGGGTGTAATGGGGGAATAAATCAATGTAAATTCGTGTAGAAGTGCCAGATACGGGCGAGGAGATATTTTTAGAAAGATACTTTCGTGCGATACCTGGTGAATTTAATGAGATGTTTATTCGAAATTGAAATACTTTTTTTACTTACTTACTTATTAAGGATTTTTTTAAAGATATTATATTCATAAATATAATTAATTAATAATAAACATATTTGTCGGATTAGTACGTTATTTAATGCGTGAACATAATATTCGTAGTACTTAAGGTAATCTTATTGCTAGACTATCCATACTTTGGCAGTAGTTTCTACATATTAGTGTCAATTTAAATATTTAATTTACAGGTCTTGTTTCAGACACATTTTATAACATTGTCATTATTCATTGATTTATAAGTAAAAATAATTAAATATTTTATTTATAAACTCTAACAATTTTGCAATAAAATTAAATGCAGGTGGCACCTGGAATCAAAACGTTTCGCCGATAAAGACACTCGTTTTCGTTGCAATCAGTGCCGATAAATCGGGACAAAGGATCCGCGGGCCACTTTTGAATATGTAAAATGCCCGCGGGCACCGACATCAAAATAGTCCAGGGGCCTGAAAGGAATCCTCCGGTGCACTAACTGGCGCATTGTGTTTTTTTACTGAAGTGCCCGATATTAATGCAACTGTAAGTGGTATTGAAGTACTCCATCTGAATGTTCTCGTAATGCTAAATGGACGTCTAAGTGCGTATTGTTTCTCCGATATAAATGAACACCGGCCTTAATCATGTATTATGCGGATGCAGGGCTTTTGTCTTAATGAACCGGCAAATGGAAATTCATAAAATAAATGAACTTTTCAGGGGGTTAATTTTGATGATCTTATTTGATAGGATATACATTTGCCATTGCAAATCATCATGCTGATTTTGCAATGGCAAATGTGACTCCTGAGGATAAAAAAAATACGTTGAAAATTCAGCCCTCGGCAAGTATAAAACTGCATCGTTTTTTCGTGACCGTTTGAATGGAATTATATCATGTCGTGAGCCTGCAAAGGAGGAAGGATTTAGTAATGATCACATCCCAGCAACGTTCCTTTCACTCCGTAATATATAACACCTGGGCGCTCCGGCTCTGGATTAAGTGTCCCTTTGTAGACCATAATGCGCGCACAATTATTGAAACGAGATTTGCATGGACGGACATTTCAGACTGTGACAAATATCAATTAAATAGAAATTTACTAATTGAATGTGCTGGACATTGATGCACGTCAAATCCGGTTTTGAACAAGTACACGCATAAATTTGTGCCGAGCGTTAAACGCACGTGGCAATCACATCGTAAATTTTGAAATAAATGTTCCGAATGTTGTAAATTATGGGAATATTAAGGTTTTATAGATAACTAAATATTATGATATATGCTCGGTAAATACATCTAAGCCCGTATTCATTACGATTTAATGTAACTTGGAAAGTAACGTGTGAGCTTGTAGTTGAATAACTGTAACTGTAAATTATAATTTATGCTTACTTAGATATATGTTATCATTTTCGAATGGGGAGAAAGGATTTACAAATATATGATTCGTGGCTTTCCTCAATTATTTGAATAGATAATTTATAAAAAAAAAATGGCTTCATTCTAAATGCGTACGAAACGGAAGGAAATAAACAATATAACAGAAACTAAGAAGATGGATCATAAAATAATTAGATATTAATTTTCATGCCTTATTTATTGATAATCACATTCTTTTAATTTAATGATTATCGATATTAATATCACAATAACTAATATAAGCGATTAGCACTTCAACATATTATTTTTATATATATAAATTTATATAAACAATTGCCATCTATATAAAAATTTCAAAATAAACATAAAACACTTTCTAGTATACATTCATAAAGTAAATACAATTAATTTCGCCACAGATTTTCAAAACTCAAAAAAAATATAAAAACAATTAACGTTTCCTCCTAATAATCCTCATACAACAAAAGTGTTTAGGAAGAATCAGATGATCTTTTGAATTTGGAATGTATCAGCAAATCCAACAAACTGTGCCACAGGGATCTCCCTTATTGCCACTTCTATATTAACACCTTCTGCTTTAACAACGTCACTACCCTACTATAAAACTTAGCGATCACGTACCCAACATGTATTTGTAAATGCCTAGAAATTTATTTTGACTCTAAACTCTCATTTAGAATCTTAGAAATAAATAAGAATAAACCGAGGGTTCAAAGCTTTTCGACTTATTTTATAAATTAAGTTTTTAAAGAAAATAAAAATAAAAATCTAAATTAACTTAACCAAAAATAAATCTTGTATATCTCATATTTTAATTCTTATAAGGCTAACCTAATCATTTTGTTGTGGGGACATTTGTTAGTCATACAAATATACTAATATACATATAGCTAACGTATTAAACAATAGATATCACCTTATCAGGAGTTATAATCTGGGGCGACATCGATTAGAATCCCTAGTTCATCAAATCACACAAACCAAATTAAATTTAGTACTTTTAACTCCAATATAGACTAATAAGCATTTCCTTGAGTAGCCAAGATTTTAGTGAATAGTGAAATAGTTGACAACATTAAAAAAATAATGAATAAATTAAAATTATTTGACATTTTCTATTTTTTAGAAATTCGTAATTTTTTAAATTTCACAACGTTTACTTAAATTTCTTCTAATAAAATATATTAAAATCCTTTTAATCGTTGTAGAAAATTAACTAATAATTTAAAAATTATTACATTCCTTCTATTTCGAAACACTTCTTTTAAATTTTCAAAACCAAAACTCTCATTTTTTTAAAATGTTACAAACATTTTATTAAAATTCTTGTCTTTTTAATTTAAATATTATCAATCTTAATTTTTGAAAAAATAAATAAATCTTTACAACTCTTGTTGTCTTAAATCTTTAAAATGAAAATTTTGATATTTTAAATATAACAAATTCCGAACCAAAATAAAAATTAATTTCAGTTTAGTGTATAATTACATTTTCTTTTGCTGTGACGAAATCTTTTAAATAATTAGTTTTTTAATCTCAACGTAATGCGTTTTCTTATTTTAAAAACATTATACCAAATACATACATTTTGAAGATATTTATAGACATTTCTTGTCGTTTTTCAAAATCTAAAAACATTGAACGCAAAAAATCGCTTAACATAAATTTTCTTGAAAAACAAAATAAAATAGAAATTTCTGCTTCTTTTAAAATATTTTATAATATTTTAATTCATAAAATTTTAACTGCACAATATTTTAATATTGAACATATCATAATGGTTTTCTGAAATTGCTTGACTATTTCTAATCCTAGAATTCTAAATTCTCGTTTTCTTGTTCAAAATTTCTTGCTGTTAGAAACCTTTGACGTGTTCAATTTTTATGAACCAAAACTATTTTTAAATTCGTGTTTTGTGTTTTGATCTCAAATCATTAACTTACTTCAAATGTTTTCCCATTTTGAAACCTTTTTAATTTTTAAAATCAAAACTTAATAAACATTTTTTTAAACATTTTTATCTTTTCAATTTTCAAAATATTTAATATTAAACAATCATAGTTCGAATCAGACCAGTATTCAAGAGGGAGATCCTGATATCAAAAGTGCTTTAAAGGTTATTATACGATCAAATGATTGATTTCTTATGCAAGACCAAATCACTTTATAATAACCAGTATGGTTTTCTCCAGGGACAGTCAATGGTGAGTGGTGAAACAATGGCCTTTAGCGAAGAGATCTATAAAAATTTTGAAGATGGCATTACTTCTGTGGCTTCTTTAATGAATATTAGTAGTCCATTTGATTGTGTCTCCTATTGGCTTCTCTTGCGAAAGCTGTATTATTATAATTTTACACCGATTGCCTGTCGTATAAATAATTCATTTCTCTGTAACAGCCATCAAATTGTGCGTGTAGGTAACTCTGCATCAAAGGAATTGTCATTAAAGCACGGTGTTCCGCAAGGATCAATACTGGGCCCTTTATTGTTCCTACTCTATATTAATGACTTGATTTCACAACAGTTTAACTGTATCTTCACCTTGTTGGCCGATGACACTACATTATTAAACTCTTTAAAGGATCAAGTAACTGCCATCCAGTGTAATGTGAAATCGACTCTCCAGGCTACTGTGTGGTTTACAGCGAACAAACTATATGTTAACCCAAAAAAATCGCAAAGGATAATATTTTCCTTGAAACCGCACACTCAATTGAGTACTGCTAAATTTATAGGACTATATATAGACAGTAAATTAACCTGGCATAAACATGGAAAAAAAACTCTCCCACAATCTCTGTAGGAACATATTTCTACTTAAAAAATTAGGTCATTGCTTTCCAGCCGCAGCCTTAAAATCCGCATATTTCCTTTAGAGATCTCTGTATCCTTACACTGCTTTGCATATCCATATTAACATATCTATTATATGCCCATACTAATATAGATAAATATCACGGAATAGAGTAAATTATTACCTTTAAACAGTTTTAAACAAAAAGTTAAGTTACGTGGTAGTTCATTTTAAGAAGGGTAAATGAAAATAATTTTGACGTTTTTATACCACTATTTATTGTATAATATACACAAGCAAAGTTTACAATATATTATCAATTTTCAAACTATAGTTGTCAAAAATTAATAATATTTTTTAAACTTTATTTGTATATATTATTATACAATAAATAGTGGTATTTAAACATCAAAATTATTTTCATTTGCCCTTTTTAAAAAGTTAAAACGTATTTAATTGATAAGACGTTTTACTCAATTCACGAATTTACTTCTAGCGATCTATCGCATATTCAATTAGGTAATAATTATAGTCTTAGTCTTCATTGTATTAGTTGTACCACTAGAGATTTTATCTTTGGTTTTTATTCGTAAAAAAATTTATATTTTAATATGTAATTATTTGTATCTATTGTACTGCTTTGTTTTGTATTTATGTTTTGACTTTTGTGCTGACATTAAAACTACTTACTTACTTACTTATAGTTTTTGCAAGAATGTTTAAAATATTTTTCGCTGAATTTCTTCTTGCTTCTTGAAATCGTAGGGATCAAAATTTTGAAATTTTAAAAACTTACAACAGCAAGAAAATCTAAAAAATAAATTAGTCAGAGTATTATTACATTTTCTTTGATTTTGAAGGAATCTTTAAAATTTTAATTATTTTTCTCAGCGTAGTAACCATTTTTTTTTAAAATTTGCAAACAGATTATCATATACGTACATTTTTTTCTTTTTCAAATAAGCAGGGCGATTTCGATAATTATATTATGCAGCTTTGCCCAGGCCTAGTGACTGAGTACTACCTATAGGATCCGAATCCTCCTGCCCATTGGTACCCTCAGTCTATACCTTCTATTAGTCGGCCAACACCAAATTTTTGATCGCCTGCTTGGCCTCCGACTTCAGCTTGTTTACCTTCTTATTGGACCGCCTAGATGGCGTATACGTGCTTTAAGACTCCTACGCCACAATCAACGTCACAACAAAAATATTACTTACTTATAAAAATCGAAATGGTGAAAATACTATGAACAAAGGTAAGAAAGGAATATACAATTTGTTTTAATAATAAAATAGCTATAATTTGTATTGCAAAGATTTTAAAACATAATGAAAACATTCAAGAATCCAGTCCATAATTGCACATACCTGTACAAAAGCTTAGTCTTAAAAATTTAAATTAATATGAATTAAATATTATATACTTTAAAAATACCAGTTTTTAATGGAACATTAAATCGCCTTTTTAATTTAGTTCAGAACTTAAAACTCCAAATTTCTACTATTTTCAAAAAAAAATCGAAAAATAATAATTAAAATTATAAGGTCCTTAAATATTTGTACCTTTTATTCGTTATCGCAAAAGCTAGCTTTCGATAAAATATCATGTACTAAAGTAGATAGAGTCAATACCATTTTTGTTTATAAAAATTAAAAACAAAAAAGATCATAATTATAGATTATCAAAAAAACTGAACAACTTTTAACAGTCTTCTGCATCTGCAGTAATCGCCCCTAAGAAGAGAAAAACTAAACTATGTGTCGGCTTCAGGAAATTATTACACACCATGTAAATAAAATATATCTTGGTTAAAACTAAAAATCTCTTAGATTATTTCACAGACAATTATCTTTTAAGATAGTTCAAAAATGTTTCATTATGGGGTTAAGTAAGCGATTAATTAAATATATAAACCGAAATATATTTCTACTATTAATTTACACTCAGGATATTACAACAGATCCCAGCTAGATTATAAGACATTTTTATCACTCACTAAATGTTTTGATTATTGTATAAAATTTTGCAAAAGTAATTAAAAAGATCCAAGCTCCACACAAATAAAGAGAAAAACACGTTCATTCGCTAACCAGTTTGATTTTTAGAGGTTAAAATGCTTACCCAATTGCCCAAGTACTTAGTACAAAATTTATAAACAGCTAAAGTTATTTCACTAAATATGCTTTGGATATAGACAGTTTATATCACACTTATTTCTAAGTCTTTCTCTTATGTAACTAAGATTAATGTCTTTTGGAAGTGCAGTATGCAAGGTATTCTAACTACTAGCACTTGCATCCTAGGAGCAGTTTTAAAACAGAGGGAATGTATATGACAAAGATATTACCTCTATAGATTGTGACCGATCATCAACCCCTTCAATGATTATTTAAGCACAAAAAAGACTGCATGTACTATCTCCACGCCCTCCATTTATGACTTAATAAACCTAGAAATTCTTTGACAGAAAGCCGTCCATTTTGGCTAACCTCACGAGATAGCTTCGCAAAGGGCATAGTTCTTTACAGTTTACGTCATCCTGCCAGTTTGTGGGTTGACATCGACCAGGGAAAGCTGGACGGAGGCGTGGCCTTCGGCGTAGATGATCCTGTTACTGGCAGAACATTTCCTGAGGAAGCACAAGTCAACGAATTCGCCGGCGTCGTTTTCCATTTTTACATCTGTTTTTTTTAAGAACAATGTGCTTTATAGAAGATGGCAGCTCGCGACTATGCCTCTGAAAGGAAGATTAGCAGAGTGGGTATTACAATTACAATCCTAAAATCTCTACTTTGACTACAAACCTAGAGATTCCCTTCACCCATTGAGCAACGCTCACCCTTTATATATTAATCTAGTCTACCGCAATAAAATATATAATAATAAATTAAATTGTACTAGCTTACTAGCGTACTCTTGACCTACCTTAATAAGTTATTTATTATACTGGCGTACTCTTGACCTACCCCAATACATTATATATTATACTAGCGTACTCTTGACCTACCCTAAAGAATTATATATTAATATAGGTCAATAGTACACTAGATTAATATATATTTTGTGTACATATTAAGGCACTTTATATTGAGATAGGTCAAGAGTACGCTAGGCTAATATATAATTTATTAAGATAGGACAAGGATATGCTAGGTCAGTGCACCATTAACTTACATTGATATTAGAAATTTATTTATATCGTATGAGTTTGAAAATTTCTTTGGTTAGAATCTGAATAATGCTAATACCTTCTTAGATCACAGCCTACCATTTAACACTTCTATTGATTCGTCTATAAAAGATTTTCTTTTCTTAAATACAAATAAAAACAATTTAAAAAGCAATAATTTAAAGACTTCTACAACGAACTAAAGGATTTTAATACATTTTATAATTTAAAAAGTTCTAAAAATACAACTTTTTATCAAAAATGTTTTTTTAAATGATTTAAATAATATTAAAAATAATCATAATGATGGTTGCGACCGTTACTATGTGGTAATTCATAATGAACACTGAATAAAACACTTACTATGTTTTTAACCACTAAAATTTTAGTGGTTAAAGTGTTTTATTCAGTGTTTATTAAAAACAAGGTTTCTGAATATATACCATAAAACTTGCATTCTTAAAACAGTTAAAAGTTTTCTAGATAAACAGCTTAAAAATTAATTAATAACAGTTGTTAAAACAAAGTTCTACCATAAAGAGAATTTTCTTGAACCACTAAAAAACATTAAAAAATCTTATTTGCAATTTTACAAAAGAAATCTTTAAATTTGTAAAAATTGTAATCTAAAAATGTTTAAGTCTGCATTAAAACAATTGTAATTAAAAAAATATATCTCTTTGTTTTAATGGTAAGGCTATAAAGTCGATTCTATTTGTTAATTAAAATAACCAATGCAAATCATAAAGATTACGCATCTGGCGGACGGTTATAAAAAAAAATTCCCACAGCAAATCAAACGGTGTAACTTAATTCAATAAGAGCCTATAAAATTACAGGATAGAAACTGGACGTTAATATTTAATGCATATTATGAAACACAGGTGTTCTATTTCACATGATATATTTCATTTATACTACTGTGGAATTTATATTGTCCATAGAAAGTCAGTCTACGGTTTTACCACACAATATAAATCGAAATGCATCAACGAACTTCACGCCTCATAAATTCCGATGTAAAAATATCAATATTATATTTGATTAATGCAGATAGCGGCCGGAGCATATTATTCGGAATGTGTGCGTTTTAAATAAAACCGGTGTTTACATAAAACGCTTGTTAACATTTTCCCCACTCGGACGTAATGGCGGTTATTATCAATTTGTCTTTTATATTGTTTACGGCCGATGCTGTTTAGATAGGTGTCGTGGGTGTGGAATCATTTTCGCTGAACGAGAACAGCGCCTTGCACATTCGCGATGTCGAAGTCTTAGCGAAATGTATGCAAATTTCATATTTATCGGTGTTATTTCCATAAAAGGCGAATCTGGAACGTTTGTTATTACCGCGCCGTGGAAACTGCTCTCGAGAAGGTGCATCCAGATGTAAATATGCTCATTGAAGGAATGATACAATCAGTCCATTCATTATACCGTTACTTTGGAAATTGGTGTGAAAGTATTAATGTTTTAAGGAATTGGTAAAATATTTTCTTTGGCATATATAGTTTACGAAATGTCTTCGTATTTTTAAATTAAGAGATAAATTAACTGATTTCCTACAATATCACAACACAACAGAGAATAATAGTATATTACATAACGAGAGTTGTAAGTCATATATTACGTACGAGTGGAAAAAGTTGCGCACGAGCCGTTAGGCGAGTGCAGTAATTCCACGAGTACGTAAGTGACTTACATCTCGAGTTGTGTACTATACTTTTTCTACTCCCATTCATTATAATTTGGAATACTTTGCAATATTGAGGTTATGTTTACTATTAAAACACTTCGCAGCATCGAATACATGGCCCAAAGAGATGAAGGTTTGTATTTCTTACTTATTTCCCCAAAATAGGCTAATAACACATTTTCCGAATAAGACTGAACACTATTCATACGCTAATCTATGAATTTACCGTAAACCACTTAATAGCGCTCTTTGGATTTTTCCGGGATAAGATCCGCTGCGGTATGTTCTGCTAGTTGCCTAATTTCTGGTGGAGCTCCAACAATTTCTTCTGTGGGGTCACTTTCACTCATTTTAACAATTAATAAATGAATTATTAATAATAATTAAACCAAAACCAAAATAACGTCAATGTCAACAACGATAAATGTCAAATTCATTTGTCTAGGCTACTTGATTTGAGTTTCGTAATAATAAGGGTTACGTAATATATTACGTGCTAGTTTTTTCTTCATTACGTGCATGTATCATAATGCCATGGTTACTAATCAACAAACTATTGCGTTATTGCCTACTTACTACTATGGGAGTAGAAAAAAATGTTTACGAAATGTTTTCACGTTTTTCTAATTATAACTAAGAAGTTCATAATTACAATAAAAGCATGTAAGGAAAAAACAACATTTCAGAATGTTAATAAATGAAATTAAATGCTTAGGAATTTATTTTTTCATACAGAGCAGTAAAGATTGTAATTATAGTCACCTACAATTTGAACATTTGAGTTATTAAATAGTTTTATTATGAAAAACTAGTAAAACATAGATATGGAAGAACACAAGAAATCTTGAACTCTGCCTTCAGGATCTATGTTCCTAATTGTTAAGTGATTCAGTGTTTCTTTGTATGTATTTTTATATTTTTATAATAGATCCTGTAAAGTCAATAATACAATACAATATAATACAATATAATATGTTTCACATATTTCTACTTTAATGGAACAAATCTTAATTAATGCGTTAATTGATATAATTGATGGGGAGTTTAACCCTTAACTGCACAATGTTGCAGTTCTGCAACGCTTTTTATTTCTATCCTGTGGTTCCATTTCGGATTTAGTTAAACATTGTGTAAAATGGAAACACCATTAACACCGCCATTTTTCTGCTGATGCAAAACTTTATTTTTCCCGTAATTTAGAAGTAAAGTCAAAACTAAAACGAAATTTTAAATCAAAATTTAAAAAAATCATGCAGTTAAGGGTTAATAAATAAAATCAAAAATGAAAACGTTAACTTACCTGTGAATATTCAATAAACAATTCGCAAGGTTAAGAAAAAATGAACAATAGGTAAGTTTAATTGTTTGCACATTTATAGGGTTTCTAGATTTTCAATTCAATTCACCCAAAAGTGAATTCTCGCGCCATCTATTATCATTTTATAAAAATATTTACCTTTGACCATTGAAGTACATTAATGGTACGAGAAATTACTTTTAAATAGAATAAATAATAAGCAACATTTATATTTCAAAAATTATAAATCATATTTTTAAAGATAATAATAATAAGAAATATATTCAAATAAACGCCTATAAAATAAAATAGATTTCAATAATTAATCATGATATACGCGACATCTCTTATTTGATAGTAATACTATTTCAGAATACGTTAAATTAGTTGCCTAACATTAAATATTTCCGTACATCCAAATATCTATTTTCTATTATTCAAATACAACCTAACCTCAATAATTGTTTACATTTATTTTAAACATTAATTCAACATAAAATATTGGACAAGGCTGTTAAACACGCATTTAACAATTAATATGTTATAATTTTTATTATTATTATTACACATGGAAGAAAATAAAGCAGAAAATGGACCGAAATTCAAGGCGCAGAGCTTTGTGCACACAAACAAGGCGACAAACAAGAAACGAGCCTGGAAATCATTAAAACAAATCATATCTTCAGACCGTACGCTTCCGTGGCCAGAGGATCATGTGCACTACAGTTCCATAAATGCACCACCTTCGTTTCTACCAGCAGAGAAATTCTCCGATCTATCGGGCCTACCTGCTCCGTACACAGATCCACAGACCCGACTGCGATATGCAAATAAAGAAGAATACTCCACATTGGTGACCCTTCCAATGGATATTACGGCAGGGTATTTAGCTTTAAGAGGAGCCAGTAGTATTGTAGGATAATTTATGTTAATTTTTTTATTGTTATTAAATCGATAAGGTGAATGTAATTTTATGTAATTTTATAATTAAATCTAATGATGAAAATCTTATAATATGTTTATAGATTTAATTTTGTGGGCGGCATTAATAAGACGAATTAAACTTTTTTGCAAAATGTAAATAAAATAACACATTTATTAAAACTTGTTTGTTTTGTTTAGTTTTTTCTTTCTTTAAAAAAATATGTGTTTACTTAATTAAGGTAAGAGAGATTTTACAAAAAAAAGCATTTGCTAGTTTACTACCCCAAAAATCACAGAGTTTCGCAGAGAATAAAGTTTAAGTGTATGGAAACGTGAAAAATGGTAATGACATTTTCTTCCTTTTTTCTGGAAATATTTAAATGTGCTTATAGGAAAATAAATATCAGTGAGAGTATTTTATTAATATATGATTAAATAAGAATGTAAAATAATTAAAATATGAGAAACAATAAGTCAACTGGACTGAATGAAAAGTGTTTCTACTCGATAAGAAATTATAAACACACCATCAAAGGAACTGTATTATTAGTATTTAAATATTGATTCTTTGACTTTGTTATTTGTGTATTTATGTATGTAAATGATGTTTACTTTAAACTATCACTTACATGACTCTATAGTGCCATTAATTATATGCCAATAGCAAAGGGTACGAGATACCCGTCCAATTGCTGACCTGGAATAAAAATGCTACACGAATTCTATTTTTTTAGAGGTAAGATTAAAAATAACTAATTTTCTAATTATTTTTGTAATTGTAGTTACAATACTTTAATTGCACTATATTTTAAACTTAAAAAATAATTGCACTTCAAGTAAACAACCATAACAAGTGTACGAAGTTTTACTAAAAGCATTTCAGAAGTCCTCCTCAAAAATGTTGAGTATATTTTCTTATTTTGGGATATTTTGTTTGTTAGAAAGGAGTGCAAAGATGTAATAAATAAATAAATAAACATGCTTAATTACTGTCAGCATTTATTAATATTAACACTCTACTATTTCAAAATTATGAATAAATTTATTATTTCTCTAATTAGATTCCCCATTTAAAATCTAATATTCAAATTATGGCGGGAAAATTTTCCAACCAATCAGCATGAATTGCGGCAAAACATTTGACTACGTCGTTTAAAAACAATTGCAACCGAAATAACAAACGTATTAGCGTACATTGTTGTCAAGAGATTGATTCGTTCCAAAATTGAGTGTTTTTCTCCCCTTTGTATCAACGTAAGTACTTCTTATAGTGTTTTCTACTTCAACACATTCCTGTTGGATTGTTCATTTAAATTTGCAATCTTTATATCATAACATATAGCCATCCTCTATGTGTTACGACGAAGCCCTAATATTTAGAGTAATAGTAACACAAACATCCGCTTTACGGCAAATCAACTCGAATTTTCTAACCTGTATTGTTTTCGCGTCGAATCATTTACTTTTCATTAATTAACAGGATTTTCTTATTGTAATTCACTACAAGTTTCTAGGAAAAATTTAACGGAGCAATTTCAACACATAGGTTTCTTGGATGTACATTTTTCAATGGCATGTTAAACGTACAGATCAAATCATCGGATCTGATGTACAAACTGTAAAAGTAAGTTGACGTATAGAAAGTAATATAATTATAGATATAAAAAAGCATTCTAAATTTATTTGAATTGAATTAACAGTATTTGTGGTAGCTTCAGGTTAAACACTAAAATAAAGTAATGCTAGTTAGTGTATAAAAGATAACATACTGCTGGATATTAAACAATATAGACTAATCATAAGGATGGCTGCGACAGTTACTACGTGATAATCCATTGATTTCATTCATTCATTACATTCCTCTTTTTGCTGGCTTGGTCAGTGACGAGCTCGATTAATCAACTTTCTCTTATTATATTCTTCCATGTCTCTCTATCTCTTGCCAATTCTTTTGCTTCTTTCCAATTAATTTTCTTTTCTCTTAGGTGTTCCTGTACGATGTCGTCCCATTTTTTTCTAGGTCTTCCTTATTTCTTCTTCTTGTTTTTACCCATTTCCCATACTTTTTTTGCTAATCTCGAGTTTTCCATTCTTGTCATATGCCCAAATCATCTCAGTGCATTTTCTTTGATTATTATTGTCGCTGCCTTTACTCCAAGTTGTTCTCTTATTACCTTATTTCTTATCTTATCCATTAGTCTTACTCCTGCTATTTTCCTTAGTGTCTTCATTTCACTGGCTTTGTATTCGGCTCAATTGGTTTTTGTCTGTGCACCACGACTCTCATAAATATGGCTTTGCGTATTCTCACTTTTGTGTCTTTTTGCAGTTCTTTTTTACTTATTGTTTTTTATTTAGTGCAGAATAAAGCTTCGTGTTTGCTTTTATCCATTGATTTCAAGTAATTGAAAATTTAAAAAATTTGTGTTTTTTAAAAGACATCAATTTAATTGGTAGGTTTTGATCCGTAACATATAAAACTACAAGTTTTTATTGAGCCCTATAATCTGGACGCTAGTGGATTTTAATTGTATTAAATTTATTAATACTAGGGAAAATTAATGTTATATTTTTAAACAGATATTTGATTTATGCTTGAAATTATTCAGTTGGATCTTTCTTAAGGCGAGCTAAATTTCCTTGACTTATAAATGTATTAGTGTTTTCACTAAATTGATCTGTTTCTAGAAGAATAATTGAATTTGATTAATCAGCTTTTGTGAGAGTTTAAGAATTAAGTGGAGCTTTGGATTTAATAAATTTAAAGGACTTGATATATATTATGCTTTTTATTTCAGTTTATCAAGCATGGATAAGTTGGGTGTTTCATCAATTGAATCGGAATTTCAAAACATACAGATTACCAGCACTCCATCACGGCGATCCAGAAGGCTGTCCTCTTCTACCAGAGAATCGACGCTCACAGCATCGAAAGCTAAAAGAAAAAATACGTCGTTTCCTGGCCTAACTGCACCGGTTAAGAGGCGAAAGCGAATTTCCAGCTACGAATCTTCTGCTAGCTTCCGGTCCATAGGCTCAAGTTTATCTTCTGGAGTCAAACAAACATTGGAATCTTCAGATTCAAGTGAGTTGTTATGCTTACTAATTGTTTTAATAAGAGATAATTGCCATAGTTACCAGAAAAACTTAATAACACCAAATCTGCATGTTTTCCAAACATAGATAATAGTAAATTCAATGGGGTAAAACACTTGTTAAGTTCCATAATATTTTTATTTTCAGTTGCCTGACAAGTGTTTCGATCATTCCTGATCATTTTCAAAGTACAAAACTAATTGGTTTTGTACTTTACTTGATTAGTTTTGTACTTTGAAGTTATCATTTATCATTTTCAAAGTACAAAACTAATTGGTTTTGTACTTTACTTGATTAGTTTTGTGCTTTAAAAATGATCAAGAAGGGAAACACGTGTCAGGCAACTGAATATAAAAATATTATGGAACTTAACAAGTGTTTTACCCATTGAATTTACGTATCTCGTTCCATCAATAGTGTAGCTCTACCAGTATCAATTATAGATAATAGTATATTTGCAAAAACAAAACTAAAGTTTCAATAGGCTTAAGTTTATGATAAGATTTTATCTGGTGGGTGGGCCAAATAATTTTTATTATTATAATTTTTCTTAAATTTTAAATAAATGGCAAATACAATTCATTTTAGGTGAAAGCGATGATTCCCAATTCAATAGAATCGGAGAAAGGAAGAAAGTCAAGATAACTGGCAAGGATTATGCACTTTTGCGTCCAAAATCAAAGAGCAGCTTATATGCACAGATTATTCAAAATGGTACAGATATTGTAAGTTGCAGTTATATAATATTTTCATTACTTATTTATTACTTATTTTATTTTTGAAGTAGAGTGGAATTGAAAATCGCAAGACTGTAAAAACTAAATCTTTGTATTTTACATTAGAGTGCTTCTATAAAAATTTGTTTCGTTTAGAACTAATATAAAAATATGATTATATAATAATAGGGTACACCAATAGCTGAGGTCATGAGCACCATTGTTGTATAGTCGAGCCACAGAGAGCTGACTGTAACTCATCGCTCTGTATTCAAGGAATCGGACACACATTCCGTCTTTTATTTTATTCTGTCCCGGTTATCCTAGGATTATGATAGAACGAGATAGATATTAATTGCTTTATATATTTATTTAGAAAAATAATTCTAGAATCTGGTTACCACTTGGATTTGCACATATAAATCTTCACCCGATGATGCTATGAGTCTTCTGTTAAATCTACTAATAAACGTCATGGGATATCAAAACGTCGACGTCACAATTAATGATTTGGATTATGTGGTGTTAAGAAAATATTTGGAGCAACACATTAATAAAGCACAGGAGGTGAGGTGTAATTTATATTTAACATTTAATTAATTTTATTTGATGACATGGTTTAATATTGTGTATGTGCGAGGTGGCTATATTTAAATAAGATGCCACAATCAGCAATTGTTTGACAGTCCTGACAAATATTTAATTGTAATTTTGACAGTTTTCAGATTTTTAAATCTTTTGTCATTTTTAAAATTTATTGTTTTTAATGATTTTTGTCTATACTTTTGCTTTTGACACTTTTATTATTTTAGTAAGTTGTAGCATACTGTGGTAATATTGATATATTTTCAATAGTATTAACTTATTTTTTGTGGATTTTAGCAATATCTATAAGCTCAGTCTGATAATTTCAGCTTTTTTTTACATTGTTACATGTTTTTAGAGTTTTAAATTTAAAAAAATCCAAATTATTACTCATACCTTATACACATAACATATAATTTATTGAGAAAGGTCAGAAATATGCTAGTTCAATGTACAATCGATTAATATAGATCAAGAGTACACTAGGTCAATGATTAATGTATTAGCCTAGGTCAGGAGTTCGCTAGGGTAATAAATAATTTTTTGGGATAGGTCAAGAGTACGCTAAGATGATAAATAATTTATTAGTATAGGTCAGGAGTAGGCTATCATAATGAAAATTGTATTACCCTAGGTCCTAGGTAATAGTATTAGCATAATACAATAAATATTTTATTGGGATAGATCTAGAGTACCCTACAACAATAGATAATGTGTTAGTTTTTACCTATAAAATAATTACCCTTCTTAACTAAAACACTTGGTTTTCATTTCAACATTAATTTTTAAAATATTTTATCATTCACAGGAAATTTTAAATTCCTATATATGCAACTATATATACATGCATATATGTGAACGTACCTAAAAACATATTAATGTGTACAATTATTAATCACATTATATAATTAACATTAATTTGAATATAATTTTTTAGTAGTAAATAAAATAATTGAATGACTATGTGAAAGTATATATTTATGTTGTATCTTTTTATTCCTGACAGTTTTCAAATTCAAAAGTATAAAATTTAATTTAATTTAAAAAAGTTGCGTAAATATTTTAATTTAATCAAATAATTTAGCTTTAATAAAGAACCTAAACAGTATCCCTAGAAAATTACCATTAATTCCTTGTATTATTCTTTTTTCCTTTGTAGAAACTCATATGCATTTTTAGAAGTAGGTCACCCTTTGCCAAAACCTTTATTAGGGCATTATATGCTTTCTTCCAAAACCTTATCCTTACTTGCGACCAGGAAAAAATCCTCCGTGACGGCACATTTCATGGAATCCTACTGATGTTCTTTACTGAAATGTGCAAGAGTAATAGTAGAGTTATAATAGTTACCCTATGTTCCATTGGTAAGTTTAGTTTCCTTTCTGTATTATTAAGTCAGATTATATATAGCATTTTTTTAACTAACAATTTAATTTCAGCCATCAATTTGTGTACTCATTTCTTAACAATATGGAAACGTCGTGAAAATCTTATGAATTCGTCGCGATCTACTAGCTACTCTTCCAATTTGGGTGATTACTCAGATCTTCTCTGCAAAATCATAGAGACACTTCTTAACAACATTTTAAATTATAGGTAAAATTTAAAATAAAATAACAAATGGAGTGAAATGTATATGTTTGCATTAATGATTAATTTTTAGTACCATACAAGATGCTAAACTACATATGTTACGTATGAGATTTGCAGAGGAACTCGGTATTTGGATAAAGAAGTATCCAGAGTGCTTTCTTAAAGAACAGATTTTTCATAAACTGAGGAAACTCATTGTAGATGAGGTGATAATTATTTAAGTTTCAAATTAAACTATATTAATGACAATTATTTAATAAAAAAAATATCAATTGTTTTTATGAAAGCAAATTAAAACATTTAATAGAGCTTATAGTTAGAATGCTACTTTATTCTATTTTAAATGGTATTCTACATTTTAGAAATCCCATGTACGGATTGCTGCTTTGAAAACATGCACAATTATTGTGAAGTATGAAAAATTTATGGAATACGTTAGTGCCGAACGAGAAAATTTCTCTAAATTGTATAACACTGTGGTAGGAAGATTGATGGATAACAATGTTGATGTTGAAATTATGGCTGTGAAGTTCCTAGGCAAATCGATTGTTTTGTAAGCAGTAAATAGTGGGAATAGTATAATAAAATTTATAACAAATATTTTAGGTATCCAAAAATGTTACTGGCCAACATCCAACAAAAAATATTTAGCAGGATTTATGTTTCTAACTTCAAACTGGCTAGAGAGTGTGCACTGTTTTGTAGTAAGGCACTTTTTGGAACTAATCAGTTGGAGAGGGTGAATCTTATATTGACGTTAGATGAATTACCAGAGGTAATTATAATGTTATTTTAAAAATTAGTACATTCATTCATTTAACACATAGTATTTAAGTAAAGTAGTCCTTATATTATTAAGTATGTCAATTTAATTTCTTTAATATTTTACAGTATGCAGGTCACACGGAAGTTCTTGTCCACACATTAATTGGATGCATACCAGAATTTTCTAATATAGAGTTTTTCATTAATTTGATTAAATCAGACGAGAACAGTCTCACAACACGTCAAACGGTGAAGATTTTAGAAATTATTTATTACATCACCAACATTTTAATTAATGGGAAACTTGGTTATAGTAGGAGTATAATATCTCTAGGTATGTAATTAACCAAATATATGTATTGTATTCAAAATTTTGTACACTTCTTATTGTTCCAATTTATTAAACTATTTTTTAATAAAATGTAAAAGTCCTTTACGTTGTAGAAAATTAAGTATGTATGTATGTATGTATGTATTTTATTTATTCAATGTGCTTACAAAATATATTCAAATATAAGTTTTCAATTTTCAACAAAAATTTCGGCCACACACGAATAATTAAGCAACTGTTGCAGATTTAGGAAATGTTTTTTGATATAATCTAATTAGAATATTTTCAGGTGTTGATGGGAACAAAATGAATATTTATATTGGAGAAGTTTTTATTGTAAACATCACCTATCTACTTAGCTATTTTAGTGAAGATGAAGAGTGTCTAGTTTGGATTTTGAAAACTCTTAACATTATAGATATTACTCAACTAAAATCTACAACATATAGAGAGGTAAGAGAAAAACATTCTTAAGAGAAAATCATTACCTATCATTAACCGTTTTAATAATAATTATATAAGTGTAGTATTAAATGTTAAAAAAGAAACCACAAATATTTTCTTTAATGTGTTATATTTTTTTAGCATATTAAAAGCATGGTCAAATGTTTAATTCAGATTCTGAAAAGCAGTTTGAATAAATCAATACTCTCTTTAACCAGTGAATGCCTCATTAAACTCTCAGAAGAAGCCTCTCCCTACAACAGGCAATATTATGAGGTTTTTGTTATCTATTTCAACGAATTATTCACTCAGTATCAAAATCTCAGAAAGGTAAATTAAAACTATGAATCATGCATGTTGCAGAATATACATTATATTTTTTTTCAAATTTAGGAAACCATAATGGAAAGTGACTACAAAATGCTCAGAAATATACTTTATGTAGTTTCTATTGTATCAGAACACCACAATTGTATAAATGAGCTCCATTGGTCTGATATTTATTCAAAGTGGGAGAATGGCATCACTACAAATGAGGTGATTATTTATTCCTATTTTTTCCCTCTATATTATTTATTTTTATTTTTAGATTATAAAATACCAAATGATTTGTTGCCAACATTATTTAAAATGGCTACTAAAGAAAATATTTGAATCCGCTGAAGAGGAGTCTACAGATTGTTTGAATTTCAAACAATATATGAAGGACTTTCTAACTTCCTGTACAACAATTTTAGAAACAACTAAGTCAGAGAGCCTGCTTATTTCTGTAAGTTCATGCACTATACCACGCGCTCAATTGCTATTGTAGATCAGTTCAGGCACATTAAAGTAAATTGGGTTGCATATACTTGATTCAATTTTTTGGAAGATGACAGTTATTTTGTTATCACTTACCTTATTTTAAATTTAATTAATTATCCGCGTTCAGATGCATACAATTTTAGAAGCAACTAAGTCAGAAAGCCTTCTTATTTCTGTTCATGCACTATACCAGGCGCTCAATTGTTATTTCAGATCAATTCAGACACATTAAAGTAATTTGGGTTGCATTTGCTTGATTTAATTTTTGGAAGAAGACAGTTATTTTGTTATCACTTACCTTATTTTAAATTTAATTTTAATTATAGACGTTCAGATACATACAATTTTAGAAATAACTAAATCAGAAAGCCTTCTTATTTCTGTAAGTCCATGCACTATACCAAGTGCTGAATTGTTATTTCAGATCAGTTCAAGCACATTAAGGTAATTTGGGTTGCATACACTTGATTTATTTTTTTGGAGGATGACAGTTATTTGGTTATCACTTGCCTTATTTGAAATTTAATTTGGTTATTTTAATGAATTATAGACGTTCAGATAATTTAATGTAATTTGGGTTGCATATAGCTATTTGAATTTAATTGATAGATGTTGGTTAATTAGCATGAAACCGTTCATGGAATTTTAATTTAATAGAAGGAGACTGTAATTTATTATTAGCTCTAATATTGTAAAATTGATAAAAGGGAATAGACGCGAAAAATGGATAATGGTAGTCATTTTACTACTTATTGATTTTGATTAAAAAAATCCTTCACTGATTGATAGATTAAAGTGCTTTTTTCTTGTATTTCAGACGTATCTCTGTGTATGTGATTTCTTTTTACAATGCACTAAAGCTCAAATCCAACCATGGGCTGTTTTGCTTATCCAATCATTAGATATTTGCATAACTAATTACAATGGCTTACCAGAAGTTTTGGAATTGTTTGTCACAAAGCATTGTTTTGATGTCGAAGCCGGTGAGTTTGATTGTTTTACCCAGTTATTGTCTGTTCGTTGGATCTTCCGTCGTACGTCACAAACTATCGCTTCGAGAAACGACGCAAAAACATTGATAAAGTAAACCAAATGCGTTAGAAAAAGAACGCACTGTAAAACTTTCGTCGATTTTTGAAGCGATAGTTTGTGACGTACGACGGAAGATCCAACGAACAGACTATACATCATACATAAACTTATAAAACAGTTTAAAATATGAATGTTTTTAATTTTTATTTTGTCAGATATTACTTTAATTATTGTTTGAAAGTTTTAGTAGACCTACTCCAAAAATAAGATATAGTTTTTGGGGATTTTTAAAAAGTAACTGAATAAATAAGTGAAATGTTCTGTGAGTTAGGGGAGACTGGGTTATGGCGTTGATTGAAATATTGTACAATAAACAAATACAATATTTCAATCAACGGTTATGGGTTAATATCTGAACACGATGACTACTGGAGAAAGAAATCATATTTATTTTTTAATATACCCCCACTATCTTGTATGTGCATTTGGTTGCCTATGTTACAATGATATTTACTATTTTTAAATACATTACAATAAGAGTAATATTAAATTTATTTTATGGGTTTAGTTGAAAATCTTAAAATATATTTTTATAATCTTTTACTGTTTAAATACATAATTATGCTTTTAATTTTAAAAATCTGATTATTAAGTAATTTGAGTACAAAAATGGAGAAAAAATGTATATAACTGAGTTAATAATTTCGATCGATTAAGACTTTTTATATTAATAATTAATCATTATTCATATTTATTTCTTATTGAATCTTTCTTTATTCTTATTGAATCTTTCTTTCAGGTAATTTACTAGGTAGACAGAATTATTTGATTAAATATGTTACTCTAATGGTACTGGGTGTAATTAAAATTAAAAAGCTAGTTTCGATTATGAAGCACTACCATTTGGTAAGTATTTCAAGGGTTTCCCTTTACGAGAAGGGTAGATAATAATGTTTTATTTTAGTTTAAAGATGATTACAAGAGTATATATAAACTCATCTTTCATAAGCTGAATGAAACTGATGACCGGCAATTGAGCATCTGCTTTTTTAAGACCCTTCTCACCCTATTTTCGGAGAACGAAAAGCCCAAATATTTAAAGGTATTTAATTTAATCTAATATGTTCAATAATTAATTGTAAATAACTTGGATTGAAAACACTGTGATTTTGTTTTACCTTTATGTTCTGTAACTTTGCAGTGGCTATAGTTTTGACTAGCTCATAGACGGAACTATTGTCACAGTAATGTTACAAAATATAATGATTTTTTTTTTATTTCAAATTAGTCAAGATGTACCTCAGAGTAAATGCTTCTAGCATCACGAAATTAATTGACAATAATTCTTTTTAATGGTATTAATCAGATTTTATATAACAATAAAACTGCAGTATATGAACAACTTTCTGGCATCAATCTATCACCTTTCAAGAGGTTGCAGAGAACATGATTCCTATTTTCTGTTAATAATTTCGAATATATTTTACTTTTGCCAGTACTGTTACTTTTAGGCACGTTTAGGCATCTATGTTATGCGTTATGGATAATAATTTTATCCTGATAATAACTATTAAGAAAAGTAGATTTAAGAATCAAATTATAAGGAGTATTTTTTCTGTTAATAAGTGAATGCATCCTGACATAGTAATGGATAACTCAGTTCTAAAGGACTGGGTAAAAAAAGGTTAAATCAATTAAAAAATAATTACATAACCTTAAATTGATCCAATCAATTTATTTGTAATATTAAATTTCAATCATTTTTTTTATTTGTAGGTATTTTTTGAATTTCCAATCAATCTGATTCTTATGTAACATCTGTTGCCTACATTAAATGATAATTAAGTGTGAAATTGCTAAAATTTGTATTTTGGGTTGCCTACAGTTCAAAATGATTTGTTTAATAACAATTCTTTTACGTATTTTTAATATAGTCCCTATAATATTAACTTTAAAACTAATTCAATTAAATACTTGATTAAGAGAAGGAATTGTTTTAAGAAGTTTCACCAAATTTACATATTTGTAAATAAGTATTGATTAGATTTTATTTACATATATACATTGTTTTATTAAAATTTATGTAATTTGATAAAAAACAGAAAATTATATAACCCTATATCACTTTTGTCAATTGTTTTCTTTGATTATTACTCTGAATATTTTTTATAGAGGTATTTTTTGAATTCCTAGTCGAGATGATTCTTATGCAGTACCGGCTGCCTACATTGCATTATCGTGACTAAACCTAGATCCTTAAAAACCTTTAAAACGTTATTTATTATTGACTTCTAAAAGATTAAATTCAAAACACATTCTAATAATTCAAAATTATTTCATGTTATAAATTTGATTAATGAAATGTGCCATTAAATTTAAATATATATTACATTATCATGATAAAATGTAAAATTACTAAAATTTGTATTTTGGGTTGCCTACATCGAAGTGTTATTTGCGTACTAATTTTTACATATGTTATAAGTAGTTTTTAAAGATTAACTTTAAACCTCGTTTACATATCTGGCTCCGTCAAGATTGTATAATTTCTAAATACATATATTTAAAATTGTCTAATTAATAAACAAAATAGTTATAATAATTCTATATCCTTAAAATAGTCTTGTTAGTTCTTTTGTGATAATCAATGAATCCTAGGAATATTTTTTATACCGCAATATTTCCTATTCCTAATCGATCTTATCTTTATTTTATTAAATGGAAAATTACTAAAATTTGTATTGCAGGTTGCCTACATTTGGACGTTATTTACTTATTAATAATTTATACATTTTCGTTTTTATTTAAAGTTAACTTTAAATCTTATTTCAAATTAAATACTTCGTTTTATTGAAATTTTATAACTTTGATTTTAAAAAAAACCTTTACTAACAAATGTCATTACACAATTATGCCTTTTATATAAATATTTTATTAATGATCTAATAATTGTTTAATAAGTGTTATTTTATTCACTTCACGTAAACTTAAAACTATCAATAGTAATTTAATAATTGTTGGCACTGGAGGCGTTTACTTCGTGACACATTTTTAAATTAAAAATAAAATTTTAAAAAGATGTTTTCTTTATTATTAATCGTTTCTATGATCCAATATGTTTATGTTTAATTTTGCCTTTAGGAACTGTCAGTTGATTTTGCAGAGATTCAACCCAGAGCAAGGAACTACTACGTAATTGAAATAGGAATTAATCACATCTTGACACACAAGGAAAACCTTAAGTTCATTTTGGTTTTAAAGCCATTTGTAGAGAAATGTCCTAAACATATTAAATTAGACATGTAAGGATTTTGTTCTTCTATTTATCAACAATAATTTAATGTATACATTTATTAATTTTATTTTAGATTAAAGTACATCAAATTAAATTGCCCTGCAAGTTATTACAGAGATGAGGCATTTACGTTATTTGTTAATGCACTAAAAATAAAGGATTTTGGAGACAATTTAGGTGAGTTAATGTAGTGAATAATTTATGCTCAATGTTGATCATTGTTTTGTTCAGTTCAAGTCCTGGAAGGATCAACAACCCGTAGTACGAGATCAATGGCTGAAGTTAGTTACAATGAAATGTCAACAGATGATGATGATATCGAGATTGAGGATGATGATGATGATGATGACAACTAGTATATAAACATGTTATTAAATATTATATGTTAGTAAGTTATTTTAATTATTAGTTGTATACTTTAAAATAATTGTTTATTTCAAATTTTATTTATTTTAGTTATTAATTTCTTGTAATCAAATTGTAAACCTTTTTAAAAAAATATTATAATAAGTAAGTAGTATTAATTCAATTACTACTTATTAGTAATCAAGTCACTCCATTTCCTTTAATTCTTGTGGATCCTTACTAATTTAAAATAACACTCATTAAATTTTAAGAATTTTGACGATGTACTGATCATAACAACTATTTATGATAAGTAAATGATTCAAAATCTGTCATTAAAAAATTTTGTTATTTTTAAAATTTAATTTAATAATCAATCAAATTAATTTTCTAAAATTATAAATTTTTAATGTTTTATTATTGTTTTTATAAAATTATTAAAATTTAATCTAGTATAAAGGGTTAAAATTTTAGATAAAAACCCAAAACTTTGGAAATAACCCTAAAAAACAATTACCAACACTTGCACAAATATTAAGGGGATTACGCGTAAGACAACTAACGCCATTTTCTACCTGAATCGGGCTAATTGAAAGCGTACGGTGTTAAAAGTAGATCGGATTTCGGAAAAGGTCAAATAATGTCGGATTTTCTACGTATAATCTGGTAAATCGCACCACCCTTTCAAGACAATGCAGATGCGGATAATCCTATTAAAATTTCCTAGACGTTTAAAGCGTTTAAGGCGCCCTAATCCCATAAAGGTTTTACAGCCATTATACCTGTAATATTTCTGAAAACTGGCCGGCGCCCCGTTGCGTTCAAAATGATACCGTTTTTCGGCGTAACTTGATGAAATTCACACCGACTAACGACGGTCGCCTTGTAATTTATTCAAAATGTAATTACGCTTTGGAGGAAATATGGTAATGTGTGAACTGTCGCCGATTTGTAAAAACCGAAAATTGTATTTGATCGGCAATTGAATTATTGTAATGAATTGACGGTTGTCTAATTTAAGGAATGCGGAACGATACTAGAATGTATAGTCACTATCTGTTTATGGCATGATAAAAAGGTATTTTGTCATGACGTTGTAAATTTTTTATAATTATATATTGGATTAAATTAGATCCTACTTGATGAAATTTCATAATATATCGGGTATACAAGAAATGAATACCTACCGAAAAATTATTCTGTAGTTTAAATTGTATCACAAAGTGGAAACCTTGGCAATTACGTATTACGTCAATGGTAATATGAATAAGTAGTTTTTTATCCTCGTTTGTCATTGACGATGGACGAAGAGAAATAATTACCTACTAAATTTAAGCTATTTTTATATGAATATTGTATTACACAAAGAAAGTTTAGGTAGTCGAATATGTCAAGGATTAGAAAGACACATTAAAAAATATTATTGATATAAACATACATATTAGAGAATATTTAAAATTAACATCTAACATTGATGAATCATAATTGTTTTCCTTTTGTTTTAAAAGAATTAGAAATTATTGATCTCACAAAAACTAATTTTATTCAGTTTAGTAGGATTAAATAATGTTGTAGATTTGTTTTTTATTTTATTCAAGCTGTACAATATAATACAATTAATACTGCACACATAAACAACAAAACAAAATTTTTGCGATAGTAAATTGATTTGATGAGTTACGTGAAGATAAACTTTATTATAAAATTTTTGCGGACTGCATGTTTGTCCGCTCAAACTTTATAACTCCAAATAAAGAAAATTCTAATTAGAAATAGATTCTTGCCTCTTAGGCAATATTAGGCAATTACTTGCGTATTTATGCCCATTTTACATGAGGCAATTTTTTGCCGTTTTATTATCATTTATTAGCATTTTAGTTAAGCTCTAAAATTACTATTAAATTAAAATACTTTGTAATTTCCTTCCTTCACATTTATTTTTATATGTCAGATGTACATTTCGAGTACCATGTACATCTGACATATAAAAATAAATGTGAAGGAAGGAAATTACAAAGTGTTTTAATTTAATAGTGATAACTTCACACAACTCAAATCAAACCGTGAATATTCTAAAATTACTGATGGAAAGCAATTGATTTTTCTTTTTAGGTGTTTTTAACTTAATTTACACCATTACTTGATTTATTTAAATTTATGGAGTTTGACAATTATGACAGAATGTCCCAGAGCATTGCAAAATATTGACGAATCATTTGGTTTTTTAGATGTCTAAAATGATTGATTAATACCATTTTTTATTTGAACCAAATTTGTTGATCTTACAAAAAAATTATTAAATTTTATTTAAGAGGATTTCATTAGTTAATTATAATAGATTATTTAATAAATGTGTATTCTTAGTATATTTCTAGAATTACTCATAAGTAGCAATTTATTTGTTTTAAGTGAACCAAAAAAAGTTAATCTTGCAAAAGTTAGTTCAGAGCACTTGAAAAGGGAAGAACTTTAAAGTATTCTCAAACAGATTGCGATAAAACTTTGAAGAATCTATAATTTTGTACACATGAAAAAAAAACTTATTTGAGTTTATTTGAGTATTTATTACATTTTTGAACGGTTAGTAATTAATTTCGAACAATTTGATATTCTCCGATGAATGATAATTTTTTTACAAGAGCAATAAATTATTAAAATTGCAAAATTAATTTTATTCAATTTAAGACGTTTTTAAAATTTATTGAGACCCGTTCGCAAATGATTGGCAAATAAATAACTATGTATTTTTTTATAAATTTCTAAAATTTCCGACAACTTTCAAAATCAATTTTGCAGTTTTTATTTTTTCAAAAAATAGTAACAGAACGACATAATTGCACATATTACAAAATATTGAAAAATAATGTTTCTCAATTTTTTACACTTCTGTTATTTATTTAGTTTCCCTTGATTTGTATAAAACACCGAAAGCTATTATTATTTTTGTATTTTAAATTAAACAGAAACGGTTGATTATTAACTCAGTTAAAAATATTTTTTTGTTTGATTGAGTGAAGATGATAAAAATCTTGATTAAAACATTTAGAAGCCATTGTTCACTATTTTATTTGTAACCAGATGTTCATTTCGGATGAAAAGTGGCCTTTTGTGTCCGAATTGTTCATCTGGTTACAAATAAAGTAGCGAAAAAAGATTTTTAAGTGTTTTAATCAAAAATAATTTTGTTGAATAGATTATTGTAAAATATTAAGTGATGTATTCTTATAATTCCTTAGAATATCCCTTTTTTTCTATAGAAAGAGAGAGAGGTGAGAGACGATATAATTTCTCAACCGACAAATAACCAGCGGTCATACAGCCACAAGGCTGTACAAACCACAATTTGCAAAGTAGAGGCAAAAAAGGTTAGTGTTTGGGTACATGAATGAGTATAAAAAGTGCCTGATGTCTAAGAATTTGCAATTTTTCTATTTTCAGTGTTTTCTTACTTTCAGAAATTTATTTTTGGCAGATTTAAATTGTCAGATCATAACAGTATATTGAAGAATAATTTTGGTAAATATCTTAAGTAACTGATGGATAGTATTTGTTTTTCTAGTTTAAATGAACTAAAACGAGTTATTAAAGAATAATGAATTTTTTTCTGCAAATGTCTAAAATGATTATTAACATTTTTTTTTAGAAATAAACGAATCAAACGTTGAAATTAAAGAAGAATAATGAGTACATTTACCTTGAATTTTGGAGGCGTTCACTTCGTAGTACATTTTTTATGAATAACAGAAAAACGTTTAACTTTTTTCGACTTTTGGAATTTTGTTTAAAGATTAAAAAAATAGTTTTTCGAAAAATCAGCTCCAGTTTATTTATATATCAATTATTTTCTTATATTCAAGTTAATTATCCCTGCAGTTTATTTTTCTCTAATTTTGTAAAAAACATTGTACTAACCTAACAAAATTTAAAAT
This sequence comes from Ontholestes murinus, assembly GCA_963969525.1. Lineage (NCBI taxonomy): Eukaryota > Metazoa > Arthropoda > Insecta > Coleoptera > Staphylinidae > Ontholestes > Ontholestes murinus. The sequence continues at coordinate 19,623,996 of OZ018394.1, forward strand.
TATCATGTTCAAAAATTGATATTTTCGAGAAATAAAACTTTAATATATAGAATCAATTAGTTAATAAAAATACATTTAATAGTTTGATTAACTATATTAATAAATATCCGTGTATTAAAATTTCACTTCAAAAAGAAGATCAACTTCTGAACATTTCTATTTTAAGTATTTTAATAGCCTACACTATTTTTTTACAAAATATAAGAGAAATAAACAATAATGTTTAAATTAAGGCTATATAAAAAATATAATTTTCTCCTTAGTTAAAGAATACAGACTGGAAGATCATCTCTCATCATCATGGAGATAATGAAATCGGTTCTTTATTTCTTGTTGGCGAATAAATGATTTAAATTTACAAAATTAATTTATATAAACCTTTAATAATTTATTTCTTATTTAAACCGTGGTGAAGTACTTTTGTATTTTCTTGGTCGATTAAAATCAATTGAAAATGGTCTTCGGCGAAATAAAAATAAACGCAAAATATTAAACCTAATTAGTATTTAAGTTATTTTTAGTTTTACCTAAATATATTGTATTTTCAATGGTTTCAGAGTAAGATTTTGAGGGTATACAATATTATTCTTTTTGACCTACTTAGTAGTGTTTAGCTATCGATCACGTGGTCTTTCCGCCGTGTTATTTGGGTGTGTGTGTGTAAATGAGCTTGTTACTTTAAAGAATCGCCCCCGTCACTCTAAAGTATTTCAATGGCGAATTGTATCGGTAAACCATACAATTGCTGACCCGGAATGACCTACTTATTTTTCCAAAAATGCTTTTTATAATCGTTGCCGGCTGTTGTTTTGTAAAATAAACATTCAATATATGATTGTTGCTATCAGTGCATAATTTTATGTTTGTTTTATCTGTCGAATCTAATGCAAACTGTATTAGTGTCTCATCCGTTGAAGATTTGTACGCATCGTATTTTTGCAAGACAGATGTCGGTATCTTCTCCTAGAACCAAATAATAATTGATATTAATAACTATTTATGATGGTATTAATTTTAACGAATTGATTAATTACTGCAAACCGCCAAAGTCAATTAAAACACGTTTTTGAAGGAGTTCAAATACCCTTCAGACAAAGCTTACATAAAAATAAAAGGAGAGCACATAAAATATCTTTTGCAACTCCTTTCTTTTTGTTATAAGTTCCTTATGTTTATTTGCTCTAATTAACAAGAAATAAATTATTGCAAATACATGTTTCAAGCAAGAATAATCCATTTTTTTGAAACTATTATTTTTAAACCTAGACATAATCATGTGAATTATCAAAAAGGGTATTCTCTATAGAAAAGAAAAATATTCACTGGATTTCTTCATTATAATATACACTTTACTCAAAAAATCTTTAGTGAATTTATTTTGTGTTGAAGTGAAAAATGTTTATTTTTAAACAATAAAAACTTTTAAGTCGTCAGGAACACCAAGAATTAGCAATCCTGCAGCTTCGAAAGTCATTGAAAACCAAAATTAACGTTATATTATTAATATCCTAAATTAAATTAAAAAAAATCACAAATTTAAACCAATATTTTTTTAACAGTATTTTTTTCGACAGAAACTCATGTTTTTTTAAATTTTTTTTAGTTTTTTTAACATTTTATATTACCTTTAGCAATTGTTTTTAAAGATATTTCAACACCATATATATATTGTGTTATATACAATTTTATCGTATAAATTAGTTGTTTTCATGAATTGCTATCAAAAAGTTTTTTACTTAAATACTACCTTGTTTTCCAACCAGTGTTTTTTTTTCCAATTTCAACATCATTTTTCGTAATGTGTTCATTTTTATTATTAAAACCTATTATTGTTTTTTTTTGTTCAATTGTATTATTTAACTTTTTTTATTTTCAAATATGTCTTCTATTTGAGTAATTTCTATATAAACTGAATTGAGTTTAAACAAGTTCAATGTATTTCGTAAACAATTTTTACTATTCCAGTTCTTTTTATTTATACGTTAACTGTGTATTTAATAAATTTACGTGTTTTGGCAATTGTTTTTAAATATATTTCTAACCCTTCCTAAGCAATTCACGTCGTTTTCATGTTAGTTGTTTTTTTTATGGCAACTCCATTTTAATCCATTCTTTCACAAATTTAAACCCTTTGCGTTTTTCGGCAGCAACTGGAGTTTTTACAATTTTATTTTTTTGTTTTCTTAAAACGTTAAACAGTTTATTAAATTGTTTTTTTAAAATATCACTAATCTTTTTCAAACAATTACAGCTGATTTTAAATTAGTTCTTTTTATGACAAGTATTTTTGATGTCAAGAAACTTCTTTAGACTAAGTAAAAGTGATTTTAGAATTTACCTTTACTTTCAAGTACTGCACATGTAAATCAATATTTAATTTGTTTAGATTAGACTATGTTTTTTATGATTTTTTTTTTCAAAGATTAGTCAATGATTGAGTATTAAAACATTGATAATGGTCACTTTGTGTCCGAAATATATATCTGTTAATTTTAATAAAATTGTGAAGAAAGGTTTTTAGTGCTTTTTAATTAATCAAGTTTACCTTCACGTAACTCACAAAAATCAAAATTAGTCAATGCGTTTCTTTAGTAATGTAATATTTTTAAAACATATTAAATACTCTTTTGTTTTATTTGTGCAATTGTTTTTGCTTTACTTTTATTTTTACCTGTTTTTTTTATTTCAACTATGCTGTAATGTAAATATTTTTAACCCTTTTTTAAATTTAAACCGCATTTGTTTTTGGAAAAGTTCAATATATTTTGTAGAAATCTCACTATATCAATTGTTTTTTTTTAAATTATATATAAACTATGTTATTTTCAAAATATTTAAGTGTTTTTACCAATTATTTTTTTAAATATTTTCTACCCGTCTTAAACAATGTCACCTGTTCTTAAATTAGTTGTTTCTGTGAGAGCAATATTTATTATTGTCAATAGTTTTCTTATGGTTTTTACCAGGAAAAAAGAGAACACCTAAAAAACTCACCCTGAATAACATATGTAAGTGTTTTTGACAACAGTTTCATACCCGTCTTAAATAATTTCGTTTTTTTAAATTAGTTTATTTTAAAACAAAATTCTAAAATTATCACAATTTCAATTGTCATTTTTTTTAACGGATTTTTAAAATGATTTTTTTAAAGATGTCTTACTGTATCTAGCAATTGTTTTTAAAAATATATCTAAGCCCCTTTAAAGCAAGGCCTGCTGTTCTTAAATTAGTTGTTTCTGTGACAGCTAAGTGTTTATTGTTGGTTTTTTAAGGTCAATTGCAGCAATTTTAATAAACAGGGTAGGTGATTATATTACAAATGGTTTTTGTTGTTCACTTGTTTGTAGTTTTTGTTAATGTCAATATTTTTTTATATCTATACTCTACTTTGTTTCTTTTTTACAAGTTTATAATTATAATGATGGTTGCGACCGTTACTCCGTGGTAATTCATAATCAAGTTTATAATTGTTAATGGAGATAATTTTATAATCAAATTTGCCTAGATCTGTGACTATAACAACGGTTACTTATTAACGAAATTCATGAAGCCCTATTTCTTTTTGATTTTAGAACCGTTTATTGACAATACTGTATTGCGACAGTTCTGGATCAACATTATATGCACCGAAACAAGATGAAGATGTGGTTTCTCTTATTTTTTCAAATGAAATTTTTAATTTAATTTTAGTAACGAGTAGCATTTCAAAATTGGGTTATTAGGCTGTGTTTTTTTCTGGGATTTCTTTTTTTACTATTTTCCTATACAAAGAACGAGAGTGTATAGTGATCGTGAATTTTTTTTATAAGATACCATCATTTATAATTAGGCAACTTTAGGGTGGGATGGTGGCCACCCATCCTATATAAACTATTAAATAAAAATTATATACATGATTCGTGGAAAGGCTTTAAATCAAGCTTAAATAAAATTAGCTTTATAATTAAACTTAAATTTGGATTATGTTTTATTTTTATTACATACAAGGTTTTATTGTTTTGTAAGCAGCAACATCACCACCCATCCTATATAAACTATTAAACAAACATATAAAATCTTTAATAAAACCGCAACTAATTTCTTCACTATTTTTATTTGAGCACTAGATGTATATTTCGGACACTATATGTCCATTATCAAAAGTTGACTAACAAATTTTTACAATTGTCAATTTGATTAATATAATCTTCACTTAACTCAATAACACATACATATAACATTATTGACAATATGGTGATATGAATCATTAAAAACATTTATCAAAAAGGAAGTAAAAGTGTCCATATATATTTAGGGTAGGTGGGTATCCACTATATTACCCCTCAATATACAGATCATACAGGATCATTGTATACCAATTTGATTACAATTAGATTTATACTAAGTTTATCATCTCTTTTTTATGTTTTTTATAAAGAAACCGTTGCTAATCAATTAAAATTTAAATGTAAAATACTGGTCACCCACTCACCCTAAATATACAATGAGATTTTAACTATAGAGTGCTAATAAAATATTTAACAACACCTACAAAATGTTTGTTTTTGTTTTACGGAATTAAAACAGTTACAGGAACGAAAGTGGCCTCTATCCCATCCTCGAACCTATAAATTAATACATGAGTGTCTTGCTAAAAACTAATTTGATTGCAAGCATTTTTGGATAGATTCAGCATGTAAATTGTTTTTAATATTTTCTAACGAAACCGTTGCTTGTAATTTAAAACTGAAGGGTATGATAGTAGCCACCCACCCACCATTCATACACTCAGGCACATAAGCTACAAAGCTTTTAAATTCCTAAATAACATTTACCCCATTTTTAGTATTGTTTTAGGAAATTAAAACAGTTATATAGTGAAAGCAACAATATTAATGTAGGGTGGGTGGGTAGCTCTATCCCACCCTCCAATCTACAAATCATACACACCTGTCTTTCTGAAAATCAATTTGATTACAAGCAGATTTAGACTATATTTAACATGTGAAATATTTTCTTATAAGGAAAAAACTGGAGGGTACAATACAGTTTAATTAAGAGCAGATTTAGATTAGATTTAGCATGGAAACTTTTTAAATATCTTTTTATAAGGAAACCGTCGCTTATAATTTAAAAGTGAAGGGTACACTAGTGACCAACCACCCTCTACTATATAAAAATAACATATAAGCCGTAACAGTGCTTTTAAAGTCCTAAACAACATTTACACAATTTTAGTTTTAGTTTTAGGAAATTAAAACAGCTTTAATAATGAAAGTACCAGTATATATGTAGGGTGGGTGGCTTCTATTAAACCCTATAACCTACACATCATACATGAGTGTCTTGCTAAAAATCAATTTGATTACAAGCTGATTGAGCATGTAAACTTTTTAGAAGTTTTTATAAAAAAAATAGCTTATAATTTAAATCTGGAATAGTGGACACCCATCCACCCTACGAATCTAATTAGAATTAAGCTATGACAGTGCTTACAAAATCCTAAACATTTACATAATATTTGTGTTTGTTTTAGGGAATTATAACAGTTACAGTAATAAACGTACTAATATATATGTAGGGTGGGTGGGTGTCTAGATTACACACGAGTGTTTTGTTGAAAACCAATTTGATTACAAGGCAATTTAGACTAGATTTAACACACAAACTTTTTTAACATTTTCTTATAAGGAAACCGTAGCTCATAATTTAAAATGGTGATGTCGCCATCATAATAATTTCCCTATATTTTCCTTGAAAACTATGAGGTTTGCGCAAAAAGGCTATTCTTAATAATTTGCTCATTTTTAAATTATTTTCAATTACTTATTATATGTATAAAGTTCATTTAGCTCCTATAGTTTAAAAATGTATTAATAAAACTTGTGTTCAGAGAATGAATTCTCTTTAAGTTTTGTTTGAAATATTATGCCTATTATTCAAAATTTCTTAAATTTTAAAATTTGAAAAAAAAACATTAAATTTTGCAATAATACTATGTTTATTTACGTTTTATAACTTTTAATTAAAACGCTCGCTTATGTTTTACTGATTGGAGGGTGGGTTAGAGGCCACCCACCCACCCTACATATACATACTAACTTTAATTAGTGATCGCCTCCCAGTTTGCAATAACTTTAATTACAAATTTTGAATAAAAGAAAATTGACAAACTAAAATTTTTAAGAGTGTACATATAAAAATTATATATATATGATTCGTGAAAAGGCCTTAAATCAGACTTAAATAAAATTAGCTTAATATTTAAACTTAAATTTGGATTATGCTTTATTTTTAATTACATACAAGGTTTTATGGTTTTGTAAGCAGCAAAATCATCAACGATTAGTATTTAAAGTTATCATGTATATGTAGGGTGGGTGGGTGGCCTCTATCCCACCCTCCAATCAGTAAAACATAAGCGAGGGTTTTAATTAAAAGTTGTAAAATATAAATAAATACAAAATAGTTGTAATTTTTAGAGATTTATTCATACAAATTTTTCAAATAATTTTTGATGATATTTTACTGATTGGAGGGTGGGATAGACGCCACCTACCCACCCTGCATATACATATAAACTTTAATTCCTAATAGTCTCGCTGTATACAATGAAATTATTTACAAAACTTTTTGAATAAAAAGGAATTAAAAAGGTAAAATTTCTGAGAAAGTAAATTAGTAAAAATTTGATGCATGATGGGTGGGCAAACTATAAATCAAAGTATATAATATTAGCTATAAAAAGTCATTATATTTAAACTTAAATTTTGATTTTGTTTTATTTTTATTACATAAAGGGTTTGACTGATAGCCAAATCATCAGCGATCAGCAATTAGAGTTATCATGTATATGTTAATGAGGTTTTTCTAACTAGAGGGTGGGATAGAGACCACCCGCCCACCCTACATATACATATTAACATTAATTACTGATTGTCTTTTTGAATAATAAAGAAATTCAAAAGGTAAAATTTTTGAATAAGTAAATTAATTGAAATTAATTAAATTTATATGCATAATGGGTGGGCAGATCTTAAATCTAAATTAGATAAGATTTTATTTTTTTTATTACATACAAGGATTTATGTTTTTTTGCAGCAAAATCATCAATAATTAGTATTTATAGTTATCATGTATATGTAGGGTGGGTGGGTGGCCTCTATCCCACCCTCCAATCAGTAAAACATAAGCGACGGTTTTAGTTATAAGTTCTAAAATGTAAACAAACACAAAATAATTGCATTTTTTAATTGATGTATTCATACAAATATTTCAAATAATTTTTGATGATGTTTTACTGGCTGGAGGGTGGGATAGAGGCCACCCGCCCACCCTACATATACATATTAACTTTAATTACTGATCGCCTTGCAGTTTGCAATAACTTTAATTACAAAATTTGAATAAAGGAAAATTAACAAAGTAGAATTTTTGAGTGTGTAAATTAATAAATAATTATATACATGATACGTGGAAAGGCTTAAATTAAGCTTAAATAAAAATAGCTATAGAAGATTATTAATATTTAAACTTAAATTTGGATTATGATTTATTTTTTATTATAAACAAAGTTTTATGGTTTTTTTGCAGCAAAATCATCAACGATTAGTATTTAAAATTATCATGTATATGTAGGGAGGGTGGGTGGCCTCTATCCCACCCTCCAACCAGTAAAACATAAGCAAGGGTTTTAATTAAAAGTTATAGAATATAAATAATCACAAAATAGTTGCAATTTTTAGATTTTAATTCATACAAATTTTCCAAATAATTTTTGATGATGTTTTACTGACTGGAGGGTGTGATAGAGTACACCCACCCACCCTACATACACATAAATTTCAATTACTGATAGTCTCGTGGTTTGGAGTAAAATTAATTACAAAACTTTTTGAATAATAAAGAAATTCAAAAGGAATAGTTTTGAATGAGTAAATTAATAAAAATTTTATGCATGGTGGGTGGGCAGACTTTAAATCTAAATTGGATAAGATTAGCTATAGAAGGTCATTTATATTTAAACTTACATTTTGATTTTTTTTATTTTTATTACATAAAGGGTTTGATTGTTTTTAGCAAAATCATCAACTATTAGCAATTAGAGTTATCATGTATATGTAGGGTGGGTGGGTGGCCTCTATCCTACCCTCCAATCAGTAAAACATAAGCGAGGGTTTTGATTAAAAGTTGTAAAATGTAAAGAAACAAATAATGATGAACATAGTATTTTTATTACATTTTTCTCGAAAACTATGACGTTTACTCAAACAAGCTATTCTTAATAATTTGCTCAATTTTTGATTCTTTACAATTAATTGTTATGTAAATTTAATGTAACTCCTATAGTTTATTAGCAATCGGTAAAAATATCAATATTTTTAATTTTTTTCTTGCTAATTAACAATTTTTCGAAAAACGTGTTTTAACAAAACTTGTTCAGTTTCTCATTTTCATTAACTTTTGTTTGGAAAGTTATGTAATATTTTTCAAATTTAGAAAAATATAGAGAAAAATCCAATCAACGAGTAAACATCCACTTTCGGCTACATGAATACATGAATGTTCACCAAAAGTGTTTCAGTTCCAGTTTTTAATGATAAAACCTTCAGTTTAAAGTTTTATCTCAAATGGATCATTCGTTTTTGAGATACACGAAAACAATACTTTCTCTATATATTTTAAACAGGGAAAGTAAACACTGGAGGGTATAATAGCGTTTACCCACCCACCCTACAAATTCAATCAGAATTAGGCTATAACAGTGCTTATAAAATATTAAACAACATGTACACAGTGTTTGTTTTTGTTTTAGGGAATCAAAACAGTTACCGTAATGGAAGTACCAATATATATGTAGGGTGGGTGGGCGGCCTCTATCCACCCTATAACCCAGAGATCATACACGAATGTCTTGCAGAAAATCAATTTGATTACAAGTAGATTTAGATTATATAAATTTTACATGCTAAAATTTTAAATAATTTCTTATAAAAAATTTGTAGCTTATAATTTAAAACTGGAGTGTAGGATAGTGGACACCCATCCACCCTACAAATTCAATAAGAATTAAGCTATAACAGTGCTTATAAAATATTAAACAACATGTACACACTGTTTGTTTTTGTTTTAGGGAATTAAAACAGTTACCGTAATGGAAGTATCAATATATATGTAGGGTGGGTGGGCGGCCTCTATCCACCCTATAACCTAGAGATCATACACGAGTGTCTTGCAGAAAATCAATTTGATTACAAGTAGATTTAGATTATATTTAGCATGTTAACTTTTTAAATAATTTCTTATAAAAAAATTGTAGCTTATAATTTAAAACTAGAGGATAGTTTAGTGGACACCCACTCGCCCTGCATGCACATTAACAAATAAACTGTAACAGTGCTTTTAAAATCCTAAACAACATTTACACAGTTTGTGTTTGTTTTAGTGAATTAAAACAGTTACAGTAATGAAAGTACCAATATATATGTAGGGTGGGTGGGTGGCCTCTATCCACCCTCCAATCTAGAGATCATACACGAGTGTCTTGCTGAAAATCAATTTGATTACAAGCAAATTTAGACTAGATTTTATACACAAACTTTTTTAATATCTTCTTATAAGGAAACCGATTTAAAATTGGAAGGTATGATGGTGGCCACCCACCCAGCTTACATACACAATGAAACTTACAAATTACAACAGGGCTTATAAAATTATTAACAACATCTACATATTATGTTTCTGTTTGAGGAAATTAAAACAGTTACAGGGATGAAAGTAGTAATATATTTGTAGGGTAGTTATAAGTGATAGAATAATAATAATCATTATTACTTATTATTTATTATTAGTACCACTAGTATTATTAATATTATCACAAAAGTGATGTTGAAATTAAATAAATGTAATAATAGGTGATTCTAGAGAATATTTATATTTTTTTTCTGTTTGATATCAATAAATTTATTCTGTTATGAAATCAATTAAAATCAAGAATCAATAATAGTATATTTGTTGATGTAAAATAAATCTCGTACAATACTTGTGGTAATAATATTTATTCTATTAAATATTTACATTCGAGTAGGCGTATAACATAACAATTACGTAATTGAGTTTGTTATTGTTTTTCGTGATCAGTCATTATTATACATATATTGTATAATAAAGTGTTATGTGATGGATAAATACTGTAAATTTAAGGGATACAATTTTTTAGTTTTTATAAAGGAAAATATAAGGAATCATTGAATGGGTAAGTGACTTTTATGATTAATCATAATAAAATCATGTTTTTTAAACACCCACCCCTTGCCACCGAGGATCACTGGGCGTTCATTGGTCGATAGAACGCAAAGCGGCCATAATGTGAATACTGGCGCGCCATTGGCCGTTACCCCCTCCCCTCGAACGCCTCCTGTATAATGATACCACGAGTTTCCTGATGTCGAAATCACTCTGTGCGTCGTGACAGTATTGTGTGTTTAGAGTTAATTTTGAGAACAATTTTGTGTATGTGCAGTGGACAGAGAGTTTACAGTTTATAAAGGAAAAGACGTATTGCCGGACGATTTCTTTTTGGTTATAAGTATGGTTTCTTATTACAACACGGCCGCAATGTACCGTCATCAGCAAGCAGTCAGTGCCCAGGGACCACAGTTTCACCACACCGGATCGCCGATGGCCCCGTGGTACGCCGGTGGATACCACCATCACCAGAGCGGCCAGATGACACCCGGTGCGACTCCTTCGTACTGCATGCAGGACGAGCAAGTATGGCACCATCCGCACGCCGCCTTCCACCAGGACTTCTCCGAGTTCGTGACGCACACGGGTATGCCCATGCAGCACCACCAGCAGATGTCCGAGCACGAGTCACAATTGCCTTCGCCGCCGATTACAGTGTCTGGTAGTGAGATGTCCAGTCCAGGGGCGAACAGCGGGAACGCCACCCCGCCGAACGCCGGCCATCCGAGACCACCGCCGGTAAGGAGTCCGTACGAGTGGATTAAGAAAACTTCCTATCAAACGCAACCCAATCCAGGTAAGGATCGTAATACGCTTATACTTTTTTTTAACATCATTTATCCATCCGAATCTTTAAAGCACGTAGACAGTCTTGGTGAAAATCATAACGAAATCTAAAGGATATTGTTTAATTTAATTTAGTAGGCTTATAAAAACAAGTAGGCTTAGGTTTTGCATTGACTAAATTTTTGCCTTAATTATTATTACGAAATCATTTTTCTTCTACAATTTGCTTCCAAAATCAAACCAAAACATAAATAATATTAGTATGCAACAAAGATATAATTCTTCTAATTTTTTACAAGGAACATCACATAAATTTGAATCTTCTGAACGAACAGATCATATAATAGGGCTGATTCTTTCAAATACTTATTATTCATGAAATGAAAACCCTGTGCTAGCTAAATACATTTAGTTTTGATAATGATGACACGTCATGTTGCTTAAACTACTCAAATAGTTAAATTAAAAGTTTTGTACAAAACAAATGTTTTCATTTATATTCCACATATATAACGACGTAGAAGCCTCAAGAATCAACAACTTATCATTTCTTTAGAAATAACACAATTAACCATGAGTTACATGAGAAACTAATTCAAGAAAGTTATCATTCAGTTTGGTCATTAAAAAAACATAAATAGATCATTTAGATCCATTAGAATAATTAATGTCTTCAGATATTTCTCATTTAATTTTACCATGCAAAAAAGTTATCTAAGTAGGTGTAGATTTTGATTAAGATCATTCAAATAGAATTTTCTGTTTCGTGTATTATATTTTTATCAATCGGTAGGCTTTAATCTTTAAATCCAAAATACTCTTAAAATAATCTAAAATATTTGGATCAAATTGAACAAATCATTATATACTCAATCTATATAATGATTTGTTCAATTTGATCCAAATATTTTAGATTATTTTAAGAGTATTTTGGATCTAAAAAAATTCATGGTAAAATACCGTTAGGATATTCACCATTGCTGTATTGTACTAAAAGGGAAACCAGTAACACGATGATTTGTTGTAGAATCTTTAAGTTCATCGCCATTGCTTCTAGATTTCACAGATATACAGGATACTTCTGGTACGCCATTGTTTTCTTTTTTTGAGTGTTCGTGTTTATAACGTTAGTTCTACCTGGTGTTTGCATGCATCTTTGTTTGGGAGAACGCGAGCCACGCACCATAAAGCCGATTAATTAATTACCAGTTCTTCGTTTTGCATGTTTGCATGTGTTGTTCCTCCTGGCAACATTCACACGGCCAGAACCCATAAATTTAGCGACGCCATATTTGACGTTTTTACGTCCGGCACGCCAATGGGCCTCTCGCTCTCTACACCTGAAATCCAATTTTATTGCTTAATACGCGTAATTAATTCAGTATCAAAAAAAAAAACTCGAAAAGCAACGCCATCGGGACGGCGTTTATTGCACCGCCATAATAAAATGTCCCGGGAAAATGTTAATTACTGTAAAAGGTGGAAAAAAAGTAAGGCATGGTTAATTTATTTTTTGGGAGAAAAAAGGAGAGGAGATGGTGGTTTTATTGCTTTGTTAATGCTTTCGACATATGCGACGTTGATTTATTCGATCCGTTAAGTATTCCTTTCGGTGTTGGATATTCATAAATAATTGGTTAAACAAGTAATTATGTTGGAAAACCTTCATCATTACAATTTCTAAAAAAATGTAAGCAAGATTTTTGTAAATAAGATGACGGAGATATTTGGTTAAACAACTTCTTATGTTGAAAACCTTCATCATCTCAATTCCTAAAAAAATTGAACTAAGATTTTTGGAAATCTCTTTTGATGGAGGTTCTTATCATTAAAATCTTTTTGGATGTTTGGTTTCTAAAAATTATATTTTAAAAATATTAATTTTAAAGATTTGTTATAATAGTAATGATTTAGGTGCTTAAAATCATTTGAAGATGTAGAATATAACTAAGATTTTTGGAAATAAGATGATGAAGGTTCTTAAAATCTTTCTGAATATTTAGTTTCTAAAAATTATCTTTTAAAAATATTAATTTCTAAGATTTGTTATTTTGGAAAATTATAATAGTAATGATTTAGGAGGTTAAAATCGTCTGAAGAAGTAAAATATAACGTAAGATTTTTCGAAATAAGATGATGGAAGTTCTTATCTTTTTGGATGTTTAGTTTCTGAAAATTATCTTTTAAAAATATTAATTTCTTGACTTGTTCCTCTGAAAAAGCATAATTGAAATGATTAAGGAGCTTAAAATCGTTTGAAGAAATAAAATATAACTAACAGTTTCTTATCATTAAAATCTTTTTGGATATTTGGTTTCTATAAATTGTCTTTTAAAAATATTAATTTCTAGACTTTTTGCTTAGGAAAAAAACATAATAGGAGCTTAAAATCATTTGAAGAAGTTAAATTATTAATGGCAATAATAATATTGCTTCATTATCATAAGTAATAAAAATGGTATAACTTCTTAATACTCTTAGAATAGAAGTAAAATCCTCCTTTTTTGATACAGTTTTTTAAATCCGTATTTTATTTGATACTTAGATTTTTTAAATTGGCAAAATTTGTTTTCTGAAGTTCTTAAGTTAGGATATAGCAATTTTATTAGTTATTTTGGAAAACTATAACATTAATGATTTATTAGCTTAGAATCATTTAAAAAAGTAAAATATAACTAAGATTTTTGGAAATAAGATGATGCAGATTCTTATCATTAAAATCTTTTTGGATATTTAGTTTCTAAGAATTATCTTTGAAAAATTTTAACTTCTAAGACTTCTTACTTTGAAAAAAACATAATAGCAATGATTAAGGAGTTAAAAATCATTTGAGGAAGTTAAAATATTAATGGCAAAAATAATAGTGCTTTATTATTGTAAGATAAAAAAATGGTATAAATATTCTTAGAATAGAAGTAAAATCCCCCTTTTTTGATGCAGTTTTTTTTAATCCAATGCTTATTTGATACTTAGATTTAAAAAAAATGTCAAAATTTGTTTTCTGGAGTTCCTGAGTTAAGATGTGGGAATTTTACTATTATGCTTATTAATAAAAAATAATTATCTATTCAAGGTTCTTCTTGTTTTTAGGGATTTTCTTTTATATATGAGAATCTTATAATTTTCCTTCAAATATTAAGATGTTAAAACAAAAACAACATTTTTGCAAACCTTCTTTGTTTTCGAGAGAAAACAATTGAAATTTTGTCGTATTTTTTTTCCAAAGATTATATTTAAATTTTTGGGGTAGTTAAAACGATTTATGAACAGTTTGTCCACAGTAACATGGGGTGACAGTTTTGTAATAGTATTATACATCTTGTTCATCAAAAATTTACTTTTGTTTGTATGTTTTTTTTTTCTATATTCGATTTGTAAATATGGATAAATTAATTACTTTATCAAATCTAAAGTTATAAATCATGAATAACTTTAACTAAGACAACTATTTTACCAACTTCTCCTTTTTCTTAAAAATAGGATAAAAAACTATTAATTTCGACATTTTTTGAGTATCATTGTAACAATATTATAATAACATAAAATCAAAAATTACAAATAATTTCAATACAAGAAGCAGTAAGGTTAAAATACAATAACGGCCGGATAAGATTTTTTCCTACTCTGAATTTAAAGGTTAGAGTTAGAATCCACAACAACCATTGACCGGTTTCGATATATTTCTGGTCTCATTTCAGTTGATGATAGGGAAACGAAGAACTACTTTATATTATAGTTATGTTTATTTTTAAGGTATCATTTCTTAGTTATTACATATAAAATCCATCATGCATAAATTTTTTATTAATTTACTCACTCAAAAATTTTACCTTTTGAATTCCATTTTTATTCAAATAGTTTTGTAATTAATTTTATTTCAAACCGCGAGACGATCAGTAATTGAAATTCCTATGTATATGTAGGGTGGGTGGGTGGCCTCTATCCCACCCTCCAAACAGTAAAATTTATTTGAAATATCAAATTATTTATCATCAAACATCAATTAAAAAATACTTACCTTTTTATTTCTTTTTTTATTCAAAACGTTTTGTAATTAATTTCATTGGATACAACGACACGATAAGGAATTGAAGCTTATATGTATATGTAGGGTGGGTGGATGGCCACTATTCCACCCTCCAATCAGTAAAACATCATCAAAAATTATTTCGAAAAATGTGTATGAATAAATCTCTAAAATTTGCAATTATATAATGTTTGTTCATATTTTACAACTTTTAATTAAAACCCTCGCTTATGTTTTACTGATTGGAGGGTAGGATAGAGGCCACCCACCCACCCTACATATACATGGTAACATTAATTGCTAATCGTTGATGATTTTGCTTCTAAAAACAGTCAAACCCTTTATGCAATAAAAAAAACCAAATCAAAATTTAAGTTAAAAATATATGGCTCTCTATAGTTAATATTATCTAATTTAGATTTAAAGTCGGCCCACCCATCGTACATCAATTTTTTTGTAATTTAGTCACTGAAAGATTTTACCGTTTGATTTTTTTTTTATTCAAAAAGTTTTGTAATTAATTTTCCAAACCGCGAGAAGATCAGTAATTGAAATTCATATGTATATGTAGGGTGGGTGGGTGGTCTCTATCCCACCCTCCAATCAGTAAAACATCATCAAAAATTGTTTGGCAAAATTTGTATGAATAAATCTCTAAAAATTGCAATTATTTTATGTTTATTTATATTTTACAACTTTTAATTAAAATCCTCGCTTATGTTTTACTGATTGGAGGGTGGGATAGAGGCCACCCACCCACCCTACATATACATGGGAACTTTAATTGCTAATTGTTGATGATTTTTTTTTGCTAAAAACAATCAAAACCTTTATGTAATAAAAAAAACAATCAAAATTTAAGTTAAAAATAAATGGCTTTCTATAGCTAATATTATCTAATTTAGATTTAAAGTCTGCCCACCCATCATGTATCAATATTTTATTAATTTACTCACACAAAAATTTTGCTTTTTAATTCCTTTTTAATTCAAAAAATTTTGTAATTAATTTCAATGGATACAGCGACACGATAAGGAATTGAAGTTTATATGTAGGGTGGGTGGGTGGCCTCTATCCCACCCTCCAATCAGTAAAACATCATCAAAAATTATTTGGAAAAATTTGTATGAATAAATCTCTAAAAATTGCAATTATTTTATGTTTGTTCATATTTTACTACTTTTAATTAAAACCCTCGCTTATGTTTTACTGATTTGAGGGTGGGATAGAGACCACCCACCCACCCTACATATACATGGTAACATTAATTGCTAATCGTTGATGATTTTGCTTCTAAAAACAATCAAACCCTTTATGTAATAAAAAATAAACCAAAATCAAAATTTTAGTTTAAATATAAATGACCATCTATAGCTAATCTTATCTAATTTAGATTTAAAGTCTGCCCACCCATCATGCATCAAATTTTTACTAATTTACTCACTCAAAAATTTTACCTTTTGAATTTCTTTTTTATTCAAATAGTTTGGTAATAAATTTTTTGTGATACAACACAATTATGAATTAATGTTTATATGTATATGTAGGGTGGGTGGGTGGCCACTATCCCACCCTCCAATCAGTAAAACATAAGCGAGGGTTTTAATCAAAAGTTGCCAAACGTAAATAAACATAAAATTATTGCAAAATTTAATAGATTTATTCATACAAATTGTAAAATTTAATAAATTTTGAAAAATAAGACATAACATTTTCAAACAAATGTTACAGATATAAATGATTCTATATCTATTCCATACTTTAAACAATTAAACATTTGAAATTTGTAGTTTTTTTAAACTTTAGATAGAGAAAATCTCTAGGGAAATCCAAATAGTTTCTGATTTTGTTTTTCTAGGATACTGTAGCCTTTTAGGAATAGTTTATTCTACGGACTAAAAATATTGCCTGTGATAATTATTAAAGCTCGGTATTTTTGACTTATTCTGTATCATATTTTATTTACTGCTTTAATCATCACATTTATTTGAATTATTAAATTATTATCAGAAATATTTATACATTGTGAAGCATGGATGGGTCTGAATATTATATTTGAGGGCTATGATATTATTTCATCTTAAAAATTTACAGACGCAATTAATCAAGTCTGGCAAACTTCTTACAAAATAACAGTTGAGTATTAATGTCCTCGCGGCGGTGATATTACATAAATTGTACAGAAAATTAGCGAGGATCTGGCATGTAGTTGGAAATAAAGGGCGACAGAGTAATAGTGGCAATGGACCTCTTGGGGCACATAAGCTCAAACAGTCGAGGGGTTTCGGATCAACCCTGGCAATTATAACACGCTCCAATGCGATACAAGTGGCGCCGGAAAAATGATAATCTGCATGAAGTTTCGCAGCGTCTATATTTCTTGTTTTACATTTTGATTTTCCCCGTTGCTAAAAAGAAAAAACACATAACGAACGTGTTTGTGTGGTGGTTTTAAATTATTGCGCTCGGATCAACTTGTCAATAGGCATATGCGGAAGATTAGTGGCGGTTATATATCTTAATCTGTTGACAGGTTGGGCCTACCCTTTATGCCATCTGTCACATCAAACCCCCCCGTTATCGCATTAGCCACTGTTCGGCATCTCTTGAGTATGGTTAACAACCGTGTAACATTTTAAAAAACACCTTTTAAATTTAGATATCAATCTATGTAAGCGTTAAATTACAATTTAAAACAAGGGAGGAATTGAATAATTCACTAACATAAATTATTATGATAGAATACGATGAATTAAATTCTCACTTTAACCTCTAATTAATTAGATAGGATGTTTTTACAGTTAATTAATCAAATCAAGAACATTAGAGATTAGATAATGAAGCAAAAAAAATATGTTTATTGCATAAACATAAGTTACCTCGTTATTATGTTAAAGGGTTTTTTAAAGGTAACCTTCAAACTATTATCTATGATCAATTAAATGATCTTTATGTTTAATTGCATATTTCATTGATTAAGAATAGTTTCATCTGTTTGGTGATGGTTTTAAATGAGGCGAAAATATATGTAACAAAAAAAAACGTCGCGCGTTATGTAAATTCTTCGGAAAATGCAATAATTTGTTTTGCTGGGACAAAATGTATTCTTTGATAAGCATTGCGCTCGATATACGGATTAAAAGGCGGCGAGATGAATCGCGGTCGGCATATTTGATTACGATAACAACTCCCACCTGACAACACACACACACATTGTCCTCATAGTCCTCAAGACATATGTATCCTAGTTATAGTCATTGTTTAATTTCGGATTATATATAACATCCGACTGGTTTAGATAGCAAAGCGGGCACAATATTTGGTTACCGATATATATGTATATATTTTCTGGGTTCGGACTGAAGATAAAATCACACTTTATCGCCCTCTACCTTAAATGCACTGCGTTCTTGGGAGGGCGGTTCTTAATTGTGCTGGCGCGACGTTAGAAGTAATCTAAAACGTTAAATCATTTCGGTTGCTCCAAATGAAAAGTTTACATTATGATAGGAAATTTTTATTTTACATTACATCACTTTAACAACTAAAATTTAAAAATTGAATGAATTTAATTAACAAACTTAAACTAACACATAAAAATATTTTTTTAAACCAAATTTTTAAAGGACAAATGAAAATAATTTTGGCATTTTTTAATATTATTCATTTTCACTGCATTGATGAACACTTCGAAAATTAATATTAGCTTCATATGATAGTCCCTACATATTTCTTCTTCTTCAAAAATCTGTTTTGTTAAGATTCCTTGTATTAGCCACAAAAATTTATGATTTAGACCAATTTTAGTGTTTTTTTTTAAGGTTCTAAATGCAAGTTTTATATAATAACGTAGTGCGCGTGTAGAATATCTAAAATGTGCGATGTTATCCTTAAAGAATGATTCTTCGGCATCTAAACTAAAACAACTTATAACAATCCCCATAAATTACGTGTTTAAATGGTGTAGTTTTGTATTGCGTAGTAAATATAGTTAAAAAAAAACATGTGGCCATCAACTTATGTGAAATCAATTGTTATAGGCAAGACCCGAACTAAGGACAAATACCGTGTCGTGTATACCGACTTTCAACGGATCGAACTAGAAAAAGAGTTCAGCCTAAATAACAAGTACATAACGATCAGGAGAAAAACGGAGCTAGCGTCGAACCTGGGACTGTCGGAACGTCAGGTGAAGATCTGGTTCCAGAACCGTCGGGCCAAAGAGAGGAAGCAGCTGAAGAAGCGGCTGGAGGAGACGCAAAAGGACGACCCCGCCAACATCATCCACTTGCAGAGGTACGAACAAAAGATGCACCAACTGCAACAGATGCAACAGAAGCAGCACTGCGGACAAGTGGCGCAACAAATCATCACGGGGATCACCCCCGATTACGGCCTCCCTCCCCGAACGCCAATAACGGGCCACAATTAATTGGTATCTGTAGACTATTTAATCATGACAAGTTGTGTATTATATGTGATTCAAAACATGGAACGAATGGCTCCCGTGCGAATTGATCTGGCTACAGTTCTTTAAAAAAAAAGTATATTTAATGATATAGTGCAATGTCTAATCAAGTGCAATCGTGATCGCTGCCCAAGCAGCGTCATCTTAATTATATAGTATTTTTATTTTAGGTTAAGGCTTTCTAATTATTAAATAATAAGTATTTAAAAGAAAACGCGAAACTGAACGTTTCCGAGATGTATATAAATCTAAAATATGTATTATAGTTTATGTTTTCCGAGGAAATAAATAATTTGTTTTGTATATACTTATTATTATTATTTACTTACTTACCTTACCTTACTTACCTTCCAATTCTAAAATTATATGTAAGTAAAAACTCAACGCAAGTTTGCTAATCTTCCAAAGGATGCAACGAGATTAACTAAGGGATTATAAACAACACTACTTCCAATTGTTAGCCTTCTAAATAATCTCAAAACAGGAAAGGAGCCAAACCGTAGATGTTTATAATTATTTGATGAGTGATATGTTTATTAGCTTCCTTTCCAAAAAATTAAATAACAATATACACAAATATTATAGAAAACGTACAAACATTTTGGATGGATGAAGCTAGGCGGAGTTCATGCAGCTGCGTTGATCTTCCACTCTAACCCATGATGCTGAGCGAGTAAATATCCTCTTGACCATCCGGATTCTATAAATGCTGTTAAATACTTTTTTGTCCCATCTAGATGGTTTCAGTTATTACAAACTAGATTTTGAAATGGTAATTCAATTCGTTAAGTTAAATCGAATAGAAAATATTACAACTAAAAATCATGGTGCAAGTATCGACCTTCTAAAAAGTTTTAAAATTCTTACACGATCTTCCATGCATTTGTAAAAACTTGACTCTGAGAAATCTTTGACCACTATAATAGTGCTTAATTCTTTACACGTGTACACAAATGTAGGATGTAAGGCTTTTCGTAAGTGAGGGCCATCACGGCTTCAGGCTAAATCACAAACTGGAGGGTTCCCAGTTGATAATTATCAAGTTGATAATGACCGTAACAGGTTGAAACTTAAGTCGTGAATTTTTGTATGTATGTAAATTTCTTGAACATATAGCAATAAATTAATTGTGGTTAAAACATAGTAAGTGTTTCAGTATGTGTTTAAATATGGATTACCACCTAGTAACGGTCACAACCATCCTGAACATAATGAGAATATTTTCCAGAAGATCTTGTACAACCGCGTCACCTTCTATATCTAGAAAAATGCATCCGTGGTATTCAATTTTAGTGAAAGTATTGTTAATAAATTCGATACTTGTTTTGCTACATTCTTGATGGAACCAAATTTTCATATTGGGAGAAGTAATACACTTGTTATCTTCCATTTGTTTATTATCAGGTAACTGACACGTGTTTCGGTCCTTACGGATCATTCTCAAAGTTAAAACTGTTGTTAGTGTTGTTAGGGCTTCCGATGTACCTTTATTTCTTCTGAATCCGAACTGACGATCTGGCAGGATCTAATTTTGTTCTATCCACCACTCGAGTCTAATTATTAAAATCCTTTCGTAGGTTTTCAGTATTCAAGACAGGAAAGAGATTAGCCTGTAGGGGGATAGTAAATTACTGTCCTTCCCGGGCTTTAGGATCGGATGTATTAAGATATTTTTAAAGTTGTCGTTTGAACATCCCTGAATTAGATATTTGTTAAATTGTTCCACCATTGCTATTTCAAAAGTTTTATCGGTTTTCTTTAATACGTAAGTTATACCATCTAACCCCGATGACGTATTGTCACTTCTATTCAAAGTCACTTTCAGTTCTTCGAGGTTGGTTAATTTGTTTATGGGGTGTGAATTGTCATTTCCTAAATTTAATTTGTTGTTAGAATTGTTTACGTGGGCTATTACCATCTTTTGTAGAAAATTTTTAAACAATTCGTTAGGGATTGGTTGTATCTTGCTGGGTGTGTTTTTATTATTATTTTAACAGTAATTTTTCCATGAATTTCTGGCCTTCTCTTTATATTTCTTCTTAATTTTAGCTACTAATTTTTGGCATTTTATATACTCGTCTATTACTTTGTTTTGTTTGTATTTGTTTAGTTGTACTACTATTTTCTTCTCCTTTTCCAGCGTTTCACATTCGTTATCCCACCACTTGGGACGTTCGGTATTGTTTGGTGTAGATTGTTAAATTCTTGGAATCTGTTCATTTGCACTTGTTGTAATTATTTGTTCTAAATTAGCAGAGGATTCAGTTGGGTTAGGTATCCTTTTTGCTTCTTTGTACTTGGCCCAGTTTGCTTTATTTGTAATCCATATTTTGATGGTATGTTTCTTCTGTATTTGTGGTTCCATTTGTATAGTTTTAATGTAGTTACTTGAGTACGTGAAGGTTTAATATCACTTAATTAAAAAAACAGTTATATTCCTTTCTTCACTTTTTAAAAGGTGAAGAAAGGAATATAACTGTGTTTTTAATAAAGTGATTTGTATAGTTATTGGAAGGTGGTCGGATCCTAAGCTGTCATTATGTACTTCCCATGTTGATTTTATGGCTATGTTTATTGTCATTACTGTAATGTCAATGGCCGATCTAGCATTTTGTGGTCCAGTAACTCCATTATTTATTACAACCAGATCATTTTCGGTTAGTGCGTCTACGATATTCTTTGGGATTGTATGATACTAGTCGGTGTCCGTTCATATCTCCTCCGAACATTAGTGGTGTTGATAGTCGGGAGAATAGGTTACTCCACTGATGATTTGTTATATTAACATTTGGTGCTTTATACGTTGATATTATGTTAATCGGATGATGATATGTTTGAATTTGTACTCCACATAATTCGAGGTTTTTGTATGTGTTATGTTTTAAATTCAACTCTATAAATTGAATACCACTTTTGATTGAAATTAATACTCCGCCCTTACCATTAGCTCTATCTCTTCGTACACATACATAATTCAACACTTAATTAAAAACAAAGTTATATTTCTTTCTCCAAAGGAATATAACTGTGTTTTTAATTAAGTAATATTTAACCTTCACGTACTCAAATAACTACATTAAGTACATAATTCATAATATTGAATGTTTTCCGGCTTTGAGTCAAGTCTCGGAGACTAAAGCTACAATATAATCGTCTGTTTCCTGTTAGCACTAATCGAACTAGCATTCCATTCTAAGATTTTTATATTTTTGGTCATTTTGATGATTTATGTAAATAATTATCTGAATAACCTAAAATGAAACTTTGTATTTTTTTTTAATTTATAGATAATTGTATTATCTGTTGGATCTGTTTTTGTTAAGGTTTCTATAAATATATTTAGTTTAAATAAAAGAAAGCATTTTGGCATCTCCAATTATTGGAGGAAAATTAGGGTTTGAGTGGAAGATCATTTTGAAAAATAGCCAATTTTAAAAAATTTTGTATGGCTTCAATGTTACCTATGTACTATTTAAAATACAAATAATGTATTTTTCCCAACTCACTTGAAAATTAGATCAAACAAAACTCGGTAGTTGAGGTCATCCCAAATAACCATCAAACCCAAACCCAAAAAAATGTTGCTTAATAATTATGATAACTATATAACCATTGCAGTTTCTAGTTAATAATCATGGAATAAATTGTAATAATTGTAGTTTTTGTTTTATTTTTCAGCAGAACATTGCCGATAATAATAAAAAATAAAATAATTTCAATTAAACGAACGAACTTTGTAGATATCAAGCTTGTATTTATTTTCATGGCTGCAGTTTTAACAACAATAATCCAATTTTAACATCGCAAAGGACGAATACAAAGATTTCAGTGCACACAAGTTTTCAAATGGTTCTGATATCCGACGAATAAAACCCAACATTTTTAATGTTTGAATTTGATTATAATGCGGAAGAAATAATCAATAAAAATCCTAAGCTATTTTAGATACTAAATTGACATTATCTAAAATATAACTAAATTGAATTCTTTGTACCGTTTTGTAAAATGATACAGATTTGCACTTATCAATGTCTATGATCTAATCGAATGATCATGGATCTTCATCAAAGCATTCTGAAAAAACAGTGCAGTAGTCACCATCCCTTATCAATCTAAATATTATTAACAAAGATCATTATATGAGATTAAATATTAACTGTTATCTCGTCAATGAATAACAAAAATCATAAGTTGATTGTTGAGGCACTTAGTTTTTGAAAATGCATTATCACTTAATATAATAGAAACTATTAATGTAGTTTGATTTTTGTGAGTTACGTGAAGGTAAACTTGATTAATTAAAAAGCACTAAAAACCTTTCTTCACAATTTTATTTAAATTCACAGATATATATTTCGGACACATAGTGAAAGGTTTTTAGTGCTTTTTAATTAATAAACTATTTATGATTTTCAACTTTTCATTTCAGGTGAAGAAATATAACGGGTGTCCAACAATTATTGCAGTCCCGGGTGGCGTTGGAATAAAAAACGTAGGTCGATTCTTACATGTTGCAAATAAATAAACTGACATTTTTAATGCACATTTTGGTTATGTTTGACAATTAACATGAAAGAATTGACCTACGTTTTTGATTCCAACGCCACCCGGGACTGCAATAATTGTTGGACACCCGTTATTTCTTCACCGGAAGAAGCTACAGTGTAGCGAAACAATTGTGGCGAGTTAAAATATAAAAAGTTGAAAGTCATAAATAGTTTGCTGTTATTATTACATTAAAAAAATCACAAGAGTCCAATGTTAGACCCTTGAGGGACCCCGCCAGAGGGGTAAAATACCATAGAATATTGATACATACCAGTCGACATAATAGATTCTGTCGGAGATATAAGAGTTGAATACGTCGACAAGATTATCAGTTAGGCCCCAATCTCTGTATTTAGTTAAGAGATGCTTAAGACTGACTTAAAAGCTTTGGAAAATCAGTATGGATAACATTGACTTTTTATCGTGATGACATGCTACATATTCGGTAAAATACAAAAGTATTAATGCACACACAAAATTTACTCTAGGAAGAAAACTTCCTTCAATATTTTAATACTTGTTTCCCACTTAATGTATTAAAAATACATAACAATAAAAATCAATTCCAATGTCAGAGGAAACATTAGAATACAAACGTTTAGTTAACTTATACGAAATTGTTTCTAAAAATCTACCAACGTACAAACCGTTATTGAAACATTACAACTAGTTATATAACCACAACTTGATAAAACCAATTATTATGATAATAACAAACGAGACGAACAAAAGTAAAACATGTTGGTCTGTAATTTTTTATTTATTTATTTTACTTTACAATGCCCTGTAGGTATTGGATATAAGAGAAACTTTAAAATATATAAAACAAATATTACAAAAATTTAGCTCACAGGACTTGCAGGCGGAGTTCACTGTGTGTTCTTCCACTCAGGCCTTTTTTTTCTGCTTCATGTGTTTGAATTTTGTGTCGACACAGCATGTTCACCATTAGGAAATATTTTAGCCATTTTAGGCATATTTAGGTCCACATTACATAGAGTTATTTTAATGACATTTGATTATCATATTGACGTGCAAATAATCAAAGAAGTAAGTGTCATCAATAGTAATTCTTTGCCAAAACAATTATCAACTATACAGGGTGAGTTTTTTAGATGTTCTCCATGGGGATTTCGGAAACTATAAAAGATAAAAAACGGTTAAATGAGGAAAGAAGTGTAGATTTACGAGACAAATAAAATTCTACTTTCAAAGTTTTCAAAAAAGACAAGGGTAACTAGATATTAATAAGTAAAAAAGTGTCATTTTTTTCAATTCAGTATATATCGGTTATTATAAAAGACAGAAAAAAATTGTACACAACATAGTTTTAGATAATTTTACGCAGATTAATATTTTTCGAAAATTTTTTCACCATTATTTTCCGAGTTATGACGCAAACTTACATGTTTTTAAATGGAAACCATAGTTGGCTACGGCCTCATTCGATAGATTCTTTTTTCTCTTTAATCCAATATTACATATTACATAGTTATTTCTAAAAATATGTGAGTTATAGTCATTTTAAATTTTAAGAACTAATAAATATGTGACAATATTTTCTAAATTTACCCCTTTATTAGAAAAAATAAGCAGTGATAGCTGAGTTCATCTATTATGACACAGTGAAGGAGAGGACCTACAGGTTAGAGTGGGAGAGCATTCTTTAAGAGTGAACTCCGCCTTTCAGCTTCCTAACGAAATTATTGTATGGTTTTGTTTACTGTTTTATAGATTTTGAAATATATTTTTAAAGTAAGTCTGATAGAGTACCAATTTCTTTCATTTTTGTTTATCTTTATAAAACTAATAATTACAATATTGCTATTATTATAAACAACTGCAATTGTTTTACTTTTATCTTTTTCATGGCTACCTATTGACACTCACAACATTAATTTTTCATATCCCATCGACAAATACACTATGACGGAGAAAAGCTCCGAGTGTAGATGTATGAAATTTTTCAAATCTTTGCCTAAGTCCCTGAAAGAGCAAAATGATATAAAAACAATAGTAGAAATTCTACTCGCTGTAGAACCGCATAATTATGAAGAATTTTTTATGCTCAAAATTAAATGCATTGTACTTATTTAGATATATTTTTATTCCTGCATGTATATTTTTAATTTGACGCCACTTTCTATACTATATATATATATATATATATATATATATATATATATTTTTATTTATATTTGTAGAAATAAAGATGATTAGTTATTTATTATCATTTATTTATAGTTGGGGATGAAGCAGTTTATATATTTTATTTATAACGAATTTTTAATTGAATAGCACAATGAAAAATAACACTTTTGCTTCAGGCTAATTTCAAATAATTAAAAATTATCACAAAAGGAATAAAAATAACAACAAAATTATTCATCCCTAAGAGTTACGATTCGAATGCCAAAAAAGTGCGCAAACGGTTGTATTATTTTGTTTTGTTTTCTATCAATTCGATAACCCCAAGTTATCATATTTACGTTATCGTATTTTTTTAATGCTTTTAAATTTATGTTAATGTACGAAAACCACTTTATGAATCCGTAATGTATGTTCCTCCGTCGGTCTATTAATAAACATATATAAATGAACATTATGTTTGGTTTCTAAATTATCAATTATCAATAATACCATCATATAATTGAATTAACACTTCTGCGCATTTTAATCCATTGTTTTGTACTATTCTTTAAGAATAATGCAAAAGCGTTTTAAAATTTGATTCTCTTTCATTTAATTGTACCCAAGCAATATTTTTTTAATTGCATTTTTTCCATAAATCTAATTTGTAAACAATTTTACAATAAAGTGTATTATATTGGTTTTAGTAGTAGTAGTAGTGTTTGGCTATCGACCACGTGGTCCTTCCGCCGTGTGATTTGTGTATTTTGTGTGTGTGTAAATGAGCTTGTTACTTTAAAGGATTGCCCCCGTCGCGCTAAAGCACCATGAATTTTATCCCAACCGGTATATTGGTTTTATTTTTGTTTCTTTTTAAATATTATGATTATACAAAAGCACAAAGCATTATAGTAATGTAGTTTGTAGCAAACGTCAAGCAGTAAAAATGCTAATGAGTAATACAATGAATTTCTTTTATACGACCTTCTTCACTGTATACAATGCACATTGTAATAGAATAAGTGTACTTTTAAATATGTAAACACACCTATTAGCTAAGTTAGATTGATAAAACAATTTAATAATAACGCCTACGTGCTTTAATGATTATATTTAAAGTATAATATATTTATTCAGATGTTTAAATATTAAAATATTTATGTATTTATTTATTTACTTACGGCATACGCCTTTTATACAAATTTAAAATAAAAGTTTGACCACATTTGGCCACTGGAATTATTACAGATTAATCTACTACAAGAAATAAATTATGGATAAATTAACTATACAAAACACTATATGATACATATCAACTACTGCAATAAAACGTATATTTCTAGATAAAAATTAAATTAGGAAAACGATGAATACATATATAAATCACAAAACAAAATACATAAAATTTGTGCGCGAATACAAAAATCAAATCTATAAATTACTGAATAATTCTGTCTAAATATACAATTCTGTTATATTTAAAGGGCGCAGGTATCTGGAAAATAATTTTATGTCAATAGTAAAGAAGACGAAGTTAGATTTAGGTTGTAAATGATTAACAAAACGCATCATTTTGACTAATGGATCATTAATTAGATAATGATAAGACAAAATGGAAGACGAAACACATTCGAATTTATAGTTAAAGCCCCAACGCTATGGAATCTAAAATTTAAGCCATTTAAAATATTTTCTCATTCTATGAATGAATTGACAACTTTAAATAAAAATGTAATATCAGCCAATGTTCGTCTATGCTGTAGAGTCGGTAAATTTAAATTATCCCTCGTTCATAATTCAGATCATTAATTTGAATACTGCAATTCTCAAAAATTAATTTTGCACTCTATTGAGTTCTCTAACCATATATGTACTTTTGATGCGGTGAAGCATATTCTAATCGAGATCACACGAGTGAGCAATATAAGAGTGTAATGGTGTTAACCAAAAAATCTTTCCCAATTCTCGATATAAATTTTAAATCACCATTTACAAGGGATTGAATATGATGAACAAAATAAAATTTAGAATCAAAAAAAATTCCCAGGTTCTCAATTTCTACAAGAACAATCCTATAGTCAAAACTGAATATACTGCTACCACGAGAAAAATACATTGATTTACATTCCCTGATATTCAAGTTTAGACCATTTGTTTCACACCAACTAGATTGATTGATTGATTGATTGCCTTTATTGTCACTTAAGCCACAAACGAAATACAATACAATTTCTGTGGATGTGCGCATCAATGTAATAATTACAATACATAATAAAATAAATAGACATAAAATTTAAATTAAAATACGGTAATATAAATATCACAGAGTTGTAATAAATTGGAGCCTAAATGAGTTCTTAATTTTATGTCGGTGACTGTGGAGAAGTATTCAGCAAATATGTTCGCAATTTCTTTTGTATCGCTTAATGTTAATCCGACGTCATTAGTGATACTTATGGATTCAAATTTCTTTTCTCCGTACAATCC
Organism: Ontholestes murinus; assembly: GCA_963969525.1. Classification (NCBI taxonomy): domain Eukaryota; kingdom Metazoa; phylum Arthropoda; class Insecta; order Coleoptera; family Staphylinidae; genus Ontholestes; species Ontholestes murinus. The sequence continues at coordinate 19,652,669 of OZ018394.1, forward strand.
TTCCATTACTAGATTCTAAATTTGCTTTGGTTTGTTTGGAGCCTTGCGCAATTTTTCGTTAAAGTAGTTTTGTTTTGCATCTTCTACTAGCCGCTTGTGCATTTTTTGCCACTTTTATATTTTTGTCGTATGCCCTCCGTTTTAGTTTCGACCATCAGTTTATATGTCCTTTTAAAATTTATACTAGATTTTTTAATTGTTTCGTTTGTTGTATCTGGATTTAGTTTTTACGGGACACGATACATTAAAGTGATGGAGAAATTCATCGAAAAATGAGTTAAATGCTGAATCAATATTTTCGGTTTGTATAAATTTCCAATCAGTTCTTTTTAGGTGATATTTGAACTCTTCAATATTATAATCATTCATCAATCTAATGTTTTGTTTTTTGTTGAATGAGTTATGCCGAGTCTTCATATTTATTTCTATAATTTGGGCATGGTGGTCCGACAGATGCAGTTTGGTATTGGAGCATGCCCATAGATTGTTTGGGATATCTGTAACGATATAGTCTATTTGCGTTCCTGTGTGAATATGGTCTGGTATTTCTATTCTGGTGGGTTGTCAATATCTACTTGCAGATGTTCTGCGTCTTGAGGGCCATTTATTGTTTTAAAAAGCTTTAAATCATCGGCATATAGTAAAACTTCACAAAATTTAAGACAATCTACATTAGCATTTGATGTATACATTAAAAAGGATTGGTCACAGATGAGACCGTGCTTCAACGGTGACAGAGGTGACACTAATTACGTTGGACTCATGGCTATTTATCGTATGTATTAACGCCTTGTAGCCTAGTTTTCAAATTTTGATTGAATTTACCATTAATTAAATCCTAGGTCCATTAATTTATTGAAAAGACCACGAGACACTCTATCGAAGGCCTTTGAAAAATCTGTGTAAATATGTATCCACTTGGTATTTATTTTCAAATGCCTTCATCATAAATCTCTCATAACTTATTAAATTAGGTTCTGTAGAACGTCATCTCAGAGAGTCATCCTGTTTACTCGTAAGTATATGTCTACTTAACCAACCTAGTTGCTGTAACAAGATCATCAACCCTATTGCATCAACAATTTTCTATTCAAATATTATTTCCTAAAAAAACCTTCAATTCATGTAAAAAATACTCGAAAGGCGGTAAATATTTGAATGTTTGAATATTTGAATATTTGAATTTTTGAATATTTTAATGTTTGAATGTTTGAATATTTAAATATTTGAATTTTTGAATTTTTGAATTTTTGAATTTTTGAATTTTTGAATATTTTAATGTTTGAATGTTTGAATATTTAAATATTTGAATATTTGTAAAGAATTGATTTGAATGTTGTTTTTGATTGTTGTCTCGTTTCACTGACTTTTTTAATGTTATATATGTTGGAGGCTTCTACTTCGTTATACATTTTTGTAAATTTAGCTTGTCATTATCAAACACATAGTGTTTGTCGAAACTAGTCACAATAAAAAGTTTTCAAGTTATACAAACAAAGTTATAGTGTTTTATTCAATGGACTTTTTTTAATATTTACTCGACTACTTTCGCTTATTAAATATAAAAAAAACAGTGAAACAAACTAAGTGTGTTATTTCATAATGTTTCATCAAGAGATAATTGAGAAAATTATTCAAGGAATATTTAAATGTTTAAATATTTGAATAATTAGGTTATCATAATTTAAGCACGTAGGAATTTACAGTCTAACTTAACTAATAGGTTTGTTTACATTTTTGAAAATACACATATTCTATTGCAATGTTCGTACACTGTATACAGTGAAGAAGGTCGTATAAAAGAATTTCATTGTATTACTCATTAGCGTTCTTACTGCTTCACGTTTGTTGCCACATTATTATAATGCTTTATGCATTTGTGAGACTAAAAAAAAACAAAAATAAAAAAAATATAATACACTTCATTGTGAAATTGTTAACAACCTAGATTTATGCATAAGATGCATTTACAAAAAAATAAGTGCCTCAACAATCAACTTATGATTTTTGTTATTCGTTGACGAGATAACAGTTAATATTCAATCGATCGATCTTTGTTGATAATATTTAGATTGATAAGAAATGGTGACTAGTGCACTGTTCTTCAGAATGAAAGCGGGTTGAAATAAAAAATCTTGAAATCTAGAGAAGAAATTAGTGGAAATTTCTTGAATTCTTGAAAAATAAGTCTAGAACAAAATTCTAAAAAATCTAGGGCCTCAAAAAAGAGAAATTACTTTAAATTTCTTGAACCCTCAAGAAAAGATTTCTACAAACAAATTTTCTAAAAAGTTCTAGAGCCTTCAAGAAAATCTTTGCAATTTAGAAGATAACCTTGAAATCTGAAGGAGAAATTTTTAGAAATTTCTCGAGCTCTTGGAAAAAAGTCTAAATTTCTAAATGAAAATTTTCTAAAAATTCTAGAGCCTCCTAGAAATTTAGAAGACCAGTTGCAAAAATAACTTGAAATCGGGACGAGAAATTACTGAAAATTCCTTAAACTTTCTCGAAAATAAGAAAATATTCCTAGGGGACAGTTTTCTAAAAAATTCTAGACCCTACAAGAAAACTTCCGCAATTTAGAACTGTATGTTAAATAATTTCACAGACTCTAGTTGAAACAAAATGTTAAGTTCTAGACAAGCAATTACTAAAATTTACCTGAATTCTCGAAAAGAATACAAATATAATAAAAAACATTTAGAGTCTTAAAGAAAATCTTCGCAATTTATAAGAAAAGTTGAAAAAAAATTAATTTGGGGAAGCAGTTATTAGCCATTTTCTTAACTCTAAACCTTTAGAAAAAAATCTAGAAAGTCTTAATGATAATCATTGCAATTTAAAAGAAGACTTCAAAAAAAAATCTTGAACTCTGGAGAATAAATTTCTAGAAATTTTTTGAACCCTCGAGAAAATAATCTAGATTTTTGGGATTTAGAAGACAAGTTGAAAAATAAACTTGAAATGTGGAGAAGAAATTACTACAAATTTCCTGAACTTCCTCCTGAAAAAAAGTCTAGATTTTTAAACACAAATTTTCAAAAAAATCCATCGTTTAAATCTTCGCAATTTACTTTAAATGTCCCGAATTCTACAAAAGAAATCTACATTTCTAGAAAAAAATCGCAATTTAAAGGACAGCTTAAAAACAATCTTGATATCTGGAGGAGAAATAACTGAAAAGATTCTAGATTTCTAGAAACAGATTTACTAGAAAAATCTATAGCTTCCAAATCTGAATAAAAGTTACTGGAAATTTCGGAACTCTCGAAAAAGTCTAAAGTTCAGTAAAAGATTTTTTTAAATTTTTGAGCACTGAAGGAAATATTTGCAATTTATAAGATTAAATATTATTATTATATTAGATATTAAAATCTGGAAGAGAAATTACTAGAAACAGCCTCAAAGAAAATTATATAAATATTGAAACGAAGTAAAAAAACTCCAGAATAAGACCATTTTTTCTTCATATTTCCAAAAATTCTGGAAATGTGAAGAAAAAATTACTATAAACTTCTAGAATCCTCCAAAAAAGCTCTAGAAATCTACAAGGAAAACTTGTGAAAAATTCTAGAATCCTCGATCAAAATTCTTTGGAAAGGAAGATGAAAAAAACTGAACTCAATTCCTCAAACTTCTAGAAGCCCCGAAGTAAGTTCTAGAAATTTTGAAGAAAATATCCTAATAAATTGTAAAGTTAAACAAAATCTTGGGAGAGCTTTCTGAATAATCTAGAACTCTCGAATAAAATCTTTGCTAAAAATTCTGGAAATATCTATTGATTTATTACATAAAAAAAGAAATTACTGTACTGTAGAATTCAAATAAAAAGTTTTATAAATCCAAAATGAAATTTTGTGAAAAACTCTAGAAACCTTAATGTAAAAAAAAACTAAAAGTATTATTATAGAAATTTAGAAGAAATTTTTCTAATAGAAAAAGTTGAACAAAATCTTGTATAGAAACCACGAAGTAATTTCTATAAATAATGATTTTCTGAAAAATTTTGAAACTCTTGAATAAAATCTTTGCTAAATTTGTAAAAATTTCTAGACTTCTCGATGAATATTCTTTGGAAAGGAAGTTGCAATAAAAAATAAAAGTATGGTGGAGAAATTAATGAAATTTTTCGAAAAATCTAAAACATTTTTCGAAAAATTCTAAAGTTAATTTATTTTCTCACAAATTAAGAACGTAAAACATGTCTTAATAAAACGTTTTCAGTTTCTCAGTTCCTTTAACCTTTGTTTGAAAAGTTATGATTTAGAATAATTAATAAAACGCCTCGAGTAAACATCCACTTCCGGTTTATGTGTGTTTACCAAAATCTTTTCATTCTAGTATTTAATGATAAAACCTTAAATTTAAAGTTTTATCTCAAACGGATCATTCGTTTTTGAGATACAGCGCCCACAGACATTTTCCTGCACGAAAACAATACTTTCCCTATATATTCTATATAGGGAAAGTAACAATACTCTTTTTGCTACAAATAGAGTTTCATTTCCAAGGAAGACAAAAACCAAATTGTGAATAATCTTTATTTTTCATAGTTTACAATATGGGTATTATAATACATAATGTAGTTTTTAATTTTTCGACTATCAACCTGCGGTCTTTCTGCCTGACTTTATTAATTCGGTGTTTAGTAGTCTGATATGTTATGATGGTAAAGGTGAATCAGGAAAAGATATTATAAATTGGTAGATTTTCAGAAAAGGATGTTTAAGTCTAGGTATTTGTAAAGGATTAAGAGGTAAACATATGTGTTTCAGCATGTTCTGGATATCAGGGATGGTGGCAAACTTTGTAGCAAGGTGTACAAGACATTCTTCAATTGAGGTCACATTGGTTTTTGGTAAAGTATTAGAGGGGTTGTGTAAGGAATTATTTCGGTGCCTTAGTTTTGTTAGAATGAGAAGGGCTGATCGTTCACTCACCTGTAAAATTCTTAGAGGACGACGATTTTAGAAAAGGATTGCAGCATAGTCCAGCAGAGGTCGACATATCATTTTGTAAATTTTTACTGCTGTATTTATAGATATACATAATACATAATTTTTAGCTTAAGGATTTGGAAATGCGGTTTGAAAGAAAGTTGGGGATCAAAAGCTATTCCATACTTACATATTGTGGATGATGTGATACTTGTGTTGATATGCCAAGTGAAGATGTGGATGCACGGTAAAACTGGATAAAATGACAGGATTTATTGTTATTAGTGGATATTCGCCAGTTGGCAAACCAATGTTAACATAACAACTTAAGTGGAAATGGGCTTCATCGCTCATTATGATTTTTGATACGAAGTTATCATGTATATCATTCCATGGATTGTTGACACCTAATTCACTATATATCTATATGATAAATATCAAAGCACACTGACATTTTGCGCCATCTGCAAAAATGGCGGCCAATTCAAACTATGACATTACTTTTGCGCCACCTTGTAAAAGCTGGAAACACAACTATTATGACCTTTAGGAATTAGGATATCATAATCTAATATACTGTTTAAAAAATAATAACTTGTAAATGCCGAATTCATAAAATAGTATATATAGAGAATATTCTATTTTAATTCTAAATAGTGCGTTAGAAAAATCCTTTTAAAATCAGAAAGTAATATCAATAAATATTAATAAAAGAGGAGGAAATATCAAAAGAGGGTAAGACAGCATAGAACAAAACATAGAATAGACCAGCACAGAAGAGGGTAAAAGGAAGCAGAAGAGAGCAAAAAAAGCAGAACAGAACAAAAGAGACAGCAGACGAAAGCATAAGAGAGGAGAATCTAGTTGTGCAAACCAGACGAGAAAAGAACAAAACAGAACAAATGAGATCAGAAGATAACTGACCATAACAGAAGAGAGCAGAAAATATAGAACAGAACAGAATATAAGAGAATAGAAGAAAATTGAAGTAAACAGAAGAAGACTAAAGAGTTTATAGAATTCCCCTCACATGCTACAATCTCTTTAGCAAGAATTAAACATTATTTGGGATACAATAGCTCAAGAGATAGTCGACCTCCTGCATGAATTGATGCCACGAAGATTATAAGAGAACAAAACATAAAAGTTGATCAGAAGACAACCGAGTATAACAGAGAGAGAGAGCAGAAAATATAAAACAGAATATAAAAGAATAGAAAAAAATATAAGAGAGCAGAACAGAATAGAACAGAACAGAACATAACAAAACATAATAGAATAGAACAGAAGAGAGCAGAAGTAAGCAGAAAAGAGCAAAATAAAGCAGATGATATCAGAATAGAATTGAACAAAACAGAAGAGATCAGAAGATAGCAGAACATAATAGAACAGAACAGAGCAGAACACAACATAAAAGAAAATAGAACAGAACAGAAAATAATAGAATGGAGCATAACGAACGCAGAATAGAGCTGAGTAGAGCAGTCCAAAACAGAACATATCAAAACACAACAAATGAGAACAGAATTTCAATGAAAAGAGCAAATAGAGCAGAAAAGAGTAGAGAAGATCAGAACAGAAAAAAAACAGAACAGAAAAGAGCAGAAGAGGGCAAAACATAATAGAACAAAACAGAGTCGAAGAAAACATAAGATAAGAGAACAGAATAGAATAGAGTAGACGGAAGCAGAATAGAGTAGAAAACAGAACATATCAAGACAGAACAAACGAGAACAGAAGAATTATTATTATTATTATAACAGAAGAGAGCAGGAAAAAAATAGAACAGAAGAGATGGGAGCAGAGAGAATAGAAGAAAGTAGATAAAAATAGAACAGAACAAATGAGAGCAGAGAAAGCAAATGGGAATAGAAGAGAGCAGAAAAGAGCAAAATAGAGTAGAACAGAGCAGAGGAGATCAGAACAGAATAGAACAAAACATAAGAGTATAGAACAGAACAAAAGAGAGTAGAAGGGAGCAGAAAAAATCAGAAGAGAACAGACGACGAAAACAGAAAAGAGCAGACGAGAACAAAATAGAACAGAAGAGAGCAGAGGTGAGCAGAACATAATAGAACAGAACAGAGTAGAACAAAACATAAGAGAATAGAACAGAACAGAAAATAGTACAAGAGAGCAGATGAAGGCAGAAGAGAGCAGTGGAAAGCAAAAGAGAGTTGAATAGAGCTGGGAATAATAGACCAAATCATATCAAAACCGAATATATCAAAACAGAATATATTAAAACAGAACATATCAAAACAGAACAAATATGACCAGAAGACTGAAAACTGAAAGTAACAGAAGAGAGCAGATTAAACATAGAACAAAATATAATAGAAGAGAACGGATCAGAACAGAAGAGAGCAGAAAAGTGCAGAAGGAAACAAATAAGAACAGAAAAGAACAAAAGAGAGCAAAAGGGAGCAGAAGAAAGCAGAAAAGAGAAAAATAAAGCAGAGGATATAAGAACTGAATAGAACAGAACAGAAGAGACCAGAAGAGAGCACGACAGAATTGAACAGAACAGAGTAGAGCCAAAAATAGGAGAATAGTGTGTCGATTAGACCCTGCAGTGTAGTAAGCAATGTTGGAAGTGTGGAAGCGTGTTACAATGGGCTATAAGTACTGTGTTTTCAGCAAATAGTAAAAATACGCGGTGGGGTTAAAATTTTTGGAATTTGAATTATATATATTATGGACGAAGATGTTATAGAGTGGAGATAGAGGTGAACCTTGTGGGCACGTTGCTGTGGTATGAGAGGGATCTCATTTTCATTATAATAAATTTTATTCACTTTTCACATTTTACACCAAAATCACTCAAAAGTTTGCAACGTAAATTGAAATGTTCGAAGTTTACGATAATTCCTTACAACAAAATCACTCAAAAGTTTGCGATATTTCTAGAATAATTACCTAATATTTTTTACTAATATACAAATGTTACAATTAAAATGCTTTATTTACAAAGCCAATTATAACATTTCTGTAGAAAACAGCCTCGCCAATAAAATTTTATCTTTACGACATTTCGCAGTTGACTCACTTAATACTGCAAATACATAAAACAGTTGAAACGAGTCGAACAGTAAATTTCCTATATTTTACGTTATCTCTATTAAGGGTGCATGTCTAGATTTTACCTAACGCGCGGTTGAAATATTGCCGTTGGGAGAATTGAAAGATGTGAATACAAATCCGGCGAATAATTTCTGTTATTACAAAAATGGAATGTGTCGCGGCTTTCCGGCAGACAGCTCCTTTTTGCCGCTCCCCAAATCCCGTCTCCCGGTGCCATCATCGCCCACTGCACCTCCGCTCTAAAGCACCCCTGCATAAAAAAGATTTATTGCCGTGATGAATGCTCTGGGAATGCCACTAAAATATTAAATGAACTCATTTCTTACTTCGCACGCCGACTGTCAATTTTCATTAATGATCTTACATCAATGTAAAATTATTTGTAACATTCATATATTCCTTGAAAAAAAACATTATTTTTATTAACACAATAAATAATTTTATTAATTCTAATTGAATGTACTTATTAATGTTTATATTATTAATAGTGGAAGCTATTATTTGATGATACGTCATGAAGATTAAGAACTTTGAAGAAACTACAAATTTGTACGTTTGTAATGGCCTTGTAAATGTTGAAACTATAGTCAAGAATAAATATTGTGTATGATATTTACAAAAGTATAGTTTCTTTAAGGTTTCTAATCTTTTTATTGTTAATTTTTTTTTTCTATCTACACTACTCTAATGAGACCGAAAATAATCTGAAACCGGTCAATGGCTCGTATTAACAGGGAAAAATAATTCAATGCGTTAATTAATTAATTTTAAATTAAAACCTTTTTATTCAGCAAAATATATTATATTTTATGTATTAAAGAAATTTTGTGAATGTACAAATTTCTATATCATTATTATTTAGATTTCATAAATTAGAATCATTACTCAAACAACCAATTATACTGAAGGAATATAATCACCACTGTATTAGTAAATATATTTATAAATCAAACAAACAAATATAAATTTGTCTTAAAGCGATGCTAATAAACAAATATTAAACCGCAACTAAAATAAATAAACTCCTTAAAAAACTGGCCCTGGCGTTCGTAGAAGCCGTATCTCTCAAGATCGCTTTAGTAGCACATTAAACTGCAAATAAAAGCACCTGAAGAATTTGATATTACAATGGCAGTGCCGCGTTTAATGCGCAGCCGCGGCGCGAGTGTTAATTAAAGGCGGCATCGATGTCTAAACGGTGCACCAACAATGTAGTCACTATCCCCACTTCATGAATAACGATCCGGTGAAGGTAAATATATGGCCCTGCTTACGATGGCTGTATAAAGCAGACATTGGGTTGTATTATGTGGTCGTTAATCATTTCCCATTTCCCTGAAAGTTACGCTTGCTGCAATAAATTTTCAAAAAATGGCATTTGATTAAGATCTACAATAATGTTGTAAACAATTATTCAGATTATGTAGGTATACACCAGGTGTAATCCAAAACAGACTCACCCCTACAGTTTTATTTTCATAATTTAATACAACAAATTTTCTGTGGTTAGACCATCAGTATTGTGGATATTTATTTGTTCTTATTATTACGAAATTTAGAATATCTTCTATACTTTTTTTTAATTATTTCAGATTCAGAATCTCATTTTATTATACGTCAATCATTTCTATTTCAAAAACTATTTTTGCACCTAAGTTCTCATAATTACTTTCCCTATATAGTATATATAGAGAACGTATTGTTTTCTTGATTTTTTTTGAAATTATTTTTTGCGGAATTATCCGTTTTGACGTCCCCTGAGTCAATTGCACTGGTTTCTGAAAAAAAAATGGTGATGTGGCCATCATGGTACTTTCCCTATATTTTACTCGAAAACTATAAGGATTTCGGAAAAAGGCTATTCTTAATAATTTGTTCACTTTTTAATTATCTACAATTATTTGTCATACAAATTTCAAGTAACGATTAGGAAAATTGTCAAAATTTTTCAATTTTTATATTTTTTAACAAATACATTTTAATTTAAAATGAGGGTTAGTCCGTACATTTAAGCTATTTTTTAGTATTAAATCAGTTTTCGAGCTTTATAAACATTAAATTTTCTATACATAGAATTTTCTTAACTTATTAAACCACCTAAAAGTTTAATTTAGCGGTTTCTGGATGTAAATACTTTTTCATCAATGTGCTAGCCTGAATTTTCGAAACCTTTAATTTTCTAGATATTGTTTTTTCTAAATATAAAATTTGCCATCTATTGAATCTCCTAAACATTGAATTTAGAAGTTTCGGTGTTTTAATATATTACATTAAATGTATCAAACATCATATTTAGAAATTTTTGTGTATACATTTTTTATATATCGTATTTTCTATAGGTATATTAAATTTTAAACATCCAACTTAGTTTCTTTTTTGGCTAAATATTTTTATCAATGTTATAAACAAATTTTCTAAATAGAGAATTTTCTAAACTAAATGTTAAATTTTCGAATGGATACATCGAATTTTTTGAGTATTGAATTGTCTAAATAAAGAATTCTCTGTACATCAAATTTCCTACACATTGAATTTTCTGAAAAATTTTCTTTTATGTATTAAATTTTCTAAACAGAAAATTGTTCGTACATCGAATTTACTAAACATAAATGTTTATGAAATGTTTTTTAAACAAATAATTTTTGATACATTAAATTTTCTATATGCCAAATTTTCTAAACATACATTATTTTAGTATTGAATTTTCTAGACAGAGAACATTCTTTACGTTTATTTCTAAATATAAACTTTGTATTGAATTTTGTAAACATTGAATTTTATATACATCGAAAACATTCATATTTATAGTATTAATTTTTTTCAACAAAGAAGTTTCTATACATCGAATTTTCTAAACATAAAAATTTATGAATATTGAATTTTTTATACATCAAAGTTTCTGAATATGAGGTTTTATAAGTTTTTTTTTAAGACCAGAAAATTATCTTTACCACAAATGTTTTAAACATAAATGTTTATGAATGATGTATAGAAAATTGTATTTAGTACATTCAACTAAATGGATTACTCTATACATCAAATTTTCTAAAACTCAGGTTTTTTGAATAATGAATTTTCTTAACAAAAAATTATAGAGTTAGAGTTTGTTTATTTCCAAGCAGAATATTTACATTCATGGGTGAGTCATAAGTAATAAGTATAAAATATAAAATTTTCTGAAACATAGAATTTTCTGCATAGCAAAATTTATAAATATACATTTTTTGAGCATGCAAATTTCTAAATAGAGAATTTTCTAAACATCGAATTTTCTAAACAATTTTATTTTATAATTGTTGAATTATTTAAACAAAAAATTTTCTGTTCATTGAATTTTCTAAACAAAGAATTTTATATACAAACAATTTTCTGTACCAACCATTGAATATTCTAAAAAAAATTTCTAAACATCGAAATGCCTAAACAAAGAATTATCTGTACATCGCATTTTCTAAACATAAATATTTTTGTGTATTGATTTTTCTAAACAAAGAATTTTCTATACATGGAATTTTCCAAACAAAGAATTTTCTATATATTGAATTTTCTAAACAAAGAATTTTCTATACTTCGAATTTTATAAATAAAGAATGTCCTATACGTTGAATTATCTAAACATAAAATTTTATTAGTATTGAATTTTCTGTATATCGAATTTTCTAAACAAAAATTTTTCTATATATCGAATCTTCTAAACAAAGAATTTTTTATACATCAAATTTTTAAAAGAAATAATGTTCTATACGTTGAATTATCTAAACATAAAATTTTATTAGTTTTAAATTTTCTATATAATTAATTTTCTAAACAAAGAATTTTTAATATATCGAATTTTCTAAACAAAGAAATTTTTATACAACGAATTTTCTAAACAAAACATTTTCTATACATTGAATTTTCTAAACAATTTTTTTTATAAGTATTGAATTTTCTAAACAAAGAATTTTCTATACATCGAATTTTCTAAACAAAGAATTTTCTATACATCGAATTTTCCAAACAAAGAATTTTCTATATATCAAATTTTCTAAACAAAGAATGTTCTATATATTGAATTATCTAAACATAAAATTTTATTAGTATTGAATTTTCTAAACAATAATTTTCTGTATATCGAATTTTCTAAATAAAGAATTTTCTATTCGTTGAATTATCTAAATATAAAATTTTAGTAGTATTGATTTTTCTAAACAAAGAATTTTCTGTATATCGAATTTTCTAAAAAAACATTTTTCTATATATCGAATCTTCTAAACAAAGAATTTTCTATACATCGAATTTTTTATACATCAAATTTTTAAAAGAAATAATGTTCTATACGTTGAATTATCTAAACATAAAATTTTATTAGTTTTAAATTTTCTATACAATGAATTTTCTAAACAAAGATTTTTTAATATATCGAATTTTCTAAACAAAGAAATTTTTATACAACGAATTTTCTAAACAAAACATTTTCTATACATTGAAATTTCCAAACGAAGAATTTTCTATATATTGAATTTTCTAAACAAAGAATTTTCTATACATCGAATTTTCCAAACGAAGAATTTTCTATATATCGAATTTTCTAAACAAATTTTTTTATTAGTATTGAATTTTATAACAAAGAATTTTTTGTATATCGAATTTTCTAATAAAAAAATTTCCTATATATCGAATCTTCTAAACAAAGAATTTTCTATACATCGAATTTTCTATACAATGAATTTTCTATACATCGAATTTTCCAAACAAAAAATTTTCTAAACAAAGAATTGTCTATACATCGAATTTTCTAAACAAAGAATGTTCTATACGTTGAATTATCTAAACATAAAATTTTATTAGTTTTGAATTTTCTATACAATGAATTTTCTAAACAAAGAATTTTTTGTATATCGAATTTTCTAAACAAAGAAATTTTTATACAACGAATTTTCTAAACAAAACGATTTCTATACATTGAATTTTCTAAACAATTTTTTTATAAGTATTGAATTTTCTAAACAAAGAATTTTCTATACATCGAATTTTCTAAACAAAGAATTTTCTATACATCGAATTTTCCAAACAAAGAATTTTCTATATATCAAATTTTCTAAACAAAGAATGTTCTATATATTGAATTATCTAAACATAAAATTTTATTAGTATTGAATTTTCTATACAATGAATTTTCTAAAGAAAGAATTTTCTGTATATCGAATTTTCTAAACAAAGAAGTTTTTATACAACGTATTTTCTAAACAAAACATTTTCTATACATTGAAATTTCTAAACAATTTTTTTTATAAGTATTGAATTTTCTAAACAATAATTTTCTATACATCGAATTTTCTAAATAAAGAATTTTCTATTCGTTGAATTATCTAAATATAAAATTTTAGTAGTATTGATTTTTCTAAACAAAGAATTTTCTGTATATCGAATTTTCTAAACAAATTTTTTTCTATATATCGAATCTTCTAAACAAAGAATTTTCTTTACATCGAATTTTCTAAACAAAGAATTTTCTATAGATCGAATTTTTAAAAGAAAGAATGTTCTATACGTTGAATTATCTAAACATAAAATTTTATTAGTATTGAATTTTCTAAACAAAGAATTTTCTGTATATCGAATTTTCTAAACAATTTTTTTTCTATATATCGAATCTTCTAAACCAAGAATTTTCTATACATCGAATTTTCTAAGCAAAGAATTTTCTATACATCGAATTTTTTATACATCGAATTTTTAAAACAAAGAATGTTCTATACGTTGAATTATTTAAACATAAAATTTTATTAGTATTGAATTTTCTATACAATTAATTTTCTAAACAAAGCATTTTCTATACATCGAATTTTCCAAACAAAGAATTTTCTATATATCGAATTTTCTAAACAAAGAATTTTTTTATACATCGAATTTTCTAAACAAAGAGTTTTCTGTACATCGATTTGTCTAAACTAAATATTTTTCTGTGCATCAAATTTTCTTAATAAATAATATTTTATACATTGAAATTTCTAATATTTGTAATATAAATTTCATGTAACTCCTGTAGTTTATTAGCAATAGGAAAAAAATGTCAACATTTTTAATTTTTAAATTTTTTCTCAAACGTTAAGAATTTTTTGAAAAATATTCAAATAAAACTTATTCAGTTTCTCGTTCCTTGTAAATTCTTAAGAATTACATTTCTCAGACAAAAAAACAGCTTAAAACTTTCTAAAGCAAAAATAATTTGTTTCAAACAGAAATGAAATTTATAACAAACCAAGAATAGAAAAAATTGATTCAAAGATGAAACAATTTGGCAAGAAAAAAACGTAAGAAATGTTTTCCAAAATAATTAAAAAATTGCAAAGAAAAACAATAATTACTGAATTTTATAAAATTAAAAGAAATTAAATTATATTTTAAATAACTATTTGAAACATATTTAAAATTGAATAATTCTTAAAAAATAACATTATTGCTTTTCTCAAACAAAAACAGCTTAAATCTTTCTAAAAAATAATTTGTTTCAATGTAGCTTAAATGTTACAAAATCAATTGTTTGAAAATGTTTTCAAAAAACAACACATTACACCAGAAACAGAAGAAACATTTGGTTAAGAAAAAACCTAAGAAATGTTGCAAAAAATATTTGAAAAATTACAAAGAAAAACAAAAAATTGTTAAACTAAAAAAGTAACTGAAATGTTACAAAATAAAAAAAAAATAGGCGAAAAAGGTTTGGAAAATATTTGAAATCGCAGTTCTCAAAAATACCGCTGAAAACTTAACAAAACAATTTAAAAATATTAAAAATATCTTTAAAAAAACCTCACTAAGAATAAAAGAATATTTCTCAAATTATTTGTATAATTTAAAACATTAAAAATGTCTTCAAAAAAACAACACACCAAGAATAGAAAAAAAACATTCAAAGAAGAAACAATTTGTTAAGAAAAAACATAAGAATTTTTTCCAAAATAATTTAAAAATTACAAAAAGCAATTATAAATTTTATAAAAATTAAAATAAATAAAATTTAAAAAAATATTTGAAAGCAATCTTAAAAATAACAGTGTTGCTTTCTCAAACAAAAACAGCTTAAAACTTCCTAGAAAAATAATTTGTTTCAATGTAGCTGAAATTATACCAAACCAATTTAAAAATATTGAAAATGTTTTTAAAAAAATAACATAACACTACAACAAGAAAATTGCTCGAAGAAACAATTGGTTAAGAAAAAAACATAAGAAATTAATTAAACAATAGCAAAGAAAAACAAACATTTGTTAAACTTTGTTATAAAAATAAACCGCTTAGAACTTTAAAAAATAAATAATTTGTTTTAATGTAGCTGAAAATTTACCAAAACATTTTAAAAATATTATAAATGTTTAAAAAAAACTGTCAAGAACAAAATACATTTTCTCATATTTCTTAAAGAAGAAACAATTGATTAAGAAAGAAACATGTAAACATTTGCCCATAATAATTGAAACATTCTTTAAAACAGTTAACCCTTTCAGTACCAAATTATTTTTGATTGGCCAAAAAATTATCCCACGACAATTTCTTCACATATATGGTTCAAAGAGGGTTGACAAATTTTTTCATAATTTTTCGCAGCCCCTCTACGAGTTTATTCTAAGTTGCTTCAAAGCAACCTTGGTGCTGTTCGTGCAACCGAAAAAAATTGTTTTAAACAAATAAAGTAAAACTTTAAAATAAAATGTTTATTTACCAGTATTTAAAAAAATACTAACAAATATTTGAAGCCAGTTTAGATAATAGCAATAAAACATTGTTATAATAAATCATTAAGTTGCTTTAAAGCAACCATTGTACTGAAAGGGTTAAGTTTTATTTAAAAAAGAAACATGAGTTTTGCCTAAAAGACTATAATTTGCTTAAAATAGTTTTTATTATTAGTATTATTTTAAACACAGTCGAAACAATCCTCAAAAAAGGAATTGAACTAAAAAAATAGTTGAAAATTTTCATTAAATTAAATTTTATTTGGGAATAATATATAAAAACATTTTACATAAAACTAACATATTTACATTCGCTTGGAAAATAAATGAAATGCGAAAAATTTCCAACAATTTGTTAGAATAGAAAATTTTCAAAGAAAAAACATTTAGAAAATGGCCGAACTTGAATAATTCCTTGAAAAACAGTGTACAATTTCTCAAAGAAAAGAAAAACAGTTAAATAAAAACTTTTTTGGTGGCTAGGGTGACCAGTGGGTAGGGTGTCTGCTCCCGAGCGCCGGACTTGTGGGGATCCATGCTAATTTGTCTAAAATGTTACTAAAATAAATAAAATATTGAACATAAAAAAACCAACACAACACATAAATCATGGAAAAATATATCTCAAGGAAGAAACTATTTATTATGAAAAAATCTTTAGAAATTTTGCCAAAACAATTGAGTTCTGCTAAGAAAACAAACACTTAAAAATTAATTATAAAATACTTCCAAAAATTAGTTTTAAAAAAACAGTTGAAAATTAAATTATGCTTGGGAAAATTTTAAAAACTTTTTATTAAAAAAGCGGATTTTAATTCGAATCCCATTGGTATTCATTATAGTAACTAGCTCATTTACACACACACACATAAATACACAAATAACGCGGCGGAAGGACCACGTGATCGATAGCCAAACATTACTACTTCTCTAATGTGATTAAGAAAAAATATTAAAAAATTTGTCAAACACGATTTAAAAGTTCCACAAAATAGTTGTATACTTTATTTATTCTTAATTTAAACTTTACCAAATATGGTTACAATGTATTCAAATAAATTAATGAGACATTCACAATATTGAAGGGAAAAAACATATATATAATTTTAACACCATGTTGATTTGCGGAGTTTAGACTTGTAGATAAAAAGTAGCTGAAATTTTACAAATAAAATTAAAAATCTGTTAATAATAAAATAAAATTATTTAAAGTAAAAATAATTTAAAATTTTCTTAAAACAATTGACACTTTCTAAAAAACCTACAGAAAATTAGTTGAAACTGAAAAATTTTCTAAAGTAACCTTTAAATTTTGCTAACAAAAAAACTAAAAATTAAAAATTGCCTGAAAACAGTTTAAATTATTTAAAAATAACAACAGTCGGCTGTGCATTAAAAAAACCAATTTAATTTTTCTTAAAAAATATTTTAAAACCTAAATACAATTAGCTTAAAAAAAATAAATTAAAATCCAATAATTTATTTCTTTAGAAGAAATTATAAACAAAAACAATGAAAAAAAAACAAGAAGCAATTGATTACGACATAATTATGACAGTAAAAAGTTATCAACACAATATAAAATATTTGAAATTAGAACAAATGAATTTTCAAAGAAGAATACAAAATTTCTCAAAAAAAAAAACAATAGAGCAAGAAAGGAAAAGCAGCAAATATCTCACTAATAAAAAACTTTTTAACTTTGAGTAACACTGACATTATTAAGTGATTATAGTTTTCGAAGAATAATGTATAACGAAGTATAGAAGCCTTCACCGTTAACAGTTTTCAGCAAATATTTGCTCATATTAAGTAGTGGAATATTTCCTAATATTTGGAAGCTGGCCCGTATTTGTCCGGTATTCAAAAATGGTGTGAAAACAGCAGTTGAAAATTATCGACCTATTTCCATATTGAGCAATATGTCTAAAGTATTTGAATCTCTCCTTAACAGCTATATATACAGCAACGTCAGTACCACTCTTCATGAAGATCAACATGGATTCGTAAGAATGCGTTCTACAACAACCAATCTAATTAATATCACCCAAATTATATCTGAAGCTATGGATACTGGTCAGCAGGTTGATGTCATCTATACTGATTTAGTTAAGGCCTTCGATAAGCTAGACCATGAATTGTTAATATCGCGCCTTGAAGATTGTGATTTGAGTGCTAACGTTATAAATGTTATTCGCTCCTATTTACAGAACAGGTACCAAATTGTTGAAATTAACGGCATTCAATCTAATATGTACTTAGCTACTAGTGGTGTACCCCAAGGTTCTAATTTGGGGCCTCTTCTATTCTTATTATTTTTTAATAGCGTATGCTCCGAAATTAAATGTAAAACTTTATTATATGCAGATGATTTGAAAATTTTAAATATTATTACCACTAACGCTGATTGTATAGATTTGCAACGAAGCCTAGATGCCATGGTAAACTGGTGTTATATAGACAAGTTGAATATTAGTATTGGTAAATGTTCAGTAACATCCTATACACGAAAATTTAATGTAATAAAATATGATTACGTAATTGATAATATAACACTCGCTAGATTTGACGAAATTAAAGATTTGGGTATTACATTTGATAATAAACTCACATTTAATACGCATGTAGCAAAACTCTCTGCAAAGTGTTATAGACTTTTAGGCTTCATAATTCGGAACTGTAAATCTTTCAAGAATATTGATGCTCTTGTAAAATTATTTGACACATATGTACTGAGCAAGTTGTGTTATTGTTCGGTGGTATGGTCACCTTGTTATTATAAACATATTAATTTTCTTGAAAATGTACAAAAGAGATTTTTGAGATACATTTATTTTATTAAACATGGGACTTATAATTTTGACATTTCATATCAGGATCTTCTGAAAGAATTCAATTTTTTATCTTTGCATTCAAGACGTACATTCATTGACTTGTGTTTCTTATATAAGTTAATTCATAATAAAGTTGATAACCCCAGTTTCTTAGCAAAACTAAATTTTAATGTACCTAGATTCACGTCGCGGCATGCAAAAACTTTCTCTTATCGCACACCGAACACTAATCACTGCCTTAACTCTCCTCTTTATCGTCTTTCACGTCTATACAATCAGTTTAATCCCTTTATTGATTTATATTCTCCATCTTTTCCTGCCTTTAAATCATCTGTTGTTGCTTGTTTAGAAAGTTTTTGTTAAGTAATTATAATTTATGTTCATGTATTAATTTGTATCATTTGTCATTTGTATTTTTGTTATTGTATTTTAAATATTAATTTAAGTCTTTAACGCTAATTTTTACTCTGTAATTGGCCTTTTTGGCTGTTGGGTAAAATAAAATAAAATGAAATAAAATAAAATAAAATCATTTGAAAATTTTCAGTACTAAGCAATTGAGAACTATATAGAAGAATATTGTTAATCAGTAACTGATATTTTACAAAGAAAACCATTGAATTTTTTTTTTAAACACTCGATTACATTTTATAAAAGGAATCATTTTAAAATGCTCAGATTTTACAATAAGATATTTCCTAAGAAATTTAATATTAAATTTTAAATTAAATAAAAAGCTACCAACTAAAAGAAATAATTAGAAAAAAGCATTTTTATTAAAAAGAAAACAATTTTTCTTGCTATTTGTTGATTTTTTAAGCATATTTAAAATATACTTGAAAATGGTTGGAATTTTACAAAAAAAATGCACATTGAAAATTAATTACAATTTCCTGATGCATTAAAAATAGGTAAATGCATCCCCATTTTCAAAAAAGGTGACAAAGATGATGCCAACAACTACCGGCCAATATCAATACTTCCTGTTTTCTCCAAAATACTCGAGACTGTGATATTAGAACAAATAAATACATTCTTAGATAAACATAAAGTTGTAAATAATTTTCCAATTTGGTTTCCGTCGTGGTCGATCCACTATTATGGCAGTAAATAAATTCATAAACGACACAATTGAGTCATTTGAAAAGAAAGAATTAACAATATGTAATTTTTTAGATTTAAGTAAGGCTTTCGACAGTGTGACACACTCTATTCTCTGTCGAAAGTTATATTTTTATAACTTTCACCCAACTGCTTCCAAAATGATTGTATCTTACTTAAGCTCTAGAAAACAAATTGTTCAATTAGGGGATGATATATCGAGTATGCAAGATATGTTATATGGGGTACCTCAAGGGTCGATCTTAGGTACCCTTCTCTTCCTGATTTATATAAATGACCTTCCTTATAACATGATACATACATCAATAATCCTATACGCAGATGATACATCATTATCGGCTAGTGATAAAACTTATGAACAGGCATCCGCCAAACTAAATGCAGATAGGTTAATGGCTATGGAATGGTTCAATTGCAATAAACTTAAGTTAAATTTGTCAAAGACTGTTGAAATGACTCTCTCTCTTAAATCAAATCTCCCACAACAAGTACAATCAGCCAAACTGTTAGGAATAGTCATAGATCCTAAATTGACCTGGGAACATCATAGCATTGAACTAAAATGCAAACTCACTAAGAATACATATTTCCTGCGTAATCTAAAGAAATCGGTCTCAATTAAAATTGCCAAAACTGCCTTTTACTCCTACATCCAATCCCATATATCATATGGAATAATAATATGGGGGCATTCCTCTATCATGCCTGAGATATTTGCCTTTCAGAGAAAAGCTGTTCGTATCGTCGCAGGCCTCACATATCGTCAAGACTGTCATCAAGCCTATAAAGAACTTAAAATATTAACAGTCCCATCTTTATTTATTTATGAGTGCCTTTTATATATTAAAAAGAACATTGCCACATCAAACCGTAATAATAATTTCCATGACTATGAAACAAGAAGTAGGGATGATTTACGTCTAAACGCCTTTCGACTGTCAAAATCAAAAAATGGCCCACGTTATTATTGTATTCACTTCTTTAATGCTTTGCCAAATGAGGTGCAACTTTTATCTATAAATTCTTTTAAATCTCGCATAATCAATTACCTCACAGAAAAGGCATATTACAGTTTTGAGGAATATTTGAATGATGCACATAGTATGAGTAGTCAAAACTAAACATCATCAATTCTTAAATATTATGTTGGCCTGGATCTGTTTATTGAGCAACAAATCTTTCATACTATTTTAAATAAAATCTATTTTATATTTTATTTATACATTAATTTTACTTCTACGTTATGTTAACTGTATATGTATGTTTAGTTTCCGTTACGTTAATTTATTTATTTTATTGTTAGTATTATTCTATTTATTTTTTATTGCATATTTTATTTTATAAATTAATTTTATTATTTATTTTAATTATGTTTTTTTTATTATTTATCTTTAATTTTCTGTTATTCTGGTTTTAAAAATTATTTTATCCAAATTTTTATTTTATAAGTATTTTATTTACACACTAATTTTGTCGTCTGCTTTTTGCTTTTTTATTTTTAGTTTTAAGTATATATATATATATATATATATATGTAATGGTTATGGCTCTATTCAATTTGTATTTCTGACAAGTGTAAGCATTATTATGTAGTAGCACGCAATAAATATTATTATTATTATTATTACAAAGAAGACAAAAACATTGTAAAAATGCTAACCTAAACTTTCCCTGTACTTGTTTTCTAAAAGCCTACATTCTTCGCAGAAATGATAATTGTGGTAAATTCCTCTATTTATTAATTATTTTTTTCAATTAAATTTTGTCTAATTCAACTGACGTAAAAATACACATATAGGATGGTTGTATGGTCTGGAAGGGTGACTCTTCTATCAGTTAATCATATGCAATAGGTTTACTTGCAAAAAAAAAATGTAATTATAAGGATTTATTATTGTTAAGTAATTTCTTTTTGTGGAGTTTTAAAATTGCTAAATCTCTCGTTTATATTACCGGGTGTTTCTAAATGAATATCGGGGTTGTAGACCATTAAGATAGGAAGAACCATTTATAGTAGCTTCTCCAAATAAAAAGCATTTACTTTCTTTACGACTCAGTATATAATTTGAGTTATGTTGTTACAACCATTTTTCTTTCAAAATGCTGTTGGTAATTCATGCTGTAACAGTGAATTTGGTTTGATATCGTGCGGTATTAAATTATTTTTTGGCTTGAATTGAATGATATTGATCTAGAGATAATATATATTTTAAATAGGACGGTGTAGCACTTTATTTTTCTAATGAAACACTTGCTTTATAAAGACAAAATTTACTGGATGGATCATTGCAAGAACTTGATCACCAAGATTTTGCGAGCTAACATTGGTAGACTATTTTCTTTGGGATTATGTGAAAAACACACAATCCACAATCGATTACAAAACTAAAGGATTAAATCATTCGTGTTATTGGTGAGATAGAGCAAATTATTATGTGAAAATTCTATCAAAAATTTACCAAGAGTAGTAGCCTGTGGAGCAATAAGAAGTCGTCATTTGTTATATATTATTTTTCGTATATAAATCAATCTAAATTTGATTGAATGTTTAAAAATATATATAATTTAAATGACTATTTATTTTGGGCCAATGATAAAATTTAATATTATCTGGGTATGCTTGTAAATATTGAAATAAAAAGTTCAATCTGCATGGTTCTAGTAGAATTGTAACAGTTTTAGATATACTAAATTACGAGAGGGTGTTATGATTTAAGGTATTGAAGTTATTAGAATGTATAAATGGCTTTCACTATTGTTATTATCTATTTGTTAAACGAATTTATTTAACCTGATAATGAATACTTTTGGTTTTGGTAATGTTTGCCACGCTACCTCTATTAATTATTATAAAATTACTACATTAAAGTGTGAAAGTGGAAAAAAATATATGAAAATAAACAACTTACAAAAATGTAAAGTAATTAAATATTTTATTTTTAATTTATTTATATTTTATATTGTTTGTAATGAATCTCTTATCTATAGTAATATTTTTCTTTACTGAACTAGATGATTCCTTATATAGTAAATGGGGATTTTAAGATCAAGAATTGGTAAATACGTAAATATTATCAACGAAATATTTTTTTTGTTACAGGCAAAACACGAACGAAAGACAAATACCGTGTAGTGTACACCGACCACCAGCGAGTTGAACTAGAGAAGGAATTCTATTACAGCAGGTACATAACCATCCGCAGGAAAACCGAACTGGCGTCGACGCTAGGATTATCGGAACGCCAAGTGAAAATTTGGTTCCAAAACCGACGGGCGAAAGAGCGAAAACAGGTGAAGAAACGCGAGGAGTTCGTCCACAAAGACGATATGCACATGGGCCAGCAGCCGATGCTTCACTCGCAGAACCCGTCCATGGTGCCGGACATGCAATTGATTTGATCGAAAAACGGACTAGTGTTTGTGATACGTGCTTTAATACATCACCAATTTAGTATAATTAGGATGTTTTCGTCAGGCTTTTTATTGAGTTCATTGGTGGTATAATGGTGTGTTACTTAATTTGTAATAAGTGTAAATTAATTGATTATTCTGGCTACTGTTGTACTACTTACATGTAATCTAATTGTTAATTTATAATATATTAAATAATATATACTTTACAATAAATTATAATAATTGCATTTTTATGTTTCTCTTTTTTGCGTTTAGAAACTTATTTTCTTCAAGAGAATCCAATCAAAAGTAAGTACATATTTTTGTTATAATACTAAATCAAAGTTAAAACAATAGTTAATTATTGGCTTTGTAGATTTTTTTACTACAAAATGCACAATAAATAAGTTAAAATTTTCATTAATATTGGAAGCAATTACTTTCTAATAGATCTTAAATATTAGTAACTAGAATTAATAATTATCTTTTGATATGAGAGATTAATTTTTATTTTGTTTTCAAAAAAATTTTAAGTCTATTATTCAATCTACTTTGCGATTTTATTTTTTGTTTCAATATCGTAGTGACGTAGTTTAAGCCTGTAGATTACTTTTTAATCTTGATAATTCAATATTGTTGTTTCTTTTAGATATTTCAAGCAGTTATTAATACAAAATTCCTTCAAACTTGAACTAAATTAACCAATAAAGTTAATAATTAATTTTATCGATTTTCAATTGTTTTTTTTGTTTTTTTTTTGTTACGTATCTATACGTAATAACAATCATTACTTTAAACTATAATAAATCATGAATCAACTTAATATTGATCATTACTTGTTCTAGCGTACTCTTGACCTACCACAACATTAAATGCAATGACCTCTCGTACTCCTAACCCGCCTAAATAAAGTATACATTGAGGTAGGTCAAGAGTACGCTGGTTCAAGCGGGTAAATAGGCGCTAGGTTAACGCGTAATTTATTGATGTAGGTCAAGAGTACGCAAATGCTTTACTGTCTTTTTGTAACTGTTTTTTAAATAACAATAACTTCAATTTTTTGTCTTCTATATTCCCTAAGAAATTCTTGAAGAGTTTTAGAATTTTCTAATATTTTTTTTGTGTAGATTTCAAGAATTCCTAGAAATTTCTCTCTTTAATTATGGAAACTTTAAGTTTTTTTTTTTAGAATTTTCCATCAATATCTATCAAAAAATAGCAAACAAAATTTTGAACTAAATTTTTCGTCAGATTTGTCAAATTTTCAATGAATTTAATTTCTAGCTTTCTATGATTTTTTACATTTTCCTCATTTAATTGCATGACACTTTTCCTTTAATTTCTAGATATCTAAAACTTGTCTTAGGAATTTTAAAACACATTTGTTTGAGATTTCTAAAATTTTATAATAATTTATTTTTGAGATTTGTAGTATTTTCTTACTTCTTATTCAAATAGAAAGAATTTTAAACCTTTTTTGAAGGTTTTATAAAAAAAATGATTTTTTCTTATAAATTGCGGGAATATTCTTTCATATTTCTAAAATTTTCTAGTAATTTCTTATTATTAGGTTTCTAGAATCCTTTAACAATTTTTCTTAAAAAATTACGAGAGTTTTTAGGTTTTTAAAATTTTACAACATTGTTTCTTAGAGTTTTCTAGAATTGTCAGAATTTTTTCCCAAATTGTGAAAACTTTTTTGAGATTTTATTAATATTTTTTTTTAAATTTTATCTTCTACCCTATGAAAATATTCTTCAAAGTTTTAGAATTTGCCAGGAATTTTTTTTCTGGGCTTTTCCGAAAGAATATTTAAACATAATTTATTATGTTTTAGAGAATTATCTAGTAACTACTCTAGTAGTTTCTAACATTTGATTTTCCTATTGCGAAAATTTTCTTTAAAAATTCTAGAATTGTTCAATATTTTGTATTCAAAAGATCTAGAATTCTCCAATGATTTTAGAATTTTCTAGCAAATTTGCTTTCAAATTACAAGAACTTTAAAATTTACAGTATTGTTTCTAGAATTTTCTTCTGAAAATTTCGAAAACTTTTTTAGTGACTAAAAATATTTCAACGTTTATCTTTCAGATGTCTAGAAGTATCCTTCATATTCTCTTCCAAATTGTGAGAATTATTTAGAGGTTTAATTAATTTGTCATACCGATTTCTTTCCCAATTTGCGAGAACTTTAATTTTCAGTTTTCTACAACTTTTCACAATTTTCTTCTCAAAAAGCGAGATTTAAAAAAAAGAATTTACATTCTGTTTCAGATTATTAAACTCGTCCAGCATAGTTTCTTTCAAAGTACGAGAAGTATTTTTCAAGGTTTCAAATATTTTAAAATTTTCTAGAATGTTCCATCAATATAAATTTTTTTTTTGAAAGAAATTATTTGTCAAGATTACTAGAATAATCCATAATTTTCATTTACAGTTTTCTATGATTTTGTGTATATTTTTCATCTAAATAGCGCAACTTTTATTCTTAAATTTTGAAAATTTTCAGCAATGTCTTTTATAGATCTATAAAATATGTCACGGGAATTTTAGAATTTTATAACATATTTGTTTCAGTGTTCTAGAACTTTTGTTTTTTTAGGTTCTAACAACTTCTTTTTCACATTGCGAAAATTTTCACAACATTTTTTGTTATAGTTTTTTTATGTTATCAACAATTTTCTAAAATTTTGTTCTTTTAAATTTAATTTTTTCTAATAGTTTCTACTATTTGGTTGTCCAAATTTCTACCAATTTTTCTTCTAGGTATTTAGAACATTTTTTGGAAATTTTAGAATTTTACAAAATATACTTCAGATTTCTAAAATTTCCTTCCTTCTAGCAATTTGCCTCTTGCTTCATTTAAACTACGAGTAAAAGAATTTCTTGCAGTGAAGGCATTTTATTCATGCGACGAATATTTGAAGAGCTAACTATACTGGACGTCTTATGCCTAAGTAACATTTTAATTTGTACTTATTTTTAATTTTATCGACTGTAAAAATATTTTATCTTTAAATTTTTGTTCATGTAATTATATATCATGTAAAATTATCAATATTTTGTATATTGTATACTTTTAATTCGTAAATATTTCTTTAATAATTGTTTGACTTGTGTAAAAATTGTTACAATTTCAAGCACTAATAAATTATTATTATTATTATTATTAAATTATTATTATTATTATAATTAATTTCGCTTTCAAATTGCAAGAATTTTAAGAATATTACATTTTTTCTTATAGATTTTTTAGAATTTTTAGCAATTTTGTATAATTTTTTCTAGAATATTTTCCTTTAAATTTTACAGTTTCTAATAGTTTCTAGTATTTGATTGTTCAAATTTGTACCATTTTTTTTGGAAATTTTAGAATTTTACAATATATTTCATATTTCTAAAATTTTCTACTAGAACTTTGAGGTTTCAAAAATATTATAATATTTCTCGTAGTTTTCTAGAATTTTTAGTATTTTCTTGTACAAATTGTGGCAACTTTTTCAAGATTTCATAATGTTTTCTAGAATTTTTAAGGAAATGTTTGTTCTAATTTACGAGAATATTCATTTAGAGAATTTTCCAACAATATTTTTAAAGGGTTTTTCTAAATTGCGTGAATTATTTAGATGTTTCAATAATTTGTCCAAAGCGTGAGTATTATTTTTCATGGTTTCAAATATTTTAGAATTTTCTAGAATGTTCCATCAATGTCAAACTAATTCCATATATTATTTCATAAATTTAATTTCCAGTTTTCTATCAGTTTTCTTCTGGATATCAAAAACATGTCATGGGAATTTTAGAATTTTACAATGTTTGTTTATGATTTTTAAAATTTTTCAGAACCTTTGATTTTTAGGTTCTAACAACTTCTCTTTCAAATTACGAAAACTTTTACAACATTTTTTCTTATAGTTTATTTTTAGAATTTTCAGTAATTTTTATAAATTTTTTTTCTTTTCAATTTTGCAATTTCTAATAGTTTCTAGTGTTTGGTTGTCCAAATTTGTACCAATTTTTCTTCTTGATATCTAGAACATTTTTCGAAATTTTAGAATTGTACAATATATTTCAGATTTCTAAAATTTACTACTCTTTTTTTTAAATATTACAATTTTTCTTATAGTTTTCTAGAATTTTCTATTTTCTGGTACTAATTGTGACAATCCTTTCAAGATTTTATAATGTTTTCTAGAATATTTTTAGAAAATGTTCTTCTAAATTACCAATTTTTTTTCAAAAATTAGAGCACTATTCATTATGATTTCTAGAAATTTGAATTTTATTCTTGTACAGTTTCTGGTTCTAAATTTTTATTCATTTAAATTTTACATTTCCTAATAGTCTCTCGAGTATTTTGTTGTCCAAATTTATCAGCAATTTTTCTTCTAGATACATAGCACATTTTGTTAGAAACTTCAAAAATTTACTATAGGTTTCAAATTTCTAAAATTTTCCAGTAATTTCATTTTTCGATATTTAGTATTTTCTAACAATTTCTCTTTTTCTGAATGCAAGAACTTTGAGTTTTTGAACATAAAATTAGAATTTTATGCATTTTGGTTCACAAATTATGAGAATATTCTTTTATAGTTTTAGAAATTTTCAGCAATTCTTTTTCTTCAGAATTTTATTTAGTATTTATTATTCATTATGATTTCTAGAATTTTTCAGTAATTCCTTTTACAGTTTCTAGTATTTTCTGGTTTTCCAAATTTTTCAATAATTTCTTATACTTAATTTTGGAACTTTCTAGCAGTTTCCCCTTTCAATTACAAAAAAATTTAATGATAAAAAATTCAAATAATATTTTTCTAGAATTTAGATTTTTTTGTGATTTCAAGAATTAGTGACTTAGCACATTTTTAACAAAGGGTTTCCAAAACGTTTTTAGGTACGTTATATAAATTTCTTATCAAAGTTCTCAGATAATTTCTATAATTTTCGTAAACAATGGATTTTAAAAACGTTTAAGTAAAATTAATCTGTCAAATAATTGTCCTCTTTGTAATTTTACCTGACCAATAAAGACTTTAACTTCAATTTGATATTTTAAACAAAATTCTTCTCAAATTTTTAAAGTAGTTTTTCTAAAGTCATCTCGTAGTTCAGTTCAATCTAAAAATCTTCATAAGAATGGTGGCGACCTTTACTACGTGGTAGCTTAGTGTCTATAAAACTGAAATTTCTCACAAAAATAAATAAAAAGTGTGATACCATCAAAGTAAAGCGTTTTATTGGGATTTGTCAAAAACATTATCAGACTGCTTCTTTAAAAATTTGTAAGAATTTTAAGAAACATACAATTGAATTCCTGTAAATTAGCATTTAAATTATTTTTCTAAAGTTTATCAAAAATATTCTCAAAACGTAATTCTATATATATAGTAGTATAAACTAATACTTTTATAGTACCAAAAACTTTTTTAACAATATTTTTAGTTACTACAAACTTTAATACTTTTACAATTGCTAAAGTTTCTTAGACTTCAAACTATATTCGCCTAATATTTCTAACGTTTATGATAAACGCACTCCAAGTTTCTTAAGTTCAATAAAATTATTTATCGATATTTTAATTTCCTGAAAATTTTCAAGAACCTTCTCAGGTACTTTTTATTTTTTTTTCTAAAACGTTTAGAAAAGCGTTCTCAGATAGTTTAAACTTAATTCTTATATAGAAGTTTTTAGAAAAGTTTTCAGACACTTCTAAATTCTTTTAATTCAAATTTTTCAATTTAAACTTAAAACCTTTGATATTTTCAAATTTTGTAAAATTTGCCAAAAATGTTCCCAATTTGTTCATATATATATATATATATATATATATATATATATATATATATATATATATAATTATAACATACTTTCCAATATAAACTCAATAAAATGAAGCAAGGAATTTTATTTAAAATAAAAATAATAATTAGAATTAATTATTTTGAACGTTTCTGTACCGCAGTTTTACATTATTACAATGTAAAAACTAACAATGAAAACAACTACTTCTGTTACTAAAACATCGCCAGGTATTGAATTACATAACTGTTACTTGTCGTTACGTGTCTGAAATTACGTTCAGCACAATGGAACATTTTGGTGGTGGCATCGCTTCCCAACCAGTTGAATCCATCATTATAGAATACTTCACATTACCCAATCCTAAACTTAGTGATACTTTCTAATGTTACTACAATTATAAAAAATAATCTAGAGGGCTTTAAAAAGTTTTGAGCTTCTTTAAAGTGAATACATCTACAGATTCTACTAGTAACGTTTTTAGATTCAAATTTAAAGAGTCTTTATAAAATTTCTAAAGATGCTGAAATAATATTAGATATTTAAAAAATTTAATTTATTTTTAAGGACCTTTCATTTTTTTAACCAAAATCGTTATTATTTTTTGACACTTCAAACTAAATTCTTTTAAAGTTTCAATTAATAGATTTTTCAATTGTTTAAAATATAGACGTTTTAATTCTACAAAGATATGAAACATTTTTCAAGAAACTTCTCCTTTAAACACTTGATTTGTTATAATCTCTAAAGTTTGCAAAAAAAATGTTTAAAATTATTAAAAATTCTTCAAGGGTTTATTAAGATTTTTCGAAACTCTGGAATAAATTCATTTGTATGTTTCTGGTCTACCCCGAAATCTAAAATTTATAATAATTTTAAGTAACATTCTTAGATATTTCGATATTTAAATTTTTCTTGTTTTCTTGTTTAATTTTATTTCAAAAAGTTATTTAATTTTATATTTTAACATTTCTAAAGTATTCTAATATTTTGTCTTCAAATTACAAGATTCTAAAATTCTTTAGCAATTTTTTAATTTACAGATTTCTATAACTTTTAAACAGCTTTTGGATGTTTTTAGCAGCAATTTATCAAGAACCTTCTCCTATAAACATTTGATTTTTTCAAATCTGTAATGTTTGCAAAAAAATGATTTTAGATTATTAAAAATTCTTCTAGGATTAACTAAGACTTTTCGAAACTTTGAAATATTTGTATGTTCCTAGTATAACTCGAATTCTGAAATTTCTAAAGATATTCAGTAACATTCTTAGGTATTTCGATATCTAAAATTTTCCAGTTTTCTTCTTTGATTTGATTACCTCCATTATAAAAAGTTATTTAGCTCTACATATTCACATTATTAGTAAGTATTCTTATACTTCGTCTTCAAATTTCAAGAATTTTTATAAATTTCATATTTTCAGATTGATAAACTAAACAAAAGTTCTTCGTTGATAGCAATTTTGCTTCGATTTTAGGAGGTTTTTTTACTTCCACATTTCGATACTTCTAAAGTATTCTAATATTTTGTCCACATTGCTTTCATTGATTTCTTCGACGACTCTAAAATTCCCAGCAATTTGGTTTTATATATTTCCACATTTATCTCGCATTTTTTGTTTCATTTTTAGTAGTTTCTCTTCCTAATTTC
Source organism: Ontholestes murinus (assembly GCA_963969525.1). Taxonomy (NCBI): domain Eukaryota; kingdom Metazoa; phylum Arthropoda; class Insecta; order Coleoptera; family Staphylinidae; genus Ontholestes; species Ontholestes murinus. The sequence continues at coordinate 19,683,213 of OZ018394.1, forward strand.
CGTAACTAGAGTTTGAAAGAGATATTTTTTGAAGATGTTAGATTCCTTAAAAAAAATATATGAAAAATTCTTAAAAATTTGAAGAAAAAATTCTAGAAATGCTTAAGGTAATTGGTGACAAATTGTGGAATTTTTTAAGAAAATATCTAAAGAGGAATTTATTTTTATAATTATTTTTACTTTCTATCAATCAAAAAAAAATGAATAAATTCGTAGCATTGCTTGAATGCTTGAATACTATACTAAATTGCGGGTTTTAAAATTTATTTTAACCCAGTTTCCCAAGAATTTCTCTTTCAAATTTTTAAGTCTAAAAATTTCGTAGCGTGAAATTAATTAAAAATTTTTGAATTTCTCTTTCAAATTTTTAGCTCTCTAAAAATTTCGCATCGTGAAATTAAATAAAAATTTTTGAAAATTTACATAAAAATTCTCGATAAATACAACAATTAATTCTTTTTTTTCTAGAAAAGAAACAGCAATCAAGAATCTCAAAGAGCAATTACTCAAAAACTTAAAATTAAAAAACTGGTTTATTTTCTAGTTTTGGAAAAATTTTCACTTTTCGAGAAACGTTTTCGAGAAAATTCCGATTAGGTTCTGTTAATTTTATTAAAATTTTCCTATAAATTTGCTTTATTATTTAAACACTCTTTTTGCTGTTTTTAAGTATTTATCCTTCCAGATTGAGAGAATTCTCTTTGAAATTTATTTGCAGTTTGTAGAATTTTTGAACATTTTTCTTATAGATTTAGAGGAAGTTTATATTTATTGTTTTTTTTTTGTTTCTAGAATTCTCCAATATTTTATTTTTCTTCTATTTTTTATAGAAAGCCGCAGCATTTCTTGCTTTACTCTATTGAAGTTTTTACTTTAAAAATTTCGAATTAGAAAGAATTTTTTTTTAGAAATTTTAGAAAAACATTTTCAGAGAGTAAAAACCTACCTTTACTTATCTTCGTAGAAATTTCTAGAAACGTTTTCAGATACTTCAAGGTAAATTCTACTAGTTACGTTCTCTCATACTTTTATCTTTTTTTAAGTGTCTGAAGTATGGCTAAAAGTAGTCTCCAATGTTTTAAATTTTTTCTAAAATTTATTTTGATTTTCCGACAAGTCAGAATAAAATATTCTCATGCACCAATGATGTAATCAACAATGGCAATAATTTAATTTAGAGCATTATATCAGTAATTATGGAGGTTGTTACTTTTTGATACATTTGGATAATTCAAAATGAAACATATAATTTTTTGGTATTACTTCTTTATATAAATAATAGCCCTTATTGTGCTTCTTGTATATCATCCAGAAGGTCGAATTCCACTAGATGCAAAGTGGATAGCAGTTCAGTTTGACGTCGCGTCTTCGGAACCAAAATTGTGCTTCTTCTATATTTCTCTTTATTTCATTGTGAAATGATACCAAAAAAGTTATTTGTGTTATATTGAATTCATTTGAAAGTATCAGTGTAAGTAATAATTATTAAAAATTTTCTTAGGCACTTAAAATTTAAAACATTTTTTCAAGTTTATCTAGAAAGTTCTAGAAACATTTCATACATAGTTCTAAAGTTTGTATAGGTTTTCAATAACATTCCTAGGTTCTTTAATTTTTAATAATTTTATAGCTTATAAAGTTTCTCAAGTTCAAAACTACATGTATTAATATAAACGTTGTATATAAAAGTTTTTAAAATTTGTCCAAAAGACTTGATATTTTAATTCGACAAAGTTCGAAAAAAATTTTTCTAGTTCCCAAGGAGCTTTAACTTAATTCTTCTAAAATTTGTGGTAACTTTTAGAAACGTTCTCACGTTTACACAAAGTAAATCTATTAGTTACATTTTTAGATACTTCAAACATTTTTAAAGTCACTAAACTTTCACTAAATTTCGGGTTGAGTAAAATTATGTAATTAAGTTATTAAAAATGTTCTTAGCCATTTAAAACTTCCATTTTTTTTTCAAATTTATTAAAAAGTTTTCAATACATTTCAAAAGCATTTCTAAAATTTGTATAAAGTTCAGGTATTAAACTACGTCTCTTATTACAAACGTTCTACAAAAAAGTTTGTCAAAATTTTTTTGTTAATTTAATTCGACAAAGATTTAAAAAAGTTTTTATTCTTAGGTTTTCTTAAGTTGTGTCAGAAGTGTCAAAAACCTTTTATTAGTGTTTAAACTCAACTCTTCTAAAATTTGTGGAAATTTTTAGAAACGTTCTTAGACTCCTAGAATTAGATTCTTTATATCAAGTAGTTACTTTTTTTAGATACTTAAAATTTATTTGAAAGTCTCTAAAGTAATTTTATGCATCAAAATCCAAAGACTTTCACGCATTCATTTCAATTAATTCCATCTTTATCAAGAATCTATGCGCGCCCCGCGTACACGCCAGCAACAAAAAGATTGTTTCGTAATCAGCACATAAAAAACTACAGGACTTTATGGGGCCCGTTATAAACATTAATTACCCCGTTGTAAAATTAACAACACTCACATGCACGTCTGTCAGAAAACACCGTCGAATTTTCAGCGCACAACAATAAAGGTTCCCAGGTTTCAGAATTTATAAATAAATTCCGGCGTTTCGTCGATGCTTTTCTTTGGTCGCAGAAATCACCGCAAGGATGCAATAAACGTCGCCGGTAATTATTTACTAGGATTCGAAATCGCCGAGTAATTGCATGTTTTTTTCTTGTACGATTTCGGGCGCAGATTATTTCAGGAAATCATGACGTTCGATGCCGTCGCATGATAAACCGTAGTTAAGACCATTTTATGGCGGTGGAAATTTACGTGATTATAAAATGGTGGACGGGCTTTAATGTGGGTCGTAATTTAGGGCAAGCAGGACTAAAATAGATAAAACATATTATTTTCTGGATCATAAAGAAATGATGATATCTGATTTACAATTGGTGGTGGTAGGCTCTGAAACTATTTTTCGCTTTGATAAATCAAGTTTATATTTAAATATTCTTTCAAATTGATTCAAGCAAAAATTTCGGAAAACCTTAGCCTAAACAACACAAGATAACACCAAACAAAAATCACCAGCAATTCTGCAATGCTCTTGTGATTTACAAGATATTAATTTTCAAATCGAAGACATGGTTTACCTGATATACTCGGTAAATTTCCAATATGTTCTTGTCATTCCAATTTGACTTAAGTACCCAATAACACCCCGCACCAAGCAAACCATAAAAACACAACTTCCATATTGATGACCATTTTAATTGCAGAAACGTTTGCTGGAAATTTAGAGACTACATTTAAACCAATGCAAAATAATGGCTAAAGGAATAACATTCTTCAAGAGTGAACTCCGCCTTTCAGCTTGCTGACGAAATTATTTGTATCGTATTGCTTACTGTTTTATGAATTTGGTTTATTTTTATAAAGCAAATCTGATACCAACAAATAAATAAATAAGTTAATTCCTTGTACCTTTGCCATTTCCAATTGATGATTCAATAGAGAACATAGACTAGTATTTGATAGTACACTCCGATAAAAACTCATCTTCCAAATATGATAAAATTCCCAGATCTATTAGGTAAATAATTGATCAACACTTGGTTTGTTTCACTGTTTTTTTTAAATATTTACTCGACTAGTTTTGCTTGTTACAGTATTATCCAGGGTGGTTAGAAAAGAAACAATAACAAGTGAAACTAATCGAGTAAATATAAAAGAATCAATGAAACAAACGAAAGGTTGATCAATTTTTTACCTAATAATTCATAATGTATCACCAAGAGATACGTTAGAAAGTTATTCAAAAAACATTCCCACATCTATTTCTAGAAAACGTCTCCATGGTTTATATCTCTATATTTTAAAAATCTTTATTCTGTTATTTCTAGAAGATTTTATTGTATGTATTTCTAAGTGCGAAAATAATGAACACTTGGTTTTAGCGATCGTCTCATCACACTTCTTGCTAATATAGGCAAACTCTTTGAATCCCTTATAAAACAAAAACTCGTATATACATCCATTAAATCCATCCCAGGCTGTCAATTTGGCTTTCTTTTCAAAAATCATGCTCTCCATGTTACATCTTGAACGCCAAAAGTCGATCAATATAATCTATTAAACATACCCATAACAATGTTATTTACTATTCGTTGGCGATACTGATCTTATTAACCAACCTTCCCGCCCTTAATTAAAAGTGTAATGAGTGTTAACAATGAGTCACGAATCTCATCTTTAAACGCAACAATGAGTGTGCTCGTTATTACGAACATTAGTGGCAACATTGAAGCAAGAAATTTAAAGATTCCTCAAGGAGAACAATTAGCAGATCCAAAAGTCCACATGCCTTAGGTCAGGGCATTAACTTGCTTTCTGGCGCCAGAGTCTTCTATGATGTTTTGAGAGAAGGAGAACTTCGAAAAACAAAATTTTGATGGATTGTGTAAGGTGATATACCTGCACACCCACGCGACGTTTATTATCGAAGGGAATCACCCAAAGACGTAATCTCGTTTCTGAGCAATTGAAAATTACGAGGGAATAAGTGGCTCTCCAATTGATTCACACTTTGAGCGTCATTTTGAATAGACGGTTACTGGCAACGAGAAAGAACAGTTTCCAGAACCAGCCAAGCCAATTCAAGTGAAATCGCACGGCGGAGGTGGAGGCCCACCCCAACTATGTAAATATTCGGGAAACTAAGCCTTTGAGATGGCAATTGCTCCACATATGTATATGGAAAGGATGGTCTCGAGAGTACCTGTTCGAGCTTCGTCAGCGTAGGAAATGGCAGCTACAAGGAGAAAGAAAGATTATTTTGAAGCTCCGTCGTACAATTTTAGTCATTTGTGAATTTTACATACTTGGAAGCTGTTTTTAAGGTTTTATTCATAATACAAGAAAAAAATTGATGAAATAAATAGAAAAAAATCTTAAAAACAGCTTCCAAGTATGTAAAATTCACAAATAACTGAAATTTTCTGAAGGAGCTTCAAAATAATCTTTCATTTTTCGGAATCTACATACGGCAACTGGCAAACGGACCAATGAATGTTCAATGTGCTGCAACCATCTGGTCGTCCTCCACAAACCAGCATCTACACACGTCAATAAAGTAACATTTAAGGGAATGTATGCTGTGCGAACAACAGACGAAGAGTTTGTTGCAGTCGACGGCTTATTTATTATGATAAATAACATACTCTGTTTAGCTTTGTTTCACCTCTCTGATATACTAAGTTCGCGAAATTCAGAACATCGGGATATCACGTGTGGTCGTTCACATATAACACATTTGTTTTCTTCATTTTTCATGAGTTTTCGAAGGTTTCATTGACCTTGTCTCACTAACGTTTTGACGGCTTCCTACATTTCGACGTTTAAACATTATCCACGTCTTCATATATTGGTGTGATCACATGTGCTTCTTTCTACAAATTGGAATCACCCCAGTGGTCAATCAGGCCGATTTAGTGATTTTAGTGAAGCTGTCGGAGACATGAGGGATTGTCCTTTTTTATTTGCACTAGGTTTAAGAGCTCCTGTATGTGCTGTTTTACGATAAAACGTTCATTCTGATAGCGCTACTGAATTCGTAATACTAAGGTCTTTTATTTCATAAGTCCTTTCTAGCATCGTGCCATTGATATGATAGTTATTGATTATATAATTCATAATTTTGCATTTACTTTCATTAAGGATTAGACAATTTAACGAACACTACTGCTGAGTATGGTCAAGTAGGTCATTTGTATACATTACAAACAACAATGGGCCCAAGTTCGAACCCTGAGAAAGAAATGAATTATATGAGATTTGAAACCATTATGTGTAACATGTTGATACCTGCCAAGTAAGTATGATTGAAAGAATGCAATTACATTATTTGAAAGTCTAAAAGCACATAACTTCGCTAAGAGTACAACATTGACTATGGGCTTCAATAATAAATTGAGTAATATGCACCAGATTTGATACAGTGGATCTTTGGTAGATATATACATATTTCTGAAATATGAGGCCTTATATCTCTATAGATATTAGAGGTAATAAGCTGCTCGAAGACTTAGACAAAGTTGTTTAATATTTAACAGCTCGGTGGTTCTTTAGATTTGCTTGAGTTACGTTTTTATCGATAGGACAAACTTTACCTCTCTTCCAAATAGTGGGAAATGACGCCGTATTTAAAGACAGATTATTTAGTATAGTTAGAGAACGTGCATAAACATGTGCACAATCCTTAATAAAATAACTTGGAAGTTGATCCTCACCTCATTCTCCGCTAGATCTGGTATTTTTATTTTACAAACGTATCATTAAAGTTCAAATTAAATTGTTTTCTGAGAAGAAAATAGAAAATTCATCAACAATTGTATCATGTACAACCCTATTTCGAACTTTAATCGTGTCAGGTATCCTGTTTGACCCCTTTTTGAATGTATGTCATCAAATTCATTTAGGATTTGCCCGGATTCCTTCCTCCACCTTACTCAAATAAATATTATTTTGAGTTTAAATATTGGTTTTAATTAGATATAGCAGCCGTTTAACTTCATGTAAAAATAACTGTTTTTGGTGATGACAATAATAGAAGAGGCCCGATATTAAAATTTTTGAAGGAAGGTCTACACGAGATTTGTATTGGAATGTTACCCATAACCCAAAATTATGCGTTTTTGAACTACGAATACCGATTGCGAGGAACCAGAATTTCCTCAGAAACATTATCCATATAATAATCGAGATTGTGCGGTAGCAAAAGAAAACATCTTTAGTAGACCAGTCGTCAAGACAGATCTTAGAATCCTTATTTGATAACATGCTTTATAGAATGATTTTACTAAGCTATGCCAACGTGAATGCTAGTCTAAATTGTTGTCTATTGTAATCCTAGAAATTTCGGTATTTCATTAGATAGTATTGGAACAGTTTCCATTTTTAGGTTTATATTTAGGTCTTTTCTATATTATCTGTTTTGAAATATAATGTAAATAGTTTTATCCAAATAAATAAGTAATCTATTTTTTGTTTATTTCAAGAGATTTGTTTGAAGGATTTTATTAAAATAAAAAAGAATGGGGCCAAGAATGGAACCTTGTGGGATACCTAAGTTATTATAATCATCGCTTGAAGTAAATGTATGTTTGTTATTGAAGTTGTTTTTACGCATAGCAGTCGATTTATTTCGAATATTTAAAACATTTGTTTGAGACCCCTCTTACTCCATAATAACAGAGTTTTTCGAGCAATAAATTATTGTCAATGTTGTCGAATGCACGAATCAAATCGATAATAGTCCGTATATTCTCCGCTTTCTTGATATGTGATTAAGGTTTTGTAGAAGGAATAAATTGCCGATATGATTCAGTGATTCTTTCGAAAACCGTGTTTTGAAGGTGTCAAAATCTTAAGTATGTTTGTAGTCTTATTAACGTGCACATTTAAAATATTTTATTAAACGTGTAAAGTAAATTATATAAGATATTGTGCAGTGTTAATAATAAAGGTAATAGTACGAAAAATTGATTTTTATGAGCATTTCTGCACTATTTTTACATTATAAATAATATAAAAGATTACCAGCCAATAGTTTAAACAACTACTCCACTTGCTAATGCACCGCTTGGCATTGAATTACATAACTGTTAGCTGTCTGAAATCATATTTAAAAAAATCCATTGTGCTGAATATGATTTCTCTATACTTATATTTTCCACTTTAACAATTTCAGCAGTCTCAATGGTATATAAAACATCAATGAAATTTCTAGTTCTTAATGATAAAATTGAAATTAAATTTTTACATTTAATAGTAAATTATTATCAGTACATCAATTATAAATCCTCGCAAGGTTCCATTATATATTCTCGCAATCATTACAAGTATGAACAATTTTAAATATTTTAATATTATCTGCATGTAACAGGAAATTTAATAATACACCGATAGTTGTGATTAAATAAATTAAATAAAATGAGACCATAATGGGAACCTTGCGGAACACCAGAGATGGCACCTATAAGATTTCGATATAGTTCCCGATACTAACAGAAATCTGTTCGACAAAAAAGATGCTAGTTATTATGAATCCCGTATGAGTTTAGTTTGTTTAATACCAAATTACAATCAATTTTGTCAAATGCCTTAGAAAAGTCAGTATTGGTGGTATATACTTGATAACGCTTTTCTAGGGCACAAAAAACAAACTGTCTATATTCTAGCAAATTCAAAACAGTCAAATGACCAGGTGTAAAATCGTGTTGATTGTTGGATATTAATTTACGCAAAAACCACTGTAACTGTTAAGCTACCAATTTATTCAATATCTTTGGAATAATAGATTGTATGGCGATTCCATGGTAGTTATTAATTATATGCCAGCATCCAGATTTATGGATTGGAATAATGTAGGAAGACTTCCAGTTCGACTCCACAATTTCTAATTCAGGTGATATTTTAAATATTTCATAAATTTGTCGACACTAAGAGTATATGCATTTCTGAAGAAAGTAGCTTGACAATCCGTCGGGTTTGCTGGAGTTAAAATCTTGTTAAGTACGTCTTGCAAAGATACATCCAATTATCATCTTGAATAACATTTTTTTGAATATTAATTGATTGAAAAACTTAGAAAACAAATTGAGAATATTTAAACCATTACTAGCTTCAACATCATTGTATTGCATTACGTCAGGATAGCCATTTTCATTTTAAGCTTCTTGGCATATTTCCAAAAATACTTAATTATTGTAACACACTTTTGTAGATCTCTTGCAATTTTCTCGAAATTATGAAAATATCAAATAATCTTCCATTTGATCGCTCTTTTTATATTTTAAATGAGCTAATTTCCTTTTATGAATCAGAGAACTTAGCCTTTTTGACATCCGCGGAGGAAAATATCGCTCTTTTCGAGAAACATATCAATGGGGGACAAATTGTTCGATGGCATAATTTTTTTTTTATAAAATGTATTAACAATTAATTCAATATCTGATGATCTTAGCGTAAAAGTCAACTCAACATAATTAAGGTAACTGTTAACCCTATCATAATTCGCTAAATGGCATTGGATTTTTTTTCATGTTTCAATATATTTATATTCACTAAAAGGCATGTTGATAATATAAGCGAAATGCTAGGTGGCAAAAGGCAATCCTCCGCTAAAGTAGCCGTAGCATTGCCGAATATAGTAAATAAAAATAAATCTAATAATGTGGAGCGAGAATTAGGAATATCAATGATTTGTGTGCTATTTAAAAAACTATAACAATTTATTATAACTTTGGCAGGAGAAATTATTTGACTTGATAAATCATTCTACGTAATTTGGAGGAGCTTGTAGTCACCAAATTTTTTTACAGTTTTACAGTTGGAATGTAATTGATATTTACCAACTGACGATGCAAGATTAATGTATACACCACCATACTATAAGAGTGACTTTATCTGATAATGAGTAATTCGGTAAATGAAAGTTGAATAATATTCAATTGCGATCTGATATCGTATTATTTAACGTGACGGTGTCATTTGACTCTAAATTTTAATAAATATGATCTAAACAAGTAGATGAAGCGAACGTGATTCTTGTGTCTTCGGTATTAACTTGACGTAAGTTATATGACAATAATAGATCTTGAAGTATGCATAAATCTTCAGAATTAAACATGGATTTTTCTGAACGATTCATAGAATCCTAACCATGAAGGTCAGAATTTCTATTTAGAAGTCTCACATTGGGTTTTGACGCTGGAGACTAACACTATCTATTACTTCAGGATTGATTTTGCTTTCCCAACGAATTTATAATTGGTTGTTCTCAACTCAGATTGTTCGTTGAAGATGTCGATTTTCAACTGGTTCCCTATTTCACCAAATTGTGCGTCAATGTAAAGGAATCCAACTGAGCCATCTGCAGTTAAATATGTGAATAGAGCTTCTTCCGAATCATTGGATGCAGAGAGAATTTGATTCTTGCTCCACTGTAGTTTTTAACTAAGGAAATAACTGTTGACATTTGACTGGGTACACTTTTACATTCACACTCACAGTAGTTTGTCACAGGGTGTTTGTATCACGGAGATTTCAGACAATTATCTGGGGAATTGTATGCGTACACGATTGTTCATGAAGTTCACTTGAGTTTTTACGACTTTTTTTACGGTTTTCTAGGTAGTTTGCGGTAATTCATTGGGCTAAGTCAGGAGTATGCTAAATCTATGGATAATATAGGAAAATAATTTATTTGCATTGGTGAAGAGTGTGTTAAAATATTGAAGAATTACGCTAGGACATTTAACATTAAAGCATTAAAACATTTATTGAATTACGCTAGGATATTACATATTTTTTTGGAATAAGTCAGGATTATGATATTTTTTTCTACAAAATTTATTCTTAAAGCAGGTATCGCATTTTATTAATGGGAGGCATAATATAAGGCCATGACTAACTCTACATTTACAATATAACTTAGGACACAAGTTTTTCTTAATTATATAGTGTAAATACAAAGGTTTTTTTCTAACCTACGCTTTAATTACTTAAGCATATGCACAATTTTTATTTTAAATAGTCTTAAAATATTAATTATTGTTCCCTGTCAACAACCACGGACCGGTTTCGATTTACTTTCGATATTTTGGATCTCATCATCGTAACGCACTTGGAGACTAGTCTTAAAACAGTTTTAAATTATAAATTAAGGACAATTTTTAGTTTGTGCAACCGATTTTTTTTACAAACAAAGTAAAAATTATGAGTAGAAGCCTCCATGGCAAACAAGATAGTTTTAAATTCTTTATACGTGAAGTTTTTTTGAAATATAATTTCTTATTAAAGAAACCATTACTTATCCTATAATAATTGAACCACCCAAAATGATTCGATATTTGTATTTTATTGGCTTTGTCTTTGACAATCATCTGATGAAATCCAAAGGGGATATGGCCAGAACCTTGCTATAGGTTATAAAAACTATACTTTTAGAGAAAATGTTGAATAAGGTTTACGCAGCGTTCTTGAGTGTAAAAAAATCACACTTCTGTTGTTGATTTTCTTTAGCTCCATATTTTATAAGTAAGAGCACTTTTTGATTCATATTTGTATAGAAACTATAATATCATCTATAATTTAATGAACAATTTAGGTTTTCTTGCAATTATTAGTTTTTTTATCGTAATATTTTATTTTTTCTAATGACTTATTCTGTATATTTTAAAGAATGAAAAGATCATTCTACTTACCTAAATTTTTGTAAGAATAGCAATTTGAAGGTGACTTCTAAACCAATTATTTCATTTCATCCTACATTTCTAAACCAATTGTTTTGACACCTTCTAAGAAATGAGAATTATTTATTTGATATTATTAGAAGTATTTTGATTTCAATTTTATACGGACTTCCAATATTGAATACTTTTTTCAATTTCAACTACCTTAAAATTTAAAAATACGTTAATATCAACTTACATCACTATTTAAATAGAAAATTTAATATGAAAATATGGGTTTCCAAAAACTATGTCTAACATCATTAATCTTTCAACATATTATTTCTTCTATCTGTCAGGGTGGTTAGAATGAATATAAAATTTATGCTGTGTATATTGATTTTTTACATACCTTTAATTAGAGTTGATTAATACATTTTGTTAACAAATTAAAATCCATTGGGTTGGTGGCAGTTAAATTAAATGCCTTAGTAGTTACTTGATTTGTGAAATCGAGCGAGTTCAGTATAAGAGCAATTAAATATAACCAAATTTAACTGGTATGAGTAAGTCTTTTAGTGAAATCAAAGTTTTAACTGGTGTTCCTCAAAGCTCACGCTGGGGACCGATTTGATTTTTGTTGTTTTAACAATAATAGCTGAGCATTAAAACACAGTATATAAGAATGTTAAATGACCAAGATCAACTTTAGTATAATCTAAATAAGAAAACGTTTTTTTTTCATATTATTTCATCGAGGCCTAGGAGTCAAGAGTTTTTATCTTATTTATTAGCATTTTGTTTGATTTTATAAGGTTGAGTCTTTCAAAGAGTTCGTGAAAATAAATTTTGTAATTAAATTATTGTGATTTAATTTATTTCACCTTATGGAATTTCCCAAAAAAATAATCGTCGACTAACCTCACCTGTAACATTGCGTTTAAGAGAGTTATCCGTATCCTTGTAATGTTTATAATAAAATGGCCGTTTGCTTAGTTTTAATTTACGGTACACTTAAATGACCTATTAAAACGGACACATATGTTTTTATTACAGGTATCCACCCGTACATCTACATTATCAACGTTTTCTTAATAGTATTTCGTCTTGGTTTTCGGCGAGTACTTTGAAGCCTTTCGGAGCCCGCTGGCATAATGACGAGCCGTCATAAAACTCATCCTCAACTTTGTTATCGGGGTCTTCTATATAAACTTTATGATAGGCGTATTGAAAAGTTTATTGCGCCGGCATTTCCGATGCTCTCTGTAACTGACCATCATTGAAAAACAACCCCCGAAGACCCGGCGACGTTTATAGCAGGAGCAAACGCGTCGAATTTATTCCGGGCGGCGAAACGTAATTGGACACCGTTTTTCTTACCTAGAAATAAGGTTCTTACATTATAAATCAACGTAAAAAATTATCACAGGTAACGAAATGCAAAAAAAATGACATGACTAAATATTTTCAAGTCGGAAAATTGAAGATGCGCATGTTTGTTTAATCGGCGAAATTCGAGATTTATTTGTAAATGATAATATTTATTGCTCCACAATTTTACCTCCAATAAAATTAGTGTATTATACAGCTATAAAATAATAAATAATATCAGGTCGTATTTCGTCATCGCTTTAGGCGACGTATGTGTCCATAACATTTATATAACAAGAAATGAAAATATGTATCAAAACTAACAATATGTATTACAAGATTATTAATCATCAAACAATGAAAATAAGTAGGTATTATTAAATAATTGCCTTATTTCAACATTTGCTTACTAAATTATTTAACCACATATAATTACAAATCAATGCTATAAGACTTGAATCAATGAGTTAATAATAGAGGTAATAATCATTAACGTAAATAAGAAGAAGATATTTTCAAAATATTGGATTGATGCGGCTGTTAGTTGTCGAAACTCCATAATAACACTTAAAGAAATACTGACACAGTATAGGGTTTCGGAATGTTTTTAATATTGTATTTTCTGAAGGGCAGATTTCAATTAGTTAGAGTAAAAAACTTTGTGTCTAAATCAATAAATGTTATCTCGGGGTTCCTCAAGGATCCCATTGTGGTCCAATACTTTATTTTTTATTTGCTGATAAATATAATTCATAAAACAGTAAACCAAACCGTACAAATTTTGTCAGCAATCTGAAAGGCGGAGTTCACTCTTGAAGAATGTTCTGATGTATGCAGATGATCATTAATTTTTAAGATAAAACTCGTTTGATAATAGTTATTTAAGGTACAAGTGTAAAAAGTGATGCTTTATTGCACGAACTGGCGTTTAAAAACACGAGCGAGGAACGAGCGAGTTTTTTTAAAGCCAGGAGTGCAATAAAGAAACTTTTTACACGAGTGCCTTACAAAATTTTATCTTCGATCGTAAAGGATTTCAAAGAATATATTCTTATGTTTAATATTTTAATGTCATTTCAATAATTCAATTAATGAAAACTTATTTTACCCGCAGTGCACTAATGAAAGCGTTACTTAGCAACCAGTAAACAAGTTGCACAAATGTCGGCCGCCATTATTATTTATGGAAAGAATGTTCGCTTTATTGTAATCGCTTCGACTTGCATTAAATGAAATCTTCAGAGTTCTTAAATCTGCCATTTCGTTTGTATTATATATTTTATTTATAGTTTATTAGTTATTTGTATTAATTAATAAAAAATTAAGTTTTTCGTCGAAAATTTGTGCTATAATATATTCATCTGTCAAATTTGACATTTCTGTGCAATAAAATCAGTTTGACATTATTTGCAATAAAAACGCAAAAAAGCACTAGTGCTTTAAAAAGCCACTTTTACAATGAAAAATGATGCAAAAAGCGTCTACTTTCTGTACGATCGTAGATAAACTTGTAACCTTACTTGCATATTTTAATTTTATTAGCATTCGTAATAAACATAAGATTTCTTCATTGTTATACTTCCACAGACTTATTCATAACTTTGTAAAAATAAATTCATTCCAATTTAACGTTCCTAGACCATCGAAATTGTCGGACAATTGTTTTCTGCATGTATAATTCATATCATCATACAAATTCTCCATTATTTATTCATTTAATCTTTATCTATCATGCATTACATAAAAAATATACAATTAAGCAAATAATATATACAAATAATTGCATTTAGAAGGGCGGAGTGACCTTCCACTCGAACCCGCTGATCCTCTTTTTCACAAACAAGGGAATGCGCGAAAAATAAATAAAATTGAATACTTGTATAGGTACAATACAAAGAATATATAGAATGATGATTTCAATGCAATCAACTACTCAGTGAGGTTTCCCCCGAGATGCTTATCAAAGCTGTATGGTGACAACTCATTGAGCAACTCTTTTATAACTCGCTTAAAAAAAGATAAAAGCATATTTCTTAATTTTGAGTTAACTTATTAAAAGAGCTATAACAATTTTCCGCTGTTCGTGATTTCATTAGTCTAGTTTGGACTTTGTTCAGATTTTCATTGTTTCTTAAGAAGTGATTGATATTATTTCGCCTTTCAAAGCTATTTATATTTTTTAACATGACACAGACATTCATAAATATACATTGCTGGTTAGGCTAGAATACCGTGTTTGGTATAGACCGCATGTGAGGGAACTGTGGCATAAACCATAGTACGCTTTTATTAGCGTTTTATTAGATTGCGAAGGCAAAAGATGCCATTTGTTACCTTATTTGCTACCAGCAATTTTTGTTTCATTGTGAAGTACTCACACATCTTCAAGATTTTAGAAGGTACTGACAAGAGTAGTATCGTCAGCAAAAAGAATATTTCGGCAATTAGTATGCATTGGGAAATCATTAATATAGATTAGGAATAAGATTGGTCCTAAATTCGAACCTTGTGGTACAACATGCTTATTATGAAGGTATTTTGATTACTTATTGCTAAAACAAACATTATGTAGCCTGTTGTTTAAGTAAGAGCTTAAGAGGTTACAGCTGGAAGTGTTAAAACTATAGCACTCTGGTGTCTTAAGCAGTAAGTAATGTGAAACACAATCGAATGCCTTGTTCAGATCTAAGAAAGTCGCCATTTCAAATTGACCATCCTCAAAGCATTCAATTGTTTGTGTCACAAATGATTGCTAAATTTTTTCACGTTTAATTTTATTTCTATAAAACTGTCTACATTAGTTTCGTTGCTGTTTTGTGATCGAATATGTTAGCATTAAATTTTGGGATAAGGATATGCAGTTAGCGTAAGAGAGAGAGAGAGAGAGAGAGAGAATAAGATCTCTAATTGGACAAACGTAAGTACATGAGAACGAAGAGAAATTTAAAATATAAATTAGTCTGTTCGTTTGGGCTATCAGACCTATTTTCGAACTGCCCTCAGCATAAGATTTTTTTTTAATATTAAAACTAATAAGTTTCAAAACAGTTGAAATTGTGATTAAAGTTATCAATTAATATTTAAGAGATGAGTATAATTAAAAATTGACAGATGTAAGAAATTTGTACACAATCTAATAATTATGATATATATCGGACAGTTGTATTTTGACTACTGATAATTTTCAGTTGACAAATACCATTTAACATTTATTAATAAAATGTAGTCTTTTGATAGTTAACAGTCGAGAGATAACGAGACAAGAAATGACATTCGAAATTTGATAGATGATACATAATCAATAGTTGACAAATAGTATATACAATATACTTTTATTTTGACAGAAAAAATGATGATAGATTATTACTTTTGCTTATTTATTTGTAATGAGATGTATATTTTGATAAGAGTCCACAGATGATAAATGGTAAATGACAGATGACATTTGACAGTTATCTTAATAATGGAGGTTTTACCTGAAGCACTCCCTAACATTTGACAGTTATTAATCAGATCACAAATGATTGTCAAAACTTACGATTTAACAGTAAACATATTTAGAAATTATTGTTGATGTATGGTAGATGACAGTTTGCATTTGAAGAGTTAATTGTTGAGAGATAATAAATGAACGTTGATAGATGGTAGACTACGATTTCCAATAATGTGAGAGACTTTTATTTTCTAACGCATTAAATAAATGTACATATACGAAAAATTGTTGTCACTTATACTTCATAATCTATCATCTGTCAACTATTAATGTATAATAGATGGTGGCATATAATACTTGACATTTATCATTTAACATTTACACGTCAACAGTTAAGACATGACAATTGGTAATTAACACGTATGACATTATTACAGATGACAGATATAGATGTAAATAGATGACAGTAGAATGATGACAGTTGACAGTTGACAGATGACAGATGACAGATGACAGAAGACACAGATGACACAGATGACACAGATGACACAGATGACACAGATGACACAGATGACACAGATGACACAGATGACACAGATGACACAGATGACACAGATGACACAGATGACACAGATGACACAGATGACACAGATGACACAGATGACACAGATGACACAGATGACACAGATGACACAGATGACACAGATGACACAGATGACACAGATGACACAGATGACACAGATGACACAGATGACACAGATGACACAGATGACACAGATGACACAGATGACACAGATGACACAGATGACACAGATGACACAGATGACACAGATGACACAGATGACACAGATGACACAGATGACACAGATGACAGATGACAGATGACAGATGAAAGTTGACAGTTGACAGTTGACAGTTGACAGTTGACAGTTGACAGTTGACAGATGACAGATGACCGATGATAGTTGACAGATAACAAATGTCCGATTACAGATGGCAATTGGCAGGTGACATTTTTGATTCATCGGTTTTTATTTGTTTTAGAAAAAAGTCCCCTCTCTTCTTATGTCATCTTGTAATCATCAAAAACATTTTTTTATTTTACTATAATCAGTTTAATAATTTGATTTTGTCTGTTTCATCTGTCTAATTTAAGTGAAATTTGTTTGTAGAGGAAAGCATAAATTACTATGTTTTCCTCCCTAAACAATTTTGCTGTAATTATCATCTATTATATTGTCATTTAGAATTTGTAACTTATCGTTTTTTTATTTGTTTCTTAACATGTCCTATTTTTTATCAATGATCTATCATTTGTTATTTCTCATCTATTAATAATAATAATAATTTAACTTTTACCAACTGCCATTTTTAAAATAATTTGTCATTTGTCATTTGTCATTTGTCATTTGTCATTTGTCATTTGTCATTTGTCATTTGTCATTTGTCATTTGTCATTTGTCATTTGTCATTTGTCATTTGTCATTTGTCATTTGTCATTTGTCATTTGTCATTTGTCATTTGTCATTTGTCATTTGTCATTTGTCATTTGTCATTTGTCATTTGCCATTTGTCATAACCTAATTTAACATTTTAAATGGAACGAATGTGCATCTGGATAAAAATAAAATATTGAAGAAAGGTTCTAAGTGTTTTAATCAAAGTATTATTTACTTTTTAGTTATCTAAGTAATGACAGATGACAGACGACAGATGACAAATGACAAATAACCAATTACAAATGACACATGGCATAATGATAAATGCCAAAATGACAAATAATTTTGATGTCATTGTGTTTGCCCGCTGTATGGTAAAGATCGTAGTCTGCATGTGCTCTGTAATTTAAGTGTATTTTAGTGGTTTATAATTACCAAATAATTGTGAAATTTAGTGTGATAAATACTTCACTTGTTATATATATGGTGAGTGAATATCAATTAATTATATTGAATAATACACTGTATATTTGATATTTTACTTCGGTGAATTTCCATCCCGTCAGTCCGTCCGTACGAGGCCGCGGTCCCGCAAAAAAATTATCGACGATCACTGAACCTATAATTTTTATATTTTAAATACACCTATTAAATTGAATCTAAAACATTTTCCTTTCATTCATTTCTTCCTATCTATTATCCAACTTTAAGTTCCGTGGTCTACCATGTTTGTTTTTATAAGTCCTCACAATCGAACCTGTGAGGTGAAGCGTGTGTCCATTGTGTTTTATTGTTGCTTCCTCTGTTTTAAATTAGTAATTAATTATAATGGCTATCACTTGCAATATCTGTAAATTAGTTATAAGCCCTCGCTCTGACTCCCTTAAATGTCATAGCAAATGTGGTAAATGGTTCCACGCTAACTGTCTCAATTATACAATAGATTTAATTGAGTATTACATTAGCGAAGGTAAAAAACGTGATGGTGACCATTGGGTTTGTCATGTATGTTTACCTAATGACCCATCAGCAAAACCACGTGAGGTTGGATCGTCGTTATCTATTAATGACACAATTAAACAAGTTCTTAAAAATGAACTAGCGGCTCTTTTCAAACAAGAATTTCAAACTGCAATGCAAAGTGTGCTTAATGAAATTAGTGAAGTTAAACAACGAATTTCAAAACTCGAGAATGCTACTGTGATTAATCAACCATCGATTTTAATTGAAAATAACATTGTGGCTGAAATTGAAGAGCGTCAACAACGATCCTTAAATGTTATGGTTTATAATCTACAGGAATCTTCTGGCACATCTTTAGAAAGAAATGAGAAAGACATATCGACCATTAAATCAATTATTAATTTAAATAATGAAGAGTTCCGTCCACGGAAGGCCATTCGTGTGGGTAAACCGGGGGGAAAACCAAGACCGATCAAACTTATTTTTCAAACGCGCCAAGAGGCTATCAATGTTTTTAAAGCAACCAAAGGAATTGACACGGGAAATATCAAATTTTCTAGTGATAGAACCAAGATGCAGCGTGATCACCTGTCATCTTTAAAACAGGAACTTGAAAGTCGTAAAGAAAAAGGTGAACGTGACTTAACGATTAAATATGTTCAAGGACTTCCGTCAATTGTAACAACCAATAAAAATACTATTTCAAAAAACTGAAAATTTATTTTCAGAATGTTGGCGGTATGCGCTCGAAAATTCGTGATTTAAATTTAAGTGTTCAACTATCCGATTACGATATTATAATTATTGTAGAAACTTGGTTAGATTCGTCTATATCTAATAGTGAACTGGGCCTTTGTGAATTTACATTGTATAGGCGTGATAGATCCGATAATAATAAATCACGGGGTGGTGGTGTTATGATTGCGGTTCGTTCTAATCTTAATAGTAGTAATTTAAATGTTGCATCCAATATTGAAGAGATATATGTCAAAGTGAATAACAACTTAATATTATCTTCCGTATATATTCCGCCAGGATCTAGTTCAGAGAAATATGCGGATTATTGTACGTCTATTAATCATATTTGTAATTTAAATCCTAATTATAAATTCATTTTTTGCGGAGATTTTAATTTACCACGTGCTACCTGGAGTAGTGATTGTAAAAATATTTTATCTCCTGTTAATATTTGTCCTCATGCTCAAGTTTTAGCCGAATCGCTGGCATTTTACAATTTAAATCAAATTAATTTTATTCCAAATAATCGTAATGTGTTTCTTGATTTAATTTTTTCTAATGTGTCCAATATTACTGTATCGCGGTCGGATGATCCTCTTTTTAATAATAGTTTTCATCACGTTTCATATACTGTTTTCATTAATACCTGTGAAATTAAAGATTCTCTGAGCTATAACGATATTGTATATAATTTTAAAGCTGCTGATTACTCTGGAATTAATGATTTTTTTTTCCAATATATCATGGAAGGAATACCTTGATGAAAGTAATGTTAATGTTATTTTAGACAAGTTTTATGTTGTGTGTAGGTATGCTATTCAGAAATATGTGCCTGTTAAAATTATTAAGTCTTCATCTTATCCAAAATGGTTCAGTTCTACTTTAATTAATTTAATTAAATTAAAAAAGAAAGCACACATTAAATATAAAAGTACTGGCAAATATTATGATTATGAACAAGTTAAATCATTACGTTCACAGTGCAAAATGCTTGGTGATCAGCTCTATTCCAATTATATTAATAGAGTAGAATCTAATATTTCCAGTAACACACGTACATTTTGGAATTATGTAAATGAATCTAGGAAAACTTTAGGCTTTCCTAAGAATATGTATCTTAAAAATACAGAATGTGATTCTGGTGAGAACTGTGTGAACTTATTTGCTGAACATTTTTCTAATGTATATATTAATAATAACGATATAGATAACAGCACAGAAGGTTTGTTAAATCCGAATTTAGTTAATTTATCTACATTTAATATTAACATTACGGAAATATTTAATGCAATAAACTCTCTCTCTGATTCATGTAACCCAGGGCCTGATGGCATACCTAACTATTTTGTAAAAAAATGCATTTATTCAATTTGTTTACCATTGAACATTATTTTCAACTTTTCATTAAAATCGTGTGAATTTCCTTCAATCTGGAAAGAAAGTTTTATTCATCCAATATTTAAGTCTGGCAGCCGGAAAAATATTGAGAACTACAGAGGCGTTTCAATTCAATCTGCCATTCCGAAGATACTAGATAAACTAATTGCAGATCAATTAATGTTTTCCTGCAAAAGTATTATATGTGATGAGCAACATGGTTTTTTTGTAGGCAGATCAACTATATCAAACTTACTTATCTACCAATCTTATATTAACAATGCACTCGAGAAAAATTGTCAAGTAGATGCAGTATACACAGATTTCTCCAAAGCCTTCGATCGTGTATCTCAGTCAATTTTAGTATCTAAATTGCATTCTATGGGCTATGGAGACTCGGTGACGAAATGGATTAGTAGCTATTTGTCGAATAGAAAACAATTTGTTAAAATTAATAACTATATATCTCATCCAATTACTGTTACCTCCGGGGTTCCGCAAGGATCTCATTGTGGACCTATACTATTTTTGTTATTTATTAACGACCTAAAATCGTACGTTAAACATTGTAGATTTTTATTATTTGCAGATGATCTAAAAATATTTCGTGAGATACATACGGATTCTGATGTTGCTGATTTACAGGATGATCTGAACAACGTTTATAAGTGGTGTTCGGACAACGATCTCTATTTTAATTACAACAAGTGTATGTCAATATCTTTTAGTAGGGGTCGTATTATTAATAATACTTACGAAATTAATGGTCATGCGTTACCAGTAGTTGAACAAGTTAAAGATCTTGGAGTATTATTTGATTGTAATCTCTCCTTCGCTAAACATATTGACACAATTTGTTCTAAAGCTTTACAGACCTTGGGATTTATAAATAGATTCGCTAGGAATTTTTCAATTAATACCCAGAAATTATTATTTACCTCCTTAGTAAGACCTCAACTGGAGTATGCGTCTTGCATTTGGTCACCATACTACAATAATAAAATTTGTCAAATTGAACGTGTTCAAAACAAGTTTCTTTTGACCATTTCTTATAGATGTGGTATTAATAGAACAGAGTACAGTCGCAGTAATATGCTGTCTTTGCTTAAATTTTCTACCTTGCGCGACAGGCGCATTCACGCCGATTTATGCATTGTTTACAAGGTAGTGAATGGTTTAATTAATTGTTGCGAGCTACTGGAATATTTTAACTTTATTATACCCTTCAGGACAAGAAGCGTTAATATGTTCAGAGAATCTTTCCACAGGTCTAATTATTCAAGAAATAATCCATTAAGTCGTATGATTCGTTTAACAAATGCAGTATGTAGGTCACCCAATTTTATATTATACGGTTCGTATAATAAATTTAAAAAACATTTAAATTCCATCGATTTTTCGGTTTATGATAATGTTTTATTTTGATTTACTTTTATGATAATAGCATTGTATTCATTTAGATTTCACTTTTATTAGATTAATGTTTATTTTTGTTTTATAGGGTTCTTTTTATTTTGTTTTCATTGCTTATTTCTAATTTTCTTAAGTTTGGTATTATAGCGTTGTATGTATTTATTTTATTGATGGAGATTATTTTTATTTGTTTATTGTTTTATATAGTTTTATTTATTACATATCTATTGTTAATTAGCTAGCTTATATCTTTACCATATTGTTTTATATTGTTTAATATTTTTGTAAAAAGGATTTTGTCCGTAATAAAGTTATTATTATTATTACATTGACATTTAGAATTTGTAACTTATCGTTCTTTTTTTTTGTTATTTGACAAGTCCTATTTTTCACCAATGATCTATAATTTATAATTTTTCATCTATCATTCAATTACCTTTTATCGTATTATAACTATTTGAGGATTGACATGTAAACTGAAAATGACAATTATTAAATGCTAAATATATCACTTTGGTCAAGTTTTATTTTTAATATCGTTTGTCATTTGTCAGTTGTAATTTGTCATTTGTCATTTGTCAACTGTCCTATATCATTTGTCATTTTCTATTTGTCATTTGTCATGTTTGGTATAAACACTCTGACAAATGACAAATAGCAATAATAATAATAATTTATTTAGTGTCTTATAAATACAGGTAATGATGGTAACAATGATACCATACATACTTATAACACATAATGACAAATGAGAGATGACAAGTGACAAATTAAAAATGATTAATGACTAATGATTAATGCCTAATGACTAATGACAGATGACAGATATAGATCAGAGATGACAATGACATATGACAGGTGAAAGATGGCAGACGACAGATCACAGATGACAGATATAAATGAAAGATGAGAGCTGACAGTCGATATAAGATATATTATAAATGAGATAAAAGAATTGATATACCTTTAAATTTAAAGTTGTATTTTTGGGAAATGATGCAGAAATTTCAATCAATTCATTAAAAAATAGAACTTTAAATTTAAAGGTGAAAATCGTATATCAATTCTTATGACTATTGGATTGGCTATAACGATTTTGATACAATTCAAATGATGATATTTGGCGCGAAATATTAAATTTATTATCTTATCAAATTTTAATAATGATATGTAAATGAACTTGATTGTGTTCTGTTTTAATATGGGAATTTTAGCTAAAACCTTTTATACAGGTTATAAATAATACGAGGACAAGTTAGTTTAGATACAGCCCAAGATTTATTACGGTGTTATAAAATAGTAACAATATTTGCGTTATTTTCAACATAATGTTAAAATGTTTTTAGTCAATTAAATAATATATAGTAATATTTTTATTGTGGAATTATAAGATTATTTTGTTCAATTAATCGCTATAAATCTTTTGATTTGCTTTATATTTCAAACATTTAAAAAGTGGAAATCATATAATCAATCAATTACATTTTTATAAATTTAAATGAAACTTTGTTGAATATTAAATGCGACATTGAGAAATTGAGAACGTTGAAACAAATTCAAGCAAGGTGCCGTCACGCCGTATTTAATTAATGATAAATGGCCAAGATGTAAAACAATGCTTTTATTTATATGGAAATCTAAAACAAGATTAAATAATTGCGTTGTCGTCTTTGTTTATACTGTTAATCACCTATTGACATAATTATATTGTTTAACATATTTATTCAAATGATATATGGAGGTGCAAAGTAAATATGTTAAACCCATCTAGTACAATTCAAACAAAATAATCGTGTTAGGCTTAAATAATTTTATCGCGCGCATAAAAATGTCTTTACAACATTATAAACGCGTGTGTTGTGAATTTAATATAATTATAAAAAATAACATTATTATACGAGGCAAGGTTAAAATCGTAAATGTGTCTCAAAATTTTACTGCCCGCTAATGTTCGATGGTATTTCGATGTGAGATAACGTCGCGTATTAAATTTGCCAAATGGATTTTTTGTCCATAAAGGTGTTGATGATGGGTGGAGGTTTAATTCTTTTCAGAAGTCTTAAAACTGTTTCAAGGTAGGACGTTTATCGCCGGGGTCCGGTAATTATCGGTTTAATGGCTCTACACCTATTAAATTTAGGAATTAATATTTTCATATTAAGTGTATACATTAACTGGAATATTGCGGTGGTTAATGTTCACTTGGAATTTATGAAATTCGTGCGGCTTTGATTTTATTGAAGTTTACAAATGAAAACCCACATTAATTATTATTCAATTCTAGAATAAGTTTTTATGATATTGATTTTTGAGTTACGTGAAGATGAACAGTAATAATAAAGACGCTTGTAATCTTATTTCAAGAATAAGTTGTGTATTTTAAGATACATATATATATACATATATTAAATATTTGTAATAAAGTGCCGCCGATTATTTATTGAAGTTTTAGAGTAGAAATCTCGCGAGTAAAGTTTTATTATAATGTAAGTATGAAAATGATGAATTCTATTAGATGAATACTGGAAAATTTTGGGTTATCTCAATTTAAATTGTACACTATACACATGAAGTTAAAGCCCCATTTGCGGTCGTTCCGAGTCCGCATTCATGTTTGGGGGGGCACAAAGTAGTTAACACTATGGCGCCCAAGGGACATCTCAGGCCGCGCTTTGTTTCGCGTTAACAGACAACTCGACAAACGTTTCTTTTACATTTCTACCAACTTTATTTCAGGATCGTACAACACGCCCACAGTTCATTCTTAATATAACGTTTTACGCAGCATTGTAATCTATATAAATTAAAAAAATTAAATCTACGTAATAAAAATTCATATAAAAATAAATAAATACTCATGGGGAACATAGTTGCAAGGAATTTTTAAAATTTTGCGAGACTGCAATTAATGAGCAATCCTGTAAATATGCTGCAAATGCAACAATTGAACAAAGTTCAAATAAACTGTGGTTTGAACTTCGTTATGGAAGGATTACAGCTTCAAAAATATATTCCGCAGCATTCTGAAAAACTAGTGATGGTGTTTTAGTGAAAAGTGTAATTGGTGTTTCCAAAATGTTTCAGACAAAGGCAATGAAGAGAGGATTATATTTGGAAGATAATGTTCGAAAACAAGTGGGAAAACAATTAAATATTAAAATAAAAAAGTGCGGATTAATATTAAATAACCAGCATCCAGAATTTGGTGCTCCACCCGATGGTATATCAAATAATGCAGTGTTTGAAATTAAATGTCCATCGTCTTTAAAATCTGTAAATGATTATTTGTTAAAAAACGGTCACATATCTCCTAAATGCAAAGCACAATTACATTTACAAATGTTAATGTTAAATTTCAAAGTTGGTTATTTATGCGTTGCAGATCCTTCATTCGAAACCAACAACAAAATAACAATAATTAAAATTAATTACGATGAAAATTATTTCATGGATATATTAGGAAAGGCAAAGATATTTTGGGAAGCAATGATTTTTCTAGATTATTGGAAACTGTTTCATAATTTTTAATTTTACTTTATTAAATGTATTAAAATTAATAATAAACATATTTATAATTCTATTATTTTTGATTGTAAATTTACTAAACCACATGCAATAATCACCATGTAGTCTAGATATTTTATAAGTTTATTATTTACACAAGCATGAGGTTTTAATATTTTGTATTCCCGTACTCTTCTGATAACCCTTTCTACATGAATACGTAATGATGCAATTCTCTTGGTTTCCAACACCTCTGCTTTAGAACTCTTTACACCTGCTTTTACAGATGGCGATCTGATTAAAATGCAATTTT
This sequence comes from Ontholestes murinus, assembly GCA_963969525.1. Taxonomy (NCBI): domain Eukaryota; kingdom Metazoa; phylum Arthropoda; class Insecta; order Coleoptera; family Staphylinidae; genus Ontholestes; species Ontholestes murinus. Next base: position 19,708,966 of record OZ018394.1, read on the forward strand.
TCTGATGTAATCTTGCATCGATTTGTTTAAAACCACGATCTGCCATCACTGAACAATTTGGTTTTAATGTTTCTAAGTAATCCGATCTTTTAACGGCTGTAACATCAGTTGTATGCCCTCCAAAACCTTTTGAAATAAAGTTAATAAAACCACTTGGTGTAATCGATATTAAGTATTTAAAAGTATTTGCCTTTTTGTATTCTGACCAAGTAGCTGCTTGCTTTATGGGATCATTAGGCTTTTCAATTTCTATTTCAAAACAGTCAATAATACTTTGAACATTATAATAATTTGCACGAAATGCTAATGGCAGAAGTTGTTTAATTTTTTGTCTTTCTGGCCAAAAAATATATGCATTCAAACAAAAACTAATTTGGGGGACTGTGTTCCGAAAGGATTTTGCAGCTTGACTGTGAGAAATTCCGAAATCATCAGCTATTTCATCTAAAGGGAGGTTACTTCTAATTTTTCTTAAAGTTATGTAAATGTCTTGTAGCTGCCGTTTTGTAGTATTTACTATTAATAAAATTATAAAATAACAGTCAGTTGGTATTCCTAAATAAATTCTACACTTTTTTTATATAAATACAAACTACGTTCAATACAAATCGAACTAATTCTATTTTTAATCAAATCACGACTAGGGCTCGATGATGAACCACTGCACTGACAATATTCAGAAACACTTGTAATGCTAGAAGAGGATCCACTATTTAATAAAGGAGACATGCTTGTAATTGTAAATTTCTTTATCGGTTTTATTTTAATAGGTGAGCAAGCTACACTTGTTACCATCTTTAAATCACCGACATTGTCTGTTTGAATGTATCGATTTTTAAAGTTTATTGGTCTAGTTTGAATACCAGTTGTAGAACACATTACATCTGTTTGACAACTTTTCTCACATACCGCCGCACTAATATCAGATGTTTCTTCGATATCATTATGCGGTGAAGAAACTTTAATTGACACTTCTTCACTTATTTGATTATCTTGAGTCTTTTCTTGCTCTTGAATGGAATCCTGGAATTCTGCATTTTTTAATAATTGTCCAACCATTTCTGTTCGAGCCCTCTTGTTTGAGCCTTTTCTTTGTGGTAATGGCAAAGATCGTTTTCTGTCAGCCTGACATTGGAAGATATGTGGAACAATATTTTCCTTCATTTTTATATATCCACCAACCAACTTCCATTTTATGTAGTTATCCATGTCTTCTTCTAACTATACATATTGAATTAATGTTTATTATGCACGGTTTCAAAAGGCAGAGCTAAATTTATCATCAAATAAAATTAACTGTAATAGCAAATTAATTAATTTGATTCTAAATTTAGCACCATTCAGTCAGTTCGTAACCGATTTAATACTTACAATAAAATGATCCTGACAAACGAAACCATTTGATTTGTTTGAGATATCTTTATCATTTCGCCTCATTGCTTTTAACCACATTTTTCTTCTTTTAAGCTGTTTATTATTAGCTGCATTTGGTAACGATATAAATATTTTGTTCGGTGTTTGAAAGGTAGTGTTTACACAGCGTGGCACTAAACAATATTTAGAGTAAGTCGAAGTGCTGGGACCTATGTTTTCCATTGTATATAAATTAGGATCAATAATAAATGTAGAGTCACAAAATACACTTATTTTATTCTCAACTGTAGCTCCAACGATTCTTTTAATGCTCAATGAACTGATATGAAAGTTCGTAAAAGATCACAACCTGAACAAATGCGTCACGAACCCGCCATCTGCATTCTGGCGATTTCGCGCCAACTTTAAATTTTTTAAATTTTATTAATTTATTTTACCCCTTTAGGATAATTTTTTTCTGTTTTGTTTTATTTAACTTATTATGAAACATATAAAGTTAATTTTAAATTAATAAAAAAAAACACGCCAGTTCCCAATTGTGGAAAATAAAGATAATCGGATAGAGGAAATTTGTAGAAATCTGGAAGAAACAATTGTCAAAAATTCTAGAAATCTGAATGAAATATTTCTGAAATATTCTGATAAGATAAAATAAAAAATTCTAAGAAACATTGCTAAAAAATCTCGAGCTCTTGTAGAAAATTCTATAGAATATGTATAAAAAATTCGATAAAAGTTAAAAAAAAAGATAGATATTAAATTGAAGAAAAATTATTGGAAAATTCTAGAAATCTCTAAAAAGAATGTATTAGAATAATCACTACTACTACTCTTAAATCATCTAATTATTTTACTTATATTCTTCTTGTGTAATAAAACATTCTGTAATTTCTGTAATATAAATGTAGGTTTTTGGAACAGTGCATCGATAAGTAGGATGAAAGCAAACGTCCGATTTGCATTTATTCCTTCTGTACCTGAATTTTATTGGTGGCAGAATCGGTCGGAAGCATGAAGAATATTTTGTCGGAATTTCAGGACAAACCGGTGGTGCATTAGAGGGCAATTTGTGTCTTTGGCATAAAATTACAAGCAAATCCTCGAGGCGAATTAACATTTCAATGCCGGCCAGCCCTTAAAGGATGCATCTTTATCGGTGGGTATTGCCCCGGTCTCGGGCATTATTGGAGGGTGCCGCTGCATTGTGTGTAACACGCCGTCATAAAATCCTGGCCAACCCCCGACCCGGGGCCCAGAGTGGCCGGGCACCTGAGCAGCAGCGGCATTACGACGCTAAATATTTACAAACATGCCCAATTTCACGGACCGTTTTCAGGCGAAATCGGGCGAAAAGTCCACGCGAAAACCATTTTTCATGCTGTCGACACGTTTCGACACTCGGGGGTGTAAACAGTAACGCCAAGCTCGATTATCAATTACATAAATTAGGCATGAAAATATTCATTAAAACAATTGGTCAGATTTTTTCATGGCCTACTTATTATAAAATTTAATCTTAATGAAATCTATAACTAGATAATAAGGTTAATTTTGATCTCTAGAATTTTAAAACTATTTTACATTTAGAAATGTACAGTCTAGCTTTAAATTTGAGATTTCTATAGAAAATCTCTGCATGGAAAATCTCTGCTATAAAGACACGTTCAATGCAGAAATTAATTAATAAACAGTTTATATTTACAGATTATATTTTGTAAATTAGATTGATGACTCAAGATGTAAAAATTATTTTAATTATCAAGAAAAATGATATATTTTTCAATGTTTTTGCTAATAATTATTGGATAATAGTATTATTATCATAATACACTGGCAGATTTTATATCACTGACTATATTTACACTACTATACTTAAGTACTTTTTAATTATAAGTATTCTAAAATGTAATTTAAATATTTTCTTTATTCGATTCGAACATTACTGTATCGTAGGATATTATGATTCATCATAGCTTTTACTTGAATCATTAACACGAACAACAAATTTAAATTACTCATAATATATCTTTACTAAGAAACATTATAATCTCTATTTAAATATTAAATAATACAATTTTCTTCTTCAGGCTTTTAAATTTATTTCTTCTTATTTGATCTTGTATTTAAAAATATTTAACGTTCTTAATTATGAAACTACTTTATGATTTAACGTCTTTTTAAATTAAATCCATATTTGAAAATTGTTCATTCAGAGGATATGCAAAAAAAAGAGTGAGCAATACAAAACAATTCGTTATCAATGCTATCTTATTTGATGATGCGTGACTCTCACATTTCTAATTAGATTAAATTGTGCAACGGAAATTACTAAGCGCCGAACAATTTATAAGCTTAAACCTATTTATTATATTAAATACAAACCGCCCTAAATATATATATTTTTATATTAACTACACTCACACGTTGTTTTTTTTTAAATGTAATTGATGTTAAAAAATAAATCAATGTTTATCTTAATTTTTTGTTTTGTTTACGTGGGTTTTCTTAATAAATCGACGATTTATCAGGTGAAACTATATGAAAGAAAGTAAAATTTAAATTAAATATGTACTTAATTAAACTATCTCCTATATATATGAATTAAATAGTTGATTTAATAAAGTTAATAAAATACAAATTTGTTTAACATTAAATACACATTCAATGAAACATTCAATGGGTAGGATAGAGGCCATCCACCCTACATATGGATTTTCACTACAGTGACGTCTATCTGTTATTCTATCATCTGTCATCTGTCATTTTTCATCTTACAATTGTCATTTGCCATTTATCACAAGTCAGTTATAATTTCCTTATCTGCACGTTTGTGAATTCTAGCGTTTCATGAGGTTCTATCTGTCACACGTCTTTTGTTCATCTGTCATTAAATATATATCATTGGATGATATCATTTGTAAAATGAATATCATTTGTTATATGTCATTTGTCGTTGATTATAGGTTTTTGTCATTCAAATCTGACCATTTTTTGCTTATATATTTTTTGTAGAATTCTTTCTGTGTGTTCGTAAAAAATAGACAACGAATTGTTTTAACCTATTATCTGACATTACGTCATCTGTCATCTGTAATCTGCCATTTGCCTTCCGTAAATAAATAAATGATTTGATTTGATATCTATTTGTCTTCTGTCATCTGTCATCTAATGTTTGACTTTTGTTATTTATCATAACTCAATTGTTATTTGTTTTTTCGAAACTACTACAACTATGTTTTTCTTTAAATTTTATAATTTTCTATTGTTTAGAATTTTAAAAGGGTGCTGTTTTTTATAATGAATATTGACACTAACGTATTTTCAATTTATAAGATTGTTCATTTATTCATTGTATGTAATTTTTGACATTTTATAAAATTCACACATTCTGTTTATCTGTTACGTGTTTATTTAATAATCTGTATCTATCATCAAATAAGAAAAACAAAAAAAATGACAATTAACAAACATACGACATCATTTGATATTTGTTAATTGTCATTTGTTTTTACTTATTTGTCATCTGTTATCTGTTATCTGTTTTCTGATGTCATTTGTAATATCTCATATGTCATTTGTCATCTGCCTTCTATCATTTGATATCTTCATTTATAATCTATTATCTGTCAATTTACCATCTGTCATTGGTTATCTGCCATTTATAATTTGTCTTCTGTCATCTATCATCGGTCATTTGTTATCTGTCATCTGTTATCTACCATTTGTCATTTATTTATCCTTCATTTATCATATATCACTTGTTATCTGCCATCTCACATATGTCTTCTGTCATCTATCATTTGGTATCTGTATAAGATGACAATTTTGTGTATATATATTTTTAAGAATTTTTACTACATTTTATCATATATCATTTATTATCTACCATTTGTCATCTGTCATCTTTCTCTTGTATTCTTTAATTAGTCATATCGCATCTGTTATCTGCTATTCATTATCTTCTGTCATTTATCATTTGATATCTGTTCTTAAAGTTGGCAATTTTTCGTTTACAAACATTTTTTATCTACGATCGTACAGAAAGTAGACGCTTTTTGCATCATTTTTCATTGTAAAAGTGGCTCTTTAAAGCACTAGTGCTTTTTTACGTTTTTATTGCACGGTAATGTCAAACTGTTTTTATTGCACAGAATTGTCAAATTTGACAGATGAATATATTTCGACAAAAAACTTAATTTTTTATTAACTGATACAAATAACTAATAAACTATAAATAAAATATATAATACAAACCAAATGGCAGATTTAAGAACTCTGAAGATTCCATTTAATGCAAGTCGAAGCGATTACAATAAGGCGAACATTTTTTCCATAAATAATAATGGCGGCCGACATTTGTGCAACTTGTTTACTGGTTGCTAAGTAACGCTTTCATTAGTGCACTGCGGGTAAAGTATGTTTTCATTAATTGAATTATTGAAATGACATTAAAATATTACTCATAAGAATATATTCTTTGAAATCCTTTACGATCGAAGATAAAATTTTGTAAGGCACACGTGTAAAAAGTTTCTTTATTGCACTCCTGGCTTTAAAAAAACTCGCTCGTTCCTCGCTCGTGTTTTTAAACGCCAGTTCGTGCAATAAAGCATCACTTTTTACACTTGTACCTTAAATAACTATTAATTCTTCATTCTATCATCTGTCATTTGTTATCTGTTATCTGTCACTTGTGTTCTCAAATGTATCATATGTCATCTGTTATCTGCCATTTATCATCTGTGTTCTGTTTTTTGTCATTTGATATCTGTCCTTGAAGTTGACAATCTTCTGTTTGTATTTTATTTGGAATTCTTTCTGTAGATTCGTTAAAAATGGACAATCTTCATTTGTAATTTATTATCTGTCACTTGTATTCTCTAATTTGTCATCTGTCATCTGTTATCTCTCATTTATAATCTGTCTTCTGTCCTCTCCCATTTAATATCTGCCCTCAAAGTTGATAATTTGATATACAGGGTGACTGACGAAAAACCTTTGGTGCTGTATCTCGCTTATTTTTTATCCGATTTTAATAAATAAAACATCAAATTAAACCATTTTTAAAAGACTTTAATAGGATCTGAACTGTTATTTTTTCTCGCACCCAGTTTTTGACAAAATACGATCAACATTTTTTTAATTGCACTGTATATATATTTTTATTGATTCGCAAGGAGATTTTTTTTCTGAATATAAAATTGTAGACAAATTTATCCATACATCAAACTTAAGTCGAGAAATTGAGGATTAAAAAAATAAATAAAAAGTCAAGTATCCATTGTAAACAATATACAGACCCTATTTTAAATGTCAAAAGTGACAGTGACAGCCATTGATACAATACTGCAACGATTTTTAATTATTTCATAATTAAAATGTTGCAATATTTCAAACACTGTACTAGAATTTTGTGCTTCTACAGAAATCGTTTTTCAGTTTTTGAAATCTTGCAACATTTTTATTATGAAATTATTAAAAATCATTGCAGTATTGTACCAATGACTGACACTGTCACTTTTGACATTTGGAATAGGCTCTGTATATTGTTTACTATGGGTATTTGATTTTATTTTTTTTTTAAACCTCAATTTCTCGACTTTGGTTTGATGAATGGATAAAATCGTTTACAAATTTATATTCAGAAAAAAATCTTCTTGCGGATCAGTACAAAATATATATACAGTGCAATTTGAAAAAAAAAAGTTGATCGTCTTTTGTCAAAAACTGGATACAAGAAAAAATATCAGTACAGTTCATATTAAAGTCTTTTAAAAATCATTTAATTTGATGTTTTATTTATTCAAATCGGATCAAAAATAAGCGAGATTCAGCACCAAAGGTTTTTCGTCAGTCACCCTGTATAATTTTTTTAAGTCTTCCTGTCATTATATCATCTGTCATTTGTTATCTTTCATTTATCATTTGTCATTTCTTAATCTCCCATTTATCATCTGTCTTCTGTCAGCTGTCATTTGATATCTGCCCTCAAAGTTGATAATTTTTTGTTAATATATTTTATGATTTTATAAATTCATTCTGTGGATTCGAAAAAAAAAAATAGACAACGAATTGCTAATTGTAATTTGTTATCTGTTATTTTATTACTTATCATTTGTCATCTATCACCTGTTACTCGTCATCTGGCATCTATTATCTGCCATTTATTTGAATCTATCATCTATCATTTGCCATCTTTCACTTGTATTTTCACTGTCCTTAAAGTTGACAATATTTTGTTTAGAATTCTTTCTGTGGATTCGTTAAAAATGGATAACGAATCTTTATTTGATATATGTCCTCAAAGTTGACAATTTGGAGTTTAATTTTTTTGAAATTCTTTCTGTCATTATATTATCTGTCGTCTGTTATCTACCATTTATCATTTGTCATTTGTTTATCTGATATTTATCATCTGTTTTGTCATCGTTCAATTGATATTTCTTCTTAATGTTTAATTTTTGTTAATATATATTTTTTTTAAATCCTTTCTGTAGATTCGCAAAAAATAAAGAATTGTTAACTGTTATTTATTATTTTATTATTTATCATTTTATCTGGCATTTATTATTTGCCATTTATCATTTACTTTCTGTTATTCGTCATTTGATATCTGTCTCAAAAATTGACAATTTTCTGATTATATTTTACTAAATTCTTTATTTGATTCTATCATCTACCATTCGTCATTCTGTCATCTTTCACTTGTATTAATCATTTTGTGATCTGGTAGCTGTTACCTGCCATTTATCAGCTGTCTTCTGTGCTCATCATTTGATATCTGTCTTCAAAGTCTTTTTCTGTCATTTTATTATGTGTCATTTATTATCCGTCATCTATCATCTGTTATCTGTTACTTGTATTCTCGAATGTATCATCTATCATCTGTTATCTGCCATTTATCACATGTCTTCTGTAATTTATTATCTGCCATAAATGTTGACAATTTTCTATATTTATATATTTTAGAATTTTTACTACATTCTTTCATCTGTCATTCGTCATCTATCATTTGTACGAATCTATCGCTTGTATTCTTTAATTTGCCATCTGGCATCTGCCATCTGTTATTTATCATCTGTCTTCTATATATATTTTTAATTCTTTCTTTCATCTGAAATTTGCCATCTGTCATCTGTCACTTATATTGTCAAATGTATAATTTGTCATATGTTATTTGCCATTTATTATCTACTTGTCTTCTGTCCTCTCCCATTTGATATGCCCTTAAAGTTGACAATAATTATATATGTATATGTATATATTTTTTTGTATCTCACGGGGTTCTTAAAATTACGACACTTGTTGTGTTCTATGTTTTTATTGGCAGTTTACTGACACGTGTTTCGAGTTATTACACTCATTTTCAAAGGAGTACAATCTTAATACTGCATACTGTTTCAGTTCCGTCAAGAGTGTAGCCTAGGAAGTATCAAATGTTTTGTATTCTTCCTGTCATTTGTCATCAGTCGTCTGTTATCTACCATTTATCATTTGTCATTTGTTTATCTGCTACTTATCACCTACCTTCTGAAATCTGTCATTTAATATTTATCCTCAAAGTTGATAATTTTTTGTCAATATATTATTTTAAATTCTTTCTGTAGATTCCCCAAAAAATAGACAACGAATTGTCAATTGTTATCTGTTATTTTAGTATTTATCAATTATCATCTATCATTTGTCATTTGTCGTCTGGCATGTATTATATGCCATTTATAATCTATGTTCTTTCCGTTATCATTTGATATCTGTTCTTAAAGTTAACAGTTTTCTGTTTATTTTTTAAAAATTCTTTATATAAGAGATACAGAGTTTTAAGTTTTTTGTAAGAATTTATGATTTCATATTGAAAACTTTAAGAATCCTCTAAAATAACGGTTCATTGCTAGAAAAAAAAACAAAATAATTTTTGTTTTAAAATTTTTGAATTTGCTAAACTAAATTTACTTTTCAACATTTTCAATTTTAAAGCAAAATTGTATGTTTGTTGTAGGTTGACCTTCTCAAACATTGTTATGTAAATTCATAAAAACAAAATAAGAACATTTTGCGAAATTTTATTTATAAATGTATAAATATTCAATTGTTTAATAATAATTTGGAAAAATGCAAAATTTTAAGTTGATTGTAGGTATTTCAGACTTCATATTATTAACATAAAAAATCTTCAAAGAAAATGTAAAATTGAGAAAAATTTAAGGCAATTTTTTTGGAAATTTGCTAAACTAAATTATTTTTCTTAATTTTAAAAAAAGCGACATTGAATGTTTGTTTGATGACTTAACTTAATAACTTTAAGAATTTTCAAATGTTTTTTTAGAATTTTGTGCAAAACAATGTTTTTAATTCTATGTTTAATATTTAAGACTTTATATTAATAACAACATTAAGAATCCTCAGAAATGATTGTAAATTGTCAAAAAGAAAACAAACGTGATTTTGAACAAATTAAAAATTTTTAATATTTTTGCTCAACTTATCATTTTTTTAAATTTAATTATTAAATTAAAACAATTATTAATAAATAGTCCCATGTATTAAGCCATAGACCCATCACACTCCTCAATGTAATATTCATTTTATATCCCTAATTAAAATCAAAACTTCTAAATTTATTTCTACATGAATACCAGAATACCAATTTGGGTTTCAACCAAAAAAAAATTCATTCAACTCTGTATGTCATAAAGGTGTGCTGTATAAATGTTTTATCTTTAGAATACCCTACTAATCTTTCTTGGCTTAAAAATTAAAATAAATGAAGTAGTTTTCCAAAAGTTTTCATTCCGAAGATGGGTTACCCCAATATTCACATTTTTCACCGTTGATATATTTGATATTTATATTAGCGATATATACGATTCTGATTCCACAATTTTTAATTCCAATAAATACTTTAATTGCAGATGATATTGCCCTCACTTCCAATTCCCTAACACTGTCGAAGGAAATCAAATAATTACAAGACTCAATACATGCACTTCTAAAATGGGCTAATACAAATGAATCCCATATCTCCTTTATTTCTTCCATTCCATAGAATAACCCAAAATTCCGCATCAATTCAAATTGTAAATACACTTATTTCACCATCACCCCACTGTAAATACCTAGGCATCGTCTTTCATCATAAAATCGTATTTAAACCTCGCTCCAAATCAATTAAAAGTAAAATTCAGGTTATAATTTAACTCATCTAAACAATAACCATGTAGTCAATTTGAGATAAACTAATCACTAAATTTAAAAGGTGTGAAAACGTGATTTGTATCACCTAAATATAAAATATTTAGATTTCATACATTTCACTTTAACCCGATTATTTCTTTATGCTAATGCAGGGAAAAACTACCATTAACCCTAATCCATTCCGGAGAAATGGGCGTGCACGAGACACAACATTTTGAAAGTAATTTACCGCGTCGGTGGTAAGTAGTTTCAATAGGTTTAAATGTGCAATTTAGCTTCTTATACTCCGGCAGGTAGAACGCAAGAATAAAAGTATGCAAATGGGATTATCGCTTACAAGGAAATCGCCGACAGGCCGGTACATGAAAGATTATTGTGCCCGGACATCTGAGTAGCATAAATATACAAAATAAGCCGATTATCGGTTCCAGAATTGTCGTGTTGTGACAAATTCGAGACCGATTGTAAAACGGCGCTTAATTGCTTTCGGAAAACCGCACCGTTTTGCTCCACATTCAGACCAGCACAATATTTTTCATTTTGCGGTCGTCGCTATGAAATTCGTTTACGATCAGATTTTATGGGTGAAATAATAGACATAATTGTACAATAAGAATTATTGTTATGCAAGTAATAGTGATTGAGACATTTTCTTAAAATGCATATTTTATTGAGGTTAATTTTATTAAAGGCATATATTGTTACTGATGCAATAAATTAAATCATAAAATGTCAATTTAAGTCCATAAAAATCTATAGTTATGTAATTATTACTTGATGTTACTCCTTTGTGATACATTTTTTGAAACAGGTGGATAAATAATATTGTTAATATCACAGATGTTTTTTATTGATGGCCGGTTTAATACATAGCTGTAATATTAATTATAACAATAATAAATTTTAATTTTTACAAAGCACTCACACAATAGACACAATGTCATAAAATTATAGAAAGTGTTAAAAAAATATCCACAGTATTAAAAATTGAATTTTAGATTTTGAAAAGGTGTATTTCTTTTTCAGTTACAATTGCTTCAACATGCTGTGGATTCTTCAGATTTATAAATAATTGTATTCGGATTGGTAGCCCTTTAAAGTAATAAACTAACGCACAAACATAAATACATAAAAAAACATGAAGGAAAAAAATTGTCGATATCCAAGCACTACTGTTCGGAAAATTAATGAACTTTTTTAAAGGAGGTTTAAAAAAACTCAAATTAAATATTCCATATTTTTCACCATATAAATAAAAATAATTTGATCGCGTAATAGGTCAGTCGGCAACCAAAAAATGGATAAGATTACACAAGACATTAAAGCAGCAACAAAACGGTAATAAAATAAATTGATTTAATTTTAATGATCTCTCCTAGGTTGCAGTAAATATTAAATTAGTAGTAGACAAGTAGCCGATTCTGATTATTGCGCCATCTACATTTCAGTATCTGTAATCTATTGACATATTTAGTAAATTATTCCTTAATTAGATGGCGCTTCATATCCTCTGTAGGTAAGTAATTGACTAAATATATGTCTATGGTTTAAGTTCTTTTAAATAAATTTTTATAAGATATACTAATTACAATGAAGGAATATACAAAAAAAGACATTATATAATAAATTCCTTATAATTCCTTTATACACATTATACATTTATGTTTAAAATCAATACCAGTTGTAATAATTCAAATGATTTAAATTATTTTATTTTAAAATCAAGATATCTTTCATCATAAACAAATATAAAGCAATAACTACAAAATAATTAAAATGGATATGTTTATATTTCTCCAGATTAATATGCTATGAATTTCAAACATCTTTCTTATTTCATAAAATGCTTTTCAATTGCTGATGCATAAAGGGTTGTCTAATGTTGTAAACATAGAATCAATGCCATAAAAACCACACAACTTAGTTAAAAATCAACAGAATCATAGCCATTAATACCTTAGTTATACATTGAATCTTTATTAAAACACTCCTTGATATATTAATATGAAAATCAACATGTAATAATAAAAAAAGGATAAATAAAAGTGATCAATTCGTTATAATTTAAATTTTCCGCCATTCTTAAATTGACAACTTCACAGCGCGAAGCGAGCACAAACTACTACCTATAATAGACTGGAAACGGCCATATAAGCCATTAGAACACTGTGATTGGCTCCCTCTGTAGTCAGGGAACATGAAGTTTGGGTTCAAGCTTTAAGATTTCTGTAATTGAATGGCGCCTTTTTTAAATATATTAAATCACAGCTGTTTTCTGTTTCTTATATAATTAATATTTGAACGAAATAATTAAAAATTTACATTCATTTTGGAAGAGGGTATAGAAACAAAACAAAACCATAGACATTAAAAAATAAATTTTTCGAGCTACACAACTTTTATTTTGAAATGTACATTACAACTTTTAATTTAAATATTTCATCAATATTATAAATATATACACACTTTGGGCTAATCACTTATAGCTAAAGAAATGCAGAAATTATAGTACCATTCACCATTGGGATACAATTAATGGTTCTTTATAGTGACAGGGGCGATCCTATAAAGTAACAAGCTCATTTACACACACACACAAACACAAATCGTTTGTTTCTATTTGGTATAACAAATAAAGATTTATGTAATCTTATACTGCAATTACTACTACATTAACAAACAATAAAGAAACATTAATGAGTTCTTAATTTTAACTATTTATAACAGTTTCTTTTTTGTAATTCAATTCCTACGCAGGAAATGTTCTTGAAATGAAAATACACTTCGTTGATATCACACACGGGATTTATTATATGACTATAGTTTCAACCTTTAAAAGGCCATTATCAAACGTACAGTAAATTACAAACTTAACTTAGGCGGTATTTATACAAAAACAAGGCGGATTAAAAAGGATTAATAAATCCTGAGTGTGATCAACGAAGTGTATTTTTAAAGTTCCTGATTCAAGATGTATCACAAAGTGATGGCAGGAACAGGAAATGTTCTTTCTCCGGTGAATGAATCCCCAGCAGATAAAACTCTTTGCTCTTTCAACAAACGCCCGGAAACTCTTAGTCGTTTGGCTTACTCTAAAAATAAAACTAAATCAATATCGATATTTGTTTCTAGAAATAATTAATAAGCCTTACAAAATATTAATATGTTAATCAGAAATTGTCACAATCAAATGCACATATTATACAGCTAATCCACCAAATCAATGAGCGATTTGAAATTTAATGCTCCACGTTGGCATTATTTTAATGTAACACTTTTTGTGATCACAATTTGGAGGTATTATTTAAGCGGGGGTAGCATGTTTGTTTCAAATTGGGCGCGAAGAACAAAATAATTGCTGAATAACAGACACTAAGAAACATATAAACATGTAGCTGCTCAATAATATATGCACCTGAGGTTATATTAAAAAATTATCATATAATTAATTAATTTAGTTTAGTCACACAGGTCACTACTTAACTTGAGAGAATCGTAGGAATTTTTTATGGGTCCTCCCTCGGTGGCCAGTTCTTTGTAGCCTCTTCCCAGTTCGGCAGAATATATTTACATGAAAAAAGATAACACATTTTAAAATATGAGTACAGAAAAGGAGAAATAAAAACATAGGAAAGGACGGATCAGGAGAGGACAAACAAATAAGGATAGGAGAAGATGGGAAAGGATAGGAAATGACCGAACATGAGAGGATAGAAAAGGAAAGGGCAGGAGAGGACCATTCCTGTCCTTACCAGTCCTTTCCTGTCCTCACACACAGCCGCTTAAGTGGCAATGAATTGATAGGTGCCATTTATTATACAAGAGAAAAAGATTTAATTTTACTAGGAACAGTAATAGTAATAATCTTCAAATTTGGTTGAAAACTTGTTAGAAACTTTCTTAACACGTTCCATGCCGTGTGGGGGCGTATACGACCGCTGCTGCACTTTCCGTTCAGGAAATTTTAATTCTCATTGAAATAAGAAAGTAATAAAGGTTTTAACATTTTGTTCATTTGTCCAGACAAGTCTTATTTATGTCTGCCATGTTTCAACAAGGTTCCCTGCAATATGCCTTTATAATTGTAAATAGATTTGTAAGTAATAATATTAAACATATTTGAAGTAAAATGGTTATTTTTTATGCATTTGGACTTTATTAATGGAACTTGCAACTCGTCTGGTAGAGTAAACGTTCGACCTTGTGTTTGTTAAAATAATTCCTTCAAAATTAAACTTATTATTTTGTTTCCTTTTCCCTGCTAATTACAGCTTTGTAGTATTGAAAAAATGTAAGGCATACGTCTTAAACGACTTTTTTCATCTTTAAAGTGTGGGTCGTATACGCCCCACGCAGGCTGAATGGAAAATCTTCAAATATTGCCGTGGCACGGAATTTCTTAATATACTTGTACAATGAACATTAAAATTAAAACACATAACAAGAACTTTTGAAAGATCTAATAGCAAAACATACAACTTCTATATTGTAAATAGCAAATGTATTGAAATAGGTCATTCTGGGATATGCATGTGTAATAAAAAGCATACATTAATATTTTTCATTTCAAGCACTTACTCTATTACAAGTATTCAAGTTGGCACCATAGTGCTTACAAAGCCATGCATGCCTGAGAGACTTAAATATCCAGTTATACTTATTATATTATTATTATTTAAATCTTCCATCCCAACTAAAAGATGTTTTTAAGCATGATACAACTTTAAATTGAAATAAAGCAAGCACATATTGTTAAAAATTGTGGAGAATGCTGAAATGGGCAACATTTAATATATGATTTAAATTGAAAACCTTGCAAGTATAAATATAAACAATTATTATACGAATGTCATCAAATCTGTAAAAATAACAACATTGGCATCATCATTTATTCTCTACATAAAAGTCTAACTGTGTGCGCTGTATCTCAAAAACTGATAGATACAGAAATTAATATGAAACCTTGAACATAAGCTTATTTGACAATCTGAAGACAGTTTATTTGTTTACCTTAATCGTTTTATGTTTTTATCTGTTAATTTTTATTACAAAAATATTAAAGATAATAAAGAAATAAAAATGTTTTATTTAAAACTATTAAGTATTGTCATTTTTGGTCTATAATTATGAAATAATAATAGTTGCAATAGATTGTAAAGAATGTCGAATTTAAATTAAAAAGTCATAGTTTTGATATTTCAAACGCCAGTATTTAAAAAAAAATTGCCTGTATAACTATAATTAACTATTATTCTATAAAATCGGAGAAAGTAAACTGATGGCCACATCACCTTTATTTTTATTTTAGTTCAGGGGCATAACTCTTGAGCTAATAGCCAATCATTTTTGAAATGGGAAGAATTAGTGACAAAATAAAATGTAGAACACTAGTCTACTAGATTACAAATTGTTTTGAAAAATCTCCATCCTATATACCGGAGCACACTATGGTCAATTGACATTAAATTATCAGATTCGTATCTGCTGGACGAAAATTAGAGACAAGTAAAAAATCAGAACAAAATTATGTTTTACCACCCCGTAGTAATCATGTATTGGAACCTGACTTAGCATACGTTCATATGGAGTCTTCTCCAACATGTAGTTCTGTAAAATTCCCTGGATATTTTCCTATTTTTATTTTTTTATTGCTAATTCCTCTTCAGTTATTTTTTCCACTCCTAGCATTCTTGGCTCCTGTTCTTCCTCTTATAGGGTGCTTTCGTTTTCATTATCATTTAACAGTTCTTCGAAGTATTCACGCGCGTCGAGTCGCTGATTCTGAAAAAAAAAATATAAAAATCAATTATTCTCTCATGAAATATTAATTATTTTGATTACAACACCATTAGTAATGTTTAAATTTATTTATGTACATGTAATTATCAAAAATGTAATTCCCGCTTCGACTCGCAAATGCACAGCCTGTGTCAGGTCCCCGAACTAAGCCATTCGCGTAATAATTTTGTACAAAAAATATTTAAAAATCAATTATTCTCTTCTTGCAAGTTCTTCCCACGATTACGCATTAGTTAATTATCGGGTTTATTTTATTAATTCCTATCCCCGTACCCTTCGTGCGTACGTGCCCGGACCTTAGCATTCCGCAGAGATTCCCACCCATTAGCCGCGTGAAGTGTAAACCACTTCACCCGAAAATTACAATTTATCTTCATTTCTTCCAGCCACTTGTGCCCCACTTGAGTTTGTTTAGTCTGCACATTTTAAAAGTTATTTTCATGCGGTTATTTTGTATAAAAAATATAAAAATCAATTATTCTCTCATGAAATATTAATTATTTTGATTACAATACCATTGGTAATGTTCAAATTTATTTATGTATATGTAATTACCAAAAATGTAATTCCCGCTTGGACTCGCAAATGCACAGCCTGTGTCAGGTCCACGAACTAAGCCATTCGCGTAATAATTTTGTATAAAAAAATATAAAAATCAATTATTCTCTCATGAAATATTAATTATTTTGATTACAATTCCATTAGTAATGTTCAAATTTATTTGAGTATATGTAATTATCAAAAATGTAATTCCCGCTTGGACTCGCAAATGCACAGCCTGTGTCAGGTCCACGAACTAAGCCATTCGCGTAATAATTTTGTATAAAAAAATATAAAAATCAATTATTCTCTCATGAAATATTAATTATTTTGATTACAATTCCATTAGTAATGTTCAAATTTATTTGAGTATATGTAATTATCAAAAATGTAATTTCAGATCCCCAAAGTAAGGTATTCGCGTAATAATTTTGTATAAAAAAATATAAAAATCAATTATTCTATCATGAAATATTAATTATTTTGATTACAATACCATTGGTAATGTTCAAATTTATTTATGTATATGTAATTATCAAAAATGTAATTCCCGCTTGGACTCGCAAATGCACAGCCTGTGTCAGGTCCACGAACTAAGCCATTCGCGTAATAATTTTGTATAAAAAAATATAAAAATCAATTATTCTATCATGAAATATTAATTATTTTGATTACAATACCATTGGTAATGTTCAAATTTATTTATGTATATGTAATTATCAAAAATGTAATTCCCGCTTGGACTCGCAAATGCACAGCCTGTGTCAGGTCCACGAACTAAGCCATTCGCGTAATAATTTTGTATAAAAAAATATAAAAATCAATTATTCTCTCATGAAATATTAATTATTTTGATTACAATTCCATTAGTAATGTTCAAATTTATTTGAGTATATGTAATTATCAAAAATGTAATTTCAGATCCCCAAAGTAAGGTATTCGCGTAATAATTTTGTATAAAAAAATATAAAAATCAATTATTCTCTCATGAAATATTAATTATTTTGATTACAATACCATTGGTAATGTTCAAATTTATTTATGTATATGTAATTACCAAAAATGTAATTCCCGCTTGGACTCGCAAATGCACAGCCTGTGTCAGGTCCACGAACTAAGCCATTCGCGTAATAATTTTGTATAAAAAAATTTAAAAAATCAATTATTCTCTTCTTGCAAGTTCTTTCCACGATTACGCATTAGCTAATTAACGGGTTTATTTTATTAATTCCTATCCAGGTACCCTTCGCACGTACGTGCCCTGACCTTAGCATTCTGCAGAGATTCCCACGCATTAGCCGCGTGAAGTGTAGACCACTTCACCCGAAAAGTACCCCATATCTTAATTTCTTGTGCCCCACTTGAGTTTGTTTAGTCTGCACATTTTAAAAGTTATTTTCATGCGGTTATTTTGTATAAAAAATATAAAAATCAATTATTCTCTCATGAAATATTAATTATTTTGATTACAATACCATTGGTAATGTTCAAATTTATTTATGTATATGTAATTACCAAAAATGTAATTCCCGCTTGGACTTGCAAATGCACAGCCTGTGTCAGGTCCACGAACTAAGCCATTCGCGTAATAATTTTGTATAAAAAAATTTAAAAAATCAATTATTCTCTTCTTGCAAGTTCTTTCCACGATTACGCATTAGCTAATTAACGGGTTTATTTTATTAATTCCTATCCCCGTACCCTTCGCACGTACGTGCCCTGACCTTAGCATTCCGCAGAGATTCCCACGCATTAGCCGCGTGAAGTGTAGACCACTTCACCCGAAAAGTACCCCATATCTTAATTTCTTGTGCCCCACTTGAGTTTGTTTAGTCTGCACATTTTAAAAGTTATTTTCATGCGGTTATTTTGTATAAAAAATATAAAAATCAATTATTCTCTCATGAAATATTAATTATTTTGATTACAATACCATTGGTAATGTTCAAATTTATTTATGTATATGTAATTACCAAAAATGTAATTCCCGCTTGGACTCGCAAATGCACAGCCTGTGTCAGGTCCACGAACTAAGCCATTCGCGTAATAATTTTGTATAAAAAAATTTAAAAAATCAATTATTCTCTTCTTGCAAGTTCTTTCCACGATTACGCATTAGCTAATTAACGGGTTTATTTTATTAATTCCTATCCCCGTACCCTTCGCACGTACGTGCCCTGACCTTAGCATTCTGCAGAGATTCCCACGCATTAGCCGCGTGAAGTGTAGACCACTTCACCCGAAAAGTACCCCATATCTTAATTTCTTGTGCCCCACTTGAGTTTGTTTAGTCTGCACATTTTAAAAGTTATTTTCATGCGGTTATTTTGTATAAAAAATATAAAAATCAATTATTCTCTCATGAAATATTAATTATTTTGATTACAATACCATTGGTAATGTTCAAATTTATTTATGTATATGTAATTACCAAAAATGTAATTCCCGCTTGGACTCGCAAATGCACAGCCTGTGTCAGGTCCACGAACTAAGCCATTCGCGTAATAATTTTGTATAAAAAAATATAAAAATCAATTATTCTCTCATGAAATATTAATTATTTTGATTACAATTCCATTAGTAATGTTCAAATTTATTTGAGTATATGTAATTATCAAAAATGTAATTTCAGATCCCCAAAGTAAGGTATTCGCGTAATAATTTTGTATAAAAAAATATAAAAATCAATTATTCTCTCATGAAATATTAATTATTTTGATTACAATTCCATTAGTAATGTTCAAATTTATTATAAGGGGGTTTTAAGCGGTAAATTCCCTTAAAATAAATTAATTAAAAATAAGTTACAATAAGTATATGTACCGCCGAAGCGAGTAACTTACAATAATTATTATTTATTAATTATTATGTAGTAAATTGTAATAAAAGTATTATCACTTTCTTCATGAATTGTTTTTATTGACTAGATGCACATTCCGAACACGAAGTGTTCTTTATCAATAGTTAAAATGTGCATCTAGCCAATAAAAACAATTTGTGAAGAAAGTGATAATACTTTAATTACAATTTGCTAATTAATTACTTACATAATACTGCACCTGTAATTCAATGTTTAATTTACATAAAAATAACTTACCAGGAATGTTTAAACATGGAACCGCAGTGACTTTTAATCCCCTGTATCCTGGTACAATGTCTTCAGGAAGAAAATGCGCCTCACAAACTAATAATTTTTGGTACATCTCATCCATGGACATCATTTGATAATTCAGCGGTTTTACTTGCTCCAGCCATTTATCAAATACATCGGGATATTTTTTAGGAAATCGGTGCCTTTTACTATGTACATCCTTACATTCCGGAACGCAGCACTTTTTAAGATATTTCGGCATGACTATAATAATCAACTTCAATAACAATTTCAGAGCGAATTTAACACAAGCACTACACGTTACTTCTGCTAACGTTGCATAAAAACTAACCTCCGTCAGATGCTAACCACTAAGCCGGCACGTGGGACCGACACGAGCGCTCCCGGTGCCAAGGCGATGAACTACACAAGTTTCGTACGAAAGGCCGAGCTTTCCTTACTATTATATTAGTGTACTGTGGAAGCGAGCATTTTGTTTGCGCATCGACTTCATTGTGATTTATACACGTTCAGCATTTATTAAATAATTGTATAATTAAATCGGCAACATAAATAATATAAAAGAGTGTTATTGCGGCGTGTTCAATTAAATCGTACCTAAACCATTGCATAAAATGAATTTATCTAAACTGTATAATAGTTATGACATCTTATCAGATGCTAAGGATAAAATATCAGAGGTGAGCTGTTTAGATTCTAACGTTTAACCTAAACAAACCCACAATAAACAACAGTACCGAAATTGGAAATGTGCCACGGGCGTTCATTCATAACTGTCGCGTTTTCAGCACATTAAGGAGTACAACGATGCCATCCAAGCGACCAAAGGTGGAGTGAAAGAGAAACAACTGGCTGCTCAAATAATATCAAAGTTCTTCAAGCACTTCCCCGCCCTGCAGAATTTCGCTATGAATGCTGTCTTTGACTTATGTGAGGATCCTGATTTATCGGTTAGTAACTGTGACACTCCCCACTCTTTTTTGCAATAAAGGGTTTCTTAAAACACATGTATTAACAGTATCTCAATGTTGTTATGGATTGTTATGTTTAAAAATGGTATTTTATGGTGTCACGGTGATTCTCTTACATCAAACAACCTATTTTTTCATTAGAGTGAAAACCTAATTTAGAAAGAAGTTTTCTAATGTTTTATGGATTGTTGTGCTTAAAAAAACTTAAATGTATATTCTTATTTGGTCCAATTCATGTTTTATTGTTGTTATATTCAATTTGATTATTTCTATCTCATGTGTATATGTTTTTAATATTACACTTTGATAAAATACAGTTAAAATACGTACGAAAAAATTAAATACAAATAATGTGGGACAGACGAGGATTGAGTAATGAATCTATATATTGCATTAACTAATTATTGGAAAGTTAATTTTCTACAACGTAAATGACTTTAATACATCTTTATTATTGGATTAAATTGTAAATTTTAAGAAAAAGAAATATATTTTCGATATTAAAAGTTAGTTAGTGTAAAGAACATTAATCAGACTTAAAATGGCTAGAGTAACATTCACTAGATAATAATATAAAAGTGTAAAGACATGTTAGGATTTAATTTATCTTATAAATGTACCAATTCAATATTCAACTATAACATAAAATCCATTACATATTATAATCATTAAAACATCTATTAATTGAATTAATTTTTATAATTAAATATTGTTCAAGATGGTAAAATTTAGGCTGTATATATTATTACTGCCAGGTATTAATATTTATTTATTTAAATTTGTGGTCTTCTTTTTTAAAAATATATAAAAACAAATTTATTACAAAAAAATGTATACAAAAGAAGCGGGGGCAGAGTTCACAATAACAAATTATGTTCTTCCATTCAAACCCTTCTTGCACCAAGATGTTGGGAAGGCAGCAATCCTCATTCACATTCAGAAACTTTTATTTATATATATGTATATATATATATACAACACATAACCCTTTGACCTACTTTGCCTCGTCCGATTGCATGCTCCAGTCGCGAAGCAACTGCACTTGGCTTGCTTGCTTTGGCTCAAGTCATGCTCGTTCTAGATACTGTTGGCCTAAATTCTTAGACAAAAGTCGCCCTCGTGGTTGTAAGAAAAAGTTAATCAATAAATTAAAACTGAGTTTATTCCATACTTCACTTGTTTCTTTTCGAATAAGCCACTTATATTCTTAATTTATTAATATATTTTCTTACTACTGTGAAGACTATAATTTTTGTAATTCTAGACTTAAAATTAATTTACTGTTTCAGATAAGAATTGCTGCTATGAAAACATTTCCATCATTCTACAAAGAAAATGTTAAATACTTACCAAAGGTAGCTGATATTTTAGCACAGCTTCTCCAATTAGAAGACCCCCAGGATTACAATGTGGCGAGCAGCATGCTCATTCAAGTACTTAAGGATGATCCATTTATAGTGGTAAAAAATATTTTTAAACACATCAATGACAAAGCCAATGATTCGGATCATAAAAAGAAGTTAATTAAATTTATGGTGACTAAAGTTAAAACATTAGGGAAAACAACGATTACACCAGAGTTAGAATTAACCATATTTAATGAAGCGAAGTTTTCTTTAGTGGTAAGTACTCTTATATCTATTACTTATTTCATGTAAAAATCTTTTTCGTATAATGCAATGCAGTATATATTTCACTACAATTGTATAAGTAAATGACTAACTATCTAATTAAGCAATATCATTACATTTGTTTATTAGGAAAATGTTATTATGGATTTATAATTACTTTACATTAATTATTTGTATTGTTCCAATAGTCTAAAACTTACATTAACCCCTTCCTGTGTTAATATTGAATATTAATCGAAGATAAATAACATAATATTAACAATTTATTTTTTGTAGGGTTCTACAGCTGATGAATTTGTATTGTTAATGGAATATTTAGTAACATGTAGACAAGCACAAATCCTAACAAATCAACAAGAACTTGTAAATATAATAACAAACAAATTAGATTTAGAGAGTAAATTTGAACCCATGGATGAAAAAAGTAATAATTGCGATAAACTAATTACATGTGTGAAGTTTATAATTCCATTTTTCTCGGTGAGTAATTTAATTAATTAATTTTTTATAATCTATATCGTTAAAATATATCATTATTTTAGTCAAAATTAGAATCGACAAATTACTGTACCTACTACTGTGACCAAGTTTTATCACAGTGGGATAAGATTGGGAATTTAACTGATGGTTCACAATACCAATTAGCCCTAGCTCAACAATTAGCCGAATTGTCTCAACACTGCGGACAATTAGAGAGGCCAGCAAATCAAATAGAACAAGTTTTCGAGATATTAAAGGTAAACCAACAATCACTCGATGACTATTTTTTTTAAATGACCTCATTTTAGATATACATGCCTCCGCCTCCTGAAGATACAAGTCCTACGACGATGCCTCATTTTAACTTCTCAATGGTCGAATCTTTACTATATGTGTTCCACCGTTTGGCCCGGCAGCATACAGAATTTTTGACTGAGAACGAAGAGGTGCTGAAGGATTTTAGATCGAGGCTCATGTACTTTTCTAGGGGCGTACAAGGGTGTTTAAAAGTTTTAAACCTTTCAGATAAAGAGAAGATCTTTTCAGCCGAAGAGAAGAAGATTCGTGACATATCGCCAAAGCTATTGAATAACATAAATACTTTAATTAAAGATTTATTCTACAAACCTCCAATTTATAAATGTGTTATAACTCTATCTTTTAAGAAGGAAGATAGTAATGTTAGTAGTGTAAGTATGCATCTTTATTTTTTCATAACCTCCAAATATTATTTGCATACAAAATAATTAATCAAAATGGTAATTAATGTTTTAGAAGCCTACTCCAGCAGACACAGTATTAACAGGAAGCAAGCGTCATGTACCAATAATATATGAAAGTAATGGTGCTTCTAAAAACAAACAGGGAAGGCTGAACCGATCTGGCACTAGTGAAAAGAAAATATATACCCCTCCGAGTGGTAAATTTAGTCACAACTTTCACAATAGTGAGTATATTTTAAACAAGTATCATAAATCTAATAGTTGAACCTTATAAATATTTTACTATTTTCTCTTACACATAACTTATAAATATTATTTTGTTTTAGAAGTATTTAAAAAATGTCCTTTTTATATTATTAATAACCTCAAAACAAAATTTGATTTATCCCATTTCAAATTATTCTTTATCACTAAATTTATTTATCATAGCATAAAAAAAATGAAGACAATGATTAAATACCTTTATTACATTCCAAATATATAAATACCTAATTAAATCTTATAACCATTTGATGGTCCCCTGAAATTTTATACGTATTACATATAAGAACAAATGACGTCAGTTTAATATTGTTTACTATGAACATAATTTACTTCAGGTGATAGGAACAACCGATTCCGGGGTGGAAGAAGTGGTGCTGTCAGAGGACTCCGAAACCGAGGAAGGGGAGGCTCTTATAGGAACTAGTTTAAGGAGTGGACTTAAAACAATATTTGCTTATTAAAATTAATACATAAATTTTCATTTGTTGTTCTGTAAAATTTATAATACGATGAGTTCATTTTATAATTCTAATACTGTATTTAAAATAACGAATATATTTTTCTTTTACTTCGATCACATGGAGTCGACAATGTTACACATGATCCTATCCAAAATATCACAAGGGTCGCTATTGGAATCTGCACTGTTCGCACTGGAAGTGCCGTTTAAATAACTGGAGTCTATCAGCAGCTTGGAGTCCAACTCCATCGGCTCGGGAAGGGTCTGTATGGCCTGCTGGAGGAGTTCCTGCACCTTGTCGAGGTGTTTCTTGAAGCGGTTCGCGGTTTCTATTCTCTGCCGTTTCTGAAGTTCCATCATGACCCGCAGAGTTTCCCTCGCTTGGTGCGGCCGGAATTCGTTCAGCAGGTGATGGATGTGAATAAACAGCAAGCTGAGGTCTTCGACTTTTTCGGCCCTTCTGGGCGAATCTGGGAAGTGGACTAGTAGATCCAACAGGTCCAAGAAATTGGCCAACAGGGATAGATTTAACTTTTTTAATTCTCTCCTTCTATCGAAATGCTGTGGATATAATCTCTTGATTCCCTGAATAAAAGAATGTATTTTTAGTTCACCAATTCACCCGTTCTTAGTTAATTTTAAATGAAAAAAACAAAATAATTGCATTTTATGCATTATATTTACCATTTTGTTATAAATAATATTTGTTTACAAGATAAATAATTATAAAAACAAATATTAAATAACAATATTAGTATTACATAAAATTTCAAGGTAATAAAACTATTATGTTTCTATTCGCACAATCATTATTTTAAAGAAATATAGATTAAAAACTTATTCAGGCAACTATTTTTAAGTATATTTAAAAAACCTTAATAACTTAAAAATTAAGTGCTCATTAATCCCTTCTCGCGCAATTATTTTTGATAGTAAAAAGTAATGTGCTCGGGGGTATATGGGAATTGGTTAATGAAATATAACATAAGTTCATTAGTAAAGTTTTGTTACTAACCAAAATACTGATATGTTGTATACAAAAAAATAAACCCAATTTGATTTCCATTACAATTTCAAATCTGCTTTCCTAGAATGCTCAATTATTATAAATAGTAAATATATTTTACTAAACTAAAAATTTGAAATGATTTAAACCAATAGAATTAAACGTACGTTTGTATTTAAATAAAACAAAACAAACAGTTTATCCGTACCTGACTTTCCAGAGGCCTAATAATACTCTCTTCTGTATTGAATGTATTTCCAAACATACTGTAAGTATCATGAATTGGCTGAGGGGGCCTGGGTGCTCGGCCCCTTTTAATTATTTCATCTGTGTATTGGTTAATGTACTGTACAGGCGGCAATGGAAGGGAGCTGACTTGTATGGGCTCGGAATTAGTTGCCATTTTGCACGGCTATTTCTAACTCACAAATAACTGCTTTAATTTAAATCTATTCTAATATTTTGCTGCGACTACACTTGACTTAGACAAGTAGACTAACAGAATTACCAACTCTTTAGAGACAAATATTCCTATTTTTTTCTTATCATTTTGGTAACACTGATTCATTGGCGTAGCTATATAAAATATAATTTTGGCAATAAATTATTTAGTAAATGTGAATCATATTTTATTTGTAATTTTATATATGCATTAAGTAATAAAAATCTTTTAATTTATAATGACATTTATTATAAATATGTACTTACTATTAAATAATTAATAGTTGAATGATTCTACGCCACTGCTGTAGTGTATTTATAATTTTAGGAAGTTTGATAACCATAGAAAACAAACACCACAATATTTAAAAAATAATTTTTAATTTGTGTTTTTGTAAAATAAGCAGTGCCGCTTTCACCGACTTGAATAATGTTATAACATATATTAACTTTCCAGTTATATCCAACAAACCATCCTGGGTTAACTTAAAACAAGAGAATATTGTCAACAAAATGGTACTTCTAGGTTAGTTTAATTTCTGTTAAAATTTTGAGAAAAAAGCAAACTCAAAAAATATAATTATATTTGGTGTATTTTCAAATTTTTAATATTTATGTATTATATTTCAACAAAAAAAGTTGTCATGATTATAAACATGACAACTTTTTTTAAGTATAGATCAATGTTAACTCTAAAAATAAAAGGAAGCTATGTTTTGCTATGAGAAAACGACACAAAGTTTGGCACTTTTTTATTAACTGCTAAATGTACATTGTAACCGAAATGTACATCTAGCAGTTAATAAAATAAGTGAAAATAGTGCCAAACTTGTGTCATTTTCTCATATCAACATTTTCACTTACTCTTAACAACCAAATTGATATGTTTTGCTAATTAATAAGTTAACAATTACTTATCGTATTGAATATAATATGTGTTAGATTAATAATCCAAGCGATTTAGTTACTGAAATTATATATTTAACATCAGAGTTAATTTAAAAAGTACTAATCTTCATTTGCATCATTACCTTTTTTACATGTATTTACTTACATTAATTATATTATTTTTTTAACTCCTATGTTGTTCTTTATTTTTTCTATTACAGTGGGAAAGGAAGTAATGAAAAACAGAGAAGAGAATTGGCAAGTGTTGCTTAAATTACTGGAGGCCTTAGATGACAATGTAGAGGATGGAAAAGATCCAACCGACATCGACCCTGCAAAGAATAACTCAGGTTTAAGTTTAAAGTATCACATTGTAAAAAACAACAGGCCTACGTACAAATGCAACAAATTGAAAAGACCGAAAGCAATCAAAAGAAAACGTAAAAGAAAAAGGAAAGTAAGGGAAAATAAAGAAAACGAGGAGGTTCCAAAGGAGAAAATTGATCCCACGTGCATCATACATTTTAAGCCAGTACAGGAATTCAAAAAATTATATTTCGACACGTACAACATCGACCATGAATTTCTCCGTAAGGTCGAATCTCACGATCCTAAAATTTACGGTTTCTTAATAAAGCGTTTGGTAGCAACAAATCTGAATAGCACGGAAAGTATAAAGTTTGCAGAAATGGGGTTAAACAAGTCTATCAAATGTTTTAAGGGTGATATGAAGGACCTAGAGATGTATATTAAATACTATAGTTTTATGTTTGATATTTGTAATGCTGTAATTGATTCATTCAATGAGTAGAGTGAAAGTGATAGGTTTTATGTTTTTGTAATGTAATTTATTAAATATTTATATTTTAAATTAGTTGGTTGTTTGTATAAAATGTGCAGATCATTATAAAAAAGTATGTAAATAAATGTTCTGATGCAGAGTTTTTAAAATACATTAAAGTGGAAATCTTTGTACATATATGCCAATTTGACTTACATAGCTTCAAAATGTTAATAAGTGAACAGAAAACTCAAATTATTAATTAGTTTTATGGAGGTCACTCCATGAATGAAATTACAAATAATTTGTTTGTTTTGGCATACGATGTGACAGTAAAGACCAGTTTGTTCTTCCACGTTATACATTATCCATGTTATTTGTTTGAGGAAACTGATTCTGTAAATCTATCATGTAAAAACGTCAAAGGGAAGGAGGCCTAAAAGTGAAGTAGCTGAAATGCGGAAAATTATGGTTTATAAAAATTTGTTAAGCAAATTTTATTTTCAAAAGTTTTGAAGGCTAACTTATTCCTAAATTTTTTTTAATTTTGGAATTTTTTTATAAGATGGTTATATTTTCTACAACATTGTTTGTTTTTTCTTTTCTTGTCATCGACTGCATGGAACATTAAGTTCTTTTATTATTGTTGTCTCTTCTCATGTCTTCAGGTGACAATCAAGTACCTCAAATACATTTTGTTTATTTTAGAAGTACGTTAAAGGAAGGTTAAAAAAGTGTAAAGCTGTTTTATAATACCAGTTATTTTTGCATGGGTAAGATTAATAACAAAGTACTCTTGCTTATTTGAAATTATAAATAATTTCTATATTAACAACTTATTATTTTCATAATTTATCACAGAATTTCAAAGAGCAGTGGTGGGATTTTTATAAGAATATATAAAAATTATATATATTTTGAAATTTTATAAAATGACTACAGGTTTAGGATAATTGGTAGTTATTGGAGCAAATGAAGGATTAAGGAATTTTTTCATTTGTATTGTGATTTTTAAATTAAACCCTTTCAAAAATAGGAATTTTAAGCTTCTATTTAAAGTTACGACCTATTTCAAACATTCGATTATAGATTTAACAAACAAGATTGAAGTTCAATATTAACATATATAAAAAATAAAGATCTAATATTATAGGTTCCTTTTAAATTTTAATAGCACCAGCCAGGGAGCAAGATAATCCGGTACCGTCCGGCTCGACTTGCAGAGAAGATATTTTCCCATCTTCGACCACCATCGAATACCTCTTGCTCCTAATACCTCCCAGCGGTGGAATGTTCTGTTCCAATTCGAGAGCTTTTGTAAAGGCGGCTGCGGGATCGGCCAGCATACGGATCTTCCCCTCGGTTTTGTGCTCCTTTCCCCAAGCACTCATAACGAACGGATCATTGACAGACACGCAGACTATCTCCGATACTCCTTTACCTTTTAATTCTGCGGCTTTTTCAACGTATCCAGGAAGGTGGGTCTAGATTTAAAATAACAATTATAATAATAGTGTGATGAATTTTATTTGTTAAACATATTAAGAAAAATAAACAGCTCTAGGCAGAAAAACCTCTGGTCGATAAGCTTTTGACAAACTAATACACTAAAACATCATTAATTATTTATTATATAAATGTTAACTTGTAAAAAGTGTGTTAATAAAAATGTGTATTATTAAACAGCTCTCTAAATTTATGTATAAAAGTAAGAGAAAATAAAATTAAATTTAAAATTAAAAAAGGTTAAATGAAAATTTAAATTTTTAAAATGAACTACCACATAGTAACGGTCGCTACCATCATTTTCAGTAATTAAAATTGTAATCGAAAATTATGTTAGATAATAAAATATTTTTTAATGAGCCATAATTACATTTACACAGGGTGAGTTTTTTTCGATGTTCTCTATGGGGATCTCGGAAACTATAAGAGATAGAGAAACGGTTAAATGGGGAAAGAAGTGTAGATTTACGAGACGAATAAAATTCCACTTTCAAAGTTTTCAAAAAAGTCAAGGGTAACTAGATATTTTGAAAAAAGTAAAAAGTGTCAATTTTTTTCAAATCAATATATCTCGGTTATTATAATAGATAGAAAAAAAACTGTAAAGGACAAAGTTTTAGATAATTTTATGTAGATTAATAAAAAATAATCAGAAAATTTTTATATAAAACTAATAATTACAATATTGCTAATATTATAAACAACTGCAATTGTTTTACTTTCACCTTTTCCATGGCTACCCATTTTTTTATTTATAATAAAATTTAAAATGACTATAACTCACTCATTTTTAGAAATAACTATGTCGTATGCCATATTGGATTAAAGAGAAAAAAATTACCTTTTGAATGAGGTCACAGCCAACTATGGTTTCCATTTAAAAAAATGTAAGTTTGCGTCATATCCCGGAAAATAATGGCGATAAAAATTTTCTGATTATTTTTTATTCATCTGCATAAAATTATCTAAAACTTTGTCCTTTACAGTTTTTTTTCTATCTATTATAATAACCGAGATATATTGATTTGAAAAAAATTGACACTTTTTACTTTTTTCAAAATATCTAGTTACCCTTGACTTTTTTGAAAACTTTGAAAGTGGAATTTTATTCGTCTCGTAAATCTACACTTCTTTCCCCATTTAACCGTTTCTCTATCTCTTATAGTTTCCGAGATCCCCATAGAGAACATCGAAAAAAACTCACCCTGTATATACTTAACTTTGTATAATCAAGTGTTATCAGATTAATAATCAATTAATTTCCACATAACGTATGTAAACATTAACCTACATATCATAAAATAAACATGTTAACAAATTTATAACAAGATAAAACAGATATATTTTTTATCATTGCTTACTAACAGTATTAATTTATTTAAAAAATGCTTAATTTAATAATTAATTTAAATTTTTTATTAATTAAAATTTCATCTTTGCCATGAAAATAAATTAATTTGCCTTATCAATTGTTAATATTTGAATAAATATAAACCTAATTTAAGAAAATCATCAGCATCAGTTTAACGATGACTCTGTATATATTTACCTTTGAACATCCTGGGGTGAAGGCTCCCGGAACGGCAAAAACAATAAGCTTCTTACCCTTGGAGAGGGCGTTTAGGTTCACCTTGTTCGCAGGAGTGTCCTCGAACAAATCAATGTCGGGAATTGAATCACCATCCTGAGAAAGAAGTAATTAAATTATTGTGACGACAGAGGAATTATAGAAAGTGTAAACTGGTTACATACTCAAGGTTCATTCAAGAATTTTTATGCAAACGCAATCAGGGTCATTTATGATTTTACATATTGTTTAAAAATTTGTATACACAATATATCATATGAAATTGAAAGACGGATGATAAAATTCGAAGCAAATATACTTAATATTTGAGGTATTATTTAGAAAAACTGTTCAGTTTGTTTTTATGGTAGTGACAGTTTGTATTACATTACAAACATAAAATATCTTTTTATGAGAGGCAGATGTTTATCTAATTATTATAGATATAAGCAATAGTTAAGCATTAAATTTATTAAATATGTTATATACTAAAAATTAAAAACTTTTCTTATATAATGGATTGGAACAATTTTAATAATGGATTTAAACATTAGGATAGTTATGACCATTACTACGTAGTAATCCTTTATATAAACAATTAACTAAAACACTTAGTATAGTGTGTTAGTTTCATAAATATTTTCAGTTATAACTTTGTTGCATTTTTGGAATGAACTGGTTTGCAGTAAATTTTTTTGTTTAAACATAAATGGTCCTATAAAATTACAGAAAAACAATGTTAATACTTTTAAATAGGAACTTTTTTCTTATCGATCATGTAAATTATGGCAGAAACACCTAATAAAATTTATTTACACACACAGCTACACAACAGCATAGTTCAGTATAAATGTGAAAATAATTTAATTATCAGTGTGGTATTTTAGTTGTGGTTAGATTATACAATTGTAAATTCCCACGATTGTGGTTTTTAAAACTTTTTTTTCTCATTGATGATTCGATAATAACCGTAAATGTTTCCCTTCTTATAATGAGGACATTTCTGCAATAACCATGCAAATGGAATTATATGAATGCACTCTGTACCTACAGAGTATGATTTCAAGGTCTTGTCACACCAATTACACCTCCTCCTCGTAAGTGATTTTGCATTCACTACAATAAGTTACATAATATTGTATATATATATAAATAAAATAAATAATTTAATGGAACAAAATTTAATATTTATTGACACATAAAAATTGTATTATATTTAATAATATATCAACACAAGTTTTACTATAAAAAAATATTTTGTATTATTATTTTTTGTAATAATCAATAATTGTGTTTCAATCTATATTAGAATCAACACATTATTCAATTTTTACACATGAATTATTTTTTGCAAATATTAATTGGCCTATTTAAATTACACAATCATAAATCATATTACAATAAAAAGTTTTCTGGTTGATTGCACTGATTGAGGTAACATTTTGTGAATTTGTTAAAAAGCCTTGATTTCTCAATGGCAGTGTAAAGTGTAATCCATTATACAATGGCCAAGAATGAACAGATACATTAAAAAAGCAATCTATTGACATATAATGGGCAAGTACTTAATCAATTCCATTAACAAAGCAATTCAATTTAAACTATTCATCAAAAGTGTAGTTAAATTAAGGAAAGTTGGTTTACATAAAATGTACATTATTTTGAAGGTAGAACTTAAAATAACTATCACAATTATACAGAAATTTGAATTATTAAATGTAATTTTTAACCTGCAATATAATTGATAGAAAACCAAATTGTTTATAATGTAATTTGAACACAACTTATTAAATGATTTTTATTTTATTTTTTTAGTAACAATTGACATAATAAATTTGCTTGGTAATTATTTAATCAATTTAACAATGAAAAGTGTTTATAATTTATAGAATATAATTTACATTTAAATGTAAACATATTTACCAACTAGAGAAATTTGGAAAAGGTAACGATTTATTGTTGGTATTTTTTTAATTATTATTTTTCACCTAGAATTCTTCGTTCTTAAAGATTAATATATCTGTCATGCTGACATTAACAGCCAAAAAATTATCTCCGAAAAAAGGGGACAAAAACACTGAACAAGACTAGAAGAAATAGAAGATTCTAGATGCCGAAGAGGAATTAGCTCCCTCAACATCATGGTAAAAAAAAGGTTTTGAGTGGAAAAACATATTTAATTGTGAGCTCCGCCCATGCTTCTTTTGCCCAAAATTTTATGTATGTTTTAATTTTTATTAATTTGTTTATATGTATTATTCAAGACGGGAGATCAACGATAAATAAATAAATAAAAATTGTAAACCTAACATAATTTAATTAAGAAATATTTGTATTTATATATAATATTTATGCTAAATCAATAACATACAACTGCTATTTTATATTTTTGAAAACTAATTAAGTAGGTCAGAAAGATTGAATAATTAATAGATTATTGATCATATGAATTAATCAAGTAATCGATTAGAGAAATAATTCACTATTAATTGATGAAATAAGAGCCGATTGTACAATAATCGCTTTTTAAGCATTTATGAAATACTTGTCAGGCATATGTATAAAACACTTTTATATGAGAACTTGTTTACAGAAATAAAAATTCAAACGTTTATTTATTCATCAGCCTATGAATATTAACTATTCAACCTGTAACTCCGATATCTCATACAAATATTAACACCTGTCAATCACACATTAATTCAGCAGCGAGTCATCTGGACACTTTAGCAACAGTTAGACAACTTTACTATTCTATTTTAAAACATAAATTAGAGTCAAGGCAGGGTAGAGAGGCTGATGGTTGATAGTCCAAACAGATAGACTAATAGTCGAGTCGTCAAGACCTGACTATGACTCATGCATTTTTGTACTAAGAACCCACCCACCCTACATATACATATAAACTTTAATTCCTTCTCGTCTCGCTGTATCCAAAAAAATTCATTACAAAACTTTTTGAATAAAAAAGAAATTCAAAAGTTAAAATTTTTGATTGAGTAAATAAATAAAATGTTTATGCATGATGGGTGGGCAGACTCTAAATCTAAATTAGATAAGATTAGCTATAGAGTCATTTTTATTTAAACTTACATTATGATTTTGTTTTTTATTACATAAAGGGTTTGATTGTTTTTAGCAGCAAAATCATCAACAATTAGCAATTAAAGTTATCATGTATATGTAGGGTGGGTGGGTGGCCTCTATCCCACCCTCCAATCAGTAAAACATAATCGAGGGTTTTAGTTAGAAGTTGTAAAATGTAAACAAGCACAATATAATTGCATTTTTTTTTATGTATTCATACAAATATTTCAAATAATTTTTGATGATGTTTTACTGACTGAAGGGTGGGATAGAGGCCACCCACCCACCCTACATAATCATATTAACTTTAATTACTGATCACCTCGCAGTTTGCAATAACTTTAATTACATAATTTGAATAAAAGAAAATTGACAAGTGAAAATTTTTGAGTGTAAACTAATAAAAGTTATATATATATATATATATATATATATATATATATATATATATATTAATTACAATAAAATTGTATGTTTTGATAATGGCACGTTGAGATACCGAAACTATAGTAAACAGAAAATAAATAGTGTTATACAAACAAAGTTACAAAGTGTTTTATTTATACTCAAACATGTATTACGAAGTAGAAGCCGCAAAAATTAATAATATATATATATATATATATATGACATTCGGAAAGACTTTAAGTCAAGCTTAAATAAGATTAGAAGGTCATTTATATTTAAACTTAAATTATGATTTATTATTCATTACATACAAGATTTTATTGTTTTTTGAAAAAAGGTTATTCTTAAAAATTTGCTCAATTTTGAATTCTTTATAATTACTTGTGATATAAATTTCACGTAACTTCTATAGTTTATTAGCAGTAGGCAAAAAGTATATTTTTTTTTAAATTTTTTTCTCATAGGTTAAGAACTTTATGAAAAACATATTTTAAAAAAACATTCATTCCCTTTAACTTTTGTTTGAAAAGTTATGTAATATTTTTAAAATTTAGAAAAATATCGGTTTAAAACAAAAAAACGGCCTTGAGTTAACATCCATTTTTGCTTCATGAATGTTCACCAAAAAGTTTTCATTTGCAAACGATAAAACATTAAGTTTAAAGTTTTATCTCAAACAGATCTTTCGTTTTTGAGATACAGCGCCCACAGATATATCATGCACGAAAACAATACTTTCCCTATGTATTCTATATAAGGAAAGTAATATATATTCTATATAGGGAAAGTAATAAATACAAAAACTTTATTTACAAAAAAACAGCCTAGACAGTTATTAATAATTTAAAAACATAAAACATTTCGTAAATCTACAAAAATGAGTTTTATAAAGCTCACGAAATCAATCTTGTTTGAACAACTAATTCAATTCTCAGTAAGATTATTTGTTGTAGATTTACAGATTCTTTCTTATTTGTAAATTATTATGTAATATTTTTAAAACAACGTGAAAAACTTTAAAACAATTACAATTTCATTATTAAACATGTATTTCATAAATACTATTATAAAATTATGACTACAAACGAGTATACAGATAAACAATTCAAAATAACTGACATTGTACACGAGAGTTACAAGGTCGACAGCCATTACAGCTAAATACAGTCATAACTTTTAAAGGAAACCATTGATAAAAATGTTATACATTAACCTTCAAAGTTATAAAAGTTTACTTCAAAAATCGTTAATTAAACCCGAATGGATTTCGCTGTTGTCATTATAAAGTGTTAATGAATCGAATCAATTTTAATGATATTGAGTTACATTAAAATAAATTTGTTAGAATTTACTTTCTTTATAGTTTATATATTCTAGATGTATGTGATTATCAATAGTTAACTTTATTTTAATTTGTTTATTTAGTTTAATCAATACTATAAATTTTGATGTGTTATACTGTTGATTGAAATATTGAACGGTTATACAAAGTTATAAAAGTGTTTTTATTTACTGCAAAATTTTGTATGTAAACGTATAAATGTACTAGTCTTGACGTTCCACACTTTTACTGCATTAATTACGATTACATTATCAAATATTTAATTGAAGGTTATTAAGAAAAACAAGCATAAACAATCGATACATTGAAAAACAAATAATTTCATCGAAATATACATAAAATAATTATTATATTTATAAATTAATTTAATAGAAAATGTAATATATCTACAATTTACAATCACTGCCTTGAAAACAATCACACCGGTAAATTCTGTGTTGTCACAAAATAACAACCGAGGTAAGATCGTAAAACGGATTTAACATATGTAGAATCATGGGCTAACCCTGCTAATTCGAATTATGTAAGAAGCGATTAGTTTTATTAAACGTAAATCATACCTTGGCGGGCATGTTGAGGGCAGACGTTGCGTGAATGGACCTGGATAAAACTTGGAAAGGCCGGAACAAAGCTCTGTGAGAAATCACCTTCACTGCTTGCATTTTATTAAGCCGGCAGGAGCAGGAAAAAAAAACAAATCAATTAAGTCGGAGTGGTGGGGGCGCTTAAATCCAGTCGCGTTGTAGAGGACCTGAACAACACACGTGTATATATGGTTGACTAAAAAGTTTAATTTTAAATTATTACAAAGTTATTATTTAATGAAATAAGTGTAATTTATACATTATAATATTGTTTTAAAATATATGAATTTTTTAATTTGAATATTTTATGTTGTATTGTTATGAAAATTACAATATGATAAAGTAAGAAACCATTAAATAGGTTTGTTTTTTGTGGCTTATTAAGACGCTTTACAGTGACTTTTAAAGTAACAAACTCATCAATACACAAAAACACTGCGGAAGGACCTAGTAGTATTTGGTAATTGTGGAGGCTTTTCGCGATACATTCTGATTATTCAGAATAATACAAATTAAAAAAAAAGAAATAATAAATATTATTTATCTTGTTCTGTTAAAATTCATATACTGTTTTAAAAACGATGTGAAAAAAAAAACTATATTATTTAGAATTCACCAAAAGGTACATTTTATGTCTCTACTATTTCATTCTATGGATTTTTAAACAATTGTTAATATTTATATAAAATTATAATATATAAAATTTTTAAAAAATAAATAATATATATTATCTATCTTGATCTGTGAAAATTCATATATTGTTTTAAAAACGATGTGATAATGAAAAAAATATATAATTTAGAATTCACCAAAAGGTAAATTTATATCTCTATTTATTCATTCTATGGATTTTTAAACAATTGTTAATATTCATATACAATTATAATATATAATTTAAACATGTGTGGATTTTGGAGAATATAATGAAAATGTCAACTTATGATGAAAATTTAATGATAAATTTGTATTCTAGCTATGTTTTATAAAAAAAATTGTTTAAAATAATGAAAAACGTTTATTTATAAAAGATGTATACACGTTGTGTATTTTAAGTTGTCT
Source organism: Ontholestes murinus (assembly GCA_963969525.1). Taxonomy (NCBI): domain Eukaryota; kingdom Metazoa; phylum Arthropoda; class Insecta; order Coleoptera; family Staphylinidae; genus Ontholestes; species Ontholestes murinus. The sequence goes on from OZ018394.1 coordinate 19,746,180, forward strand.
ATATAGCATAAATACTATATTAAACATTATATTTTTTAACACTAAAATGTTCAATAATTAAGGACGCACGATGACTTTTGCTAGTCATAGCTGTTAGTCAAAACTATAATCACGTGTAATTTTTAAATAAAGTGGTAAAACAAAGTCATCGTGTCTCCTTAATTATATTCAAGTGAACGCCTGCACAAACCAAAATGTTCTGTCTTAAAAAAAGTAAGTTTGTTTAATTAGGATTTATATTATTAATTACCACGTAGTCATTGTTGTAATCATTATAATTACATTAAATCATCCTGAATCTGTTATAAATTATTAATTTACAATGTAGCATGAAACTTGCCTACAGCTCTCAATAGTTTTCAAAATACAAGAAAATAAAAATGTTTATTTTACATTTTTACTGATTAATCGTTTGAAATATAATTAATTCCGATTTGGAAATTATAGTCTTAAATGCGGGAGTTTAATACACACTTTTAGTACAATCCATGATAATAAAAACATACTTAACTAGTAAAATAAAAACAGTTGAAAAAAATTATTATTTTTCTACTTGATATTAAAAAAAATATATATATTCAAAATTATAAAAATTAGAAGATTATAATGAATTTGGATAAAACAATGTGTAATTAAAACCCTTCACAAATATAATATTTATTAAACTATTTCATTTAACATTTACATTTAGTCGGGCAGCATTCAGGATACTCCTTCTCCAAATCAGGGTCTTCCAAAGTACATCCAGGAGGAACGTCTACAGCACCACAACTATACAACAAAAATATATTCGTTAAGAATCAGTCGAAACATTTAGTCCCAATGCTGCGTTTACCTCGCTTCAGTAATGCCATTTTTATCACAGGAAATTAACGTGCATTCTTGCGGAACGTTTTTTGCTTCTCCGTATTCCAGTTCACCTAGTTCGGGATATGAATAGGAAAGACATTTTCCTTTAGCTGAAATCAATAATTGTTACGGGCTTATGCTGACATATACAATTCATTCCATCATAATTGTTTAATCGGGGCGTAAAATAAATCGTATAAAATACCAATTAGATATATATTCTAAGGGAGTTTTGTAATAGGTAATAAAATCCTTACTATTAAACTCACACAATTAATCAATCAGAACTAAATATTACTGGTAATACTTCAAAATTTCTTTTAATAATTAGTTTAACAACATTTTTATGTTAGAAAAAAACTGTTGATTTTAATTTGGTTCTAAATCTTTGCCATAAGCTAAGAGTATGCCTTTATTACTTGAATATGATTGGCAAGATTAATTTCAAATTTCTGCAATTGGTAAATATTATATTCTAACTTATTGTTATATTCGTGGTATCAGGGCAAAGTCTAAATATTTTTTTTCTGTATCATCTTGAAAGTGTATAAATATAATCTTTTCATTTTAATTAATTATTATCTAATCATTATTAATAAACAAAATATTAGATGAAGTCAGTTCAGTTTCCTTTTTCGTTATTTAAAAATGTTATTTAAATTTAAATATATTTTCAGGAAATATTGGTGTGTTCGTACATATTATTTATCCATGTTGCTCTTATCTATGCAAAATAGTAAGATAAGTAGGTTCGTTTATAGTTCCCAATATTTTATGTATTTCTCTAACGATATTTAAATAATTCCCATTCTAGTTAAATAATAAATATAATATGTATATCAGTAAATAACTATGTATACTAAAAAATATTTCGTAATGGCAAAGAAAACAATTACAATTTATGCAATATTTTAATTACCACCTCAATGAGAGGAATCGTTTACATTATTTTTTTTGACATAGATGTCCAAGCTTGCTTGTTTCAAGAAACATTCTTTCGAAACATCGGAGATAAACTATTGATCATTAAAATCGTTTCGTTGATAGTCTATTCATCAAGACAGATTTGATCTATCTGTCTAAGTAAAAAGTGGGAAAAAATAAAGAAAATATAATTGCGATGAAATTTCGAGCCAAATGGGTTTCATTTACACATTAAAATGATTTTCTTAATGAGAGGAATCAACGGCAGCAGTTGTTTTTGACCTAGTTAACGAAATAAAAAAGTTCTAAATTTTCAACTCAAGAATTAATTTCACTTGAAAAACGAACTTTGAGAATAAAATTTTCGCCAAATCGTATCAATTCGATTGATCTAGACAGATTTTCTACCTTTCTATATAACAAAGAACAAAATATCTAAATGTGTTTATTCTTTTATCAGAAAAAAATAGAATAACCAAACGAAAAAAGTTCACAATTTGAAATCCGGAAATTACATTTAAAAAACGATACATTTTTCTCCTTGAGAGGAATTTATTGGTCTCAACACATACTTTACAATACTTTGATTTGCATTAAAAGATAAGGTAAATTAGGAATTAATATCACTTGGTTTTTACTAATTTACCTTATCGTTAAATTATGATTCACCAAGTGATAGAAGAAGAAACAGTTCGTTGTGCATTAAAAGCTGTACTCTGCCTTCATAGATTTATTGTGATATAAAGATTAAAACATATTTACTTGCGTTTGGATTTGGTAGTTCATGGTAAACTGCTCCTAAACAAATGGAAATCAACATAGAACCTACAACTATTGCGATCTTCATTTTGCGGCTGCTACTGGTGTAAATTTCCTGGAATGCACAATTATATACCTGCCCACAAAAAATTCCATAACAACAATGTTAGCTTGGACCTTGGTATGAGCTCTAGTATTTTAAGTTATGATAACCAGAGCAGAGATATTTATGAGTATAAATAATACACACGTTTTTAATATTTTATATTTTCCAAATTTCTTAATTTTAAGAAAAAAAACTTTCAAGTTTCATAATCATAATTTCTCTACATTCCTTGATATTAGTTTAAGAAACAACTTTAGAAAATGGTGATATAGTCATATTGAAATTAATTGTGAAAGGCGACAAATATATTCTTCTAAACTATGAACTTTTTGCTCATTCAAATTTAAAAAGTGTTCTTAATTTTTTGTGGGACGTGATAGCCATGCGTGACTAATAGTGACCCCACTGAATTCGGGGTGAATACACCGGCGAAACTAGGACGATACTTTATAGATTATTATCCTCCTTTCGTCCTCTTCGTTCTCTTTCTGTTTTCTCTTTATTATTGTTAGCTTTACATTCAGTACACAATAAATAAATAAAACAATTTAGTGTAACTACAAAATCCAAACTAACTGCTATGCAAGGTTCTATCGATTTATCAGCTGGGCATCCTGGACCTCTTGCTTGTCTAGAATGACTCTAGTCTCGTCGTCGACCATTATAATTACCAATCCTGCCAGGTTTCTCGAATCTAAAAGATGTCCCAGACTCCCCTCCATGTCTCCTCGTTCTTGCCAATTTTGGCATTCAAATAGACTTTAGAACGCCGAATCCTCCACATGCAGCTCGCACAGCTGGTAGTTTGTATCTTCTATTTGGGCGATCTGTCATAGGTAGTTGATGAAACGTCCGTATCTGGATAGAAACTGAGTAGTGTGGTAATCGGGTTCCCCATGCCTCGACCTTCGGGATGATAATGCGGCTCCAACCTCCTTTGCTGCCCTTTTTTTCTTGTGGCCGGGAGGTGGAAAATCTTTTATAGACTGAGTGTGGGAGTCCCCAGAACTATACTGGTATACCCACTAAAAACCACCTCCCCTAGTCGCCCTGACACCCCGCGGAACCGCCGTTTGGCATTACTTCACGGGGTGTAGGGTGTCGTCTGTGTCGGTGATGTGTGCGTTTGTATGATGAGTGTGTGTGTGTGTGTGTGCCACCCCGCGGAACCGCCATCAGGCATAACATCACGGGGTGTCAGTGTCGTTGTGTGTGTGTGTGTGTGTGTGACATGTGCGTGTGTGTGCAATGAACGGCTCGGGTACGTGGGGTCGCTACTCCCAAATGGCTGTGCACGTCAACCACCCCTGCGGGATCCTTTGCTGCCCTGGTTCCACCTTTTCTGACAGCTACGAAGCAGTCGTTTCAGGTCCGGGGCAGGAAATTTTGCACCATATCTGAATTCTGAATTTGCTTCCAAAATTTTTGCAATTTTCCAGCAACTTTTATTTTTATAAAGATTTCTTGCTTTATTCCATCGAAACATTTTAAACGATCTACTTAGACATAATTTTCTAAAAACTTATTTTCTATTTATTATATCATTTTCATATTTTATCGGATTTCTTCTCTCCTAACATCTTTTCTTGCGTATTGCAATTTTTTGTGAATTCTCTTCCATTTTTAAAAATGTTTCCTAGAATTTCTGCTCTACATTGCTAGAAATTTCTTCGAGAGTCAAGAATTTGTAAGCATTTGCTCTCGATTTCAAAAATCGCATGAAATGAAACTGGGGGGGGTTATTAGACGATGGGATATTGGTGAAGGAGGCATGGAAGGAGTGTTGACACAGAAGTTGTTAAATGGAGATCTTTTTTTGGCCTTCCCTTGGAATTTTCGAAAAAGTGGGTTTCCATTTATTAATTTTGAATTATTTCCTCTATTATTTTTTAGAAATTTTTTAGCAAGTTCAAGAATAACAAACTTCTTTTGTTGAGTACGAAATTCGATGCCTCGTTTTTGTAGCCGAGTCAACACAACGTCGCAGTCAAATTCAGTGCCACAGTCCAAACGAAAAGCTTTAACTGTAGGACCTGCAATATCGCACTCATTCAGGAATTATTCCAAATGCAAAGCTGTCATATGCAAGAATAACGTTCTTAACTGCTGTTTGCATGCGTTGCGGGATCGGAAATTTCTCGAACGTAGCAAAATGCTATTTGTTTGTGGTCATATGATGTGACGTACCGGAATCCGAAACCCAAGAATCGACAGAAACCAACTGCTGGCCCTATTGCGAGGAACATACCTGGTTTGCTGCTTTTCGAGGTTGAGTCAGAATTGTTATTGACATTTGAGCTCACCGTTTTCTGCTCGGCAGCCGCATCATTTCTGCAATTAGCGATGAGATGACCTAATTTTCTGCAGTATAAACACGCATGTTTTTTCCCCTTTTGCATTTGCCGAAGAAGACACGTGCTGATTTCTTTTGTGGCTTCTGTGGTAGAGATTTTGTGTAAAAAACGCCAGACTTCTGTGGTGCTTCTTGCATCAGCGAATTTTCAATCAAACGTAGTTTTTCAATGAGGAGTTTTGTTGTGTGCTCTGCTTCTGGAACACGATACTATGTTAAACGATTATATATATTCGGAACCAAGTGTTTTGAAGATTCGATGGTGAAGCAGCGACAACAGCGACAACGGAAGGTTGACACTCGGGCCGTCCTGTAATTTTGCGAGAATGTCATCGAACATATTGACCAGCTGAGAAGTGTGCTTCGTGACGAAAGTGCTATTATCTTTCGCAATTATCGAACAGCGTGTATAGTCGCTGTAGGGACGATTGTTGAAACACCGATAACTAAGTATCCCAAATTTCTTTCGCGTGTCTTCTTGCGGACGTAAATGGCATCTTGTTCATCGAGGGCCGTACTTAGCATACGAGCAGCGCGCGTTGTCTCGTTGCCAGTTCCGATAAGTGCCAGGCGGATCAGCGTTGCCCTCAGGTGTCCCTCGCACCATCAACAATGGAATAAAGAAACTGTTCTTTACTACACAGTTTATAAGTTCAACAGGAGGTGATGCTGCTCGATACCACAGCCAGCCCAGAACTGGAAGTGACTAACGTGGGAAACGTCCCAACTCTCTCCAGTATAGAATCCGCATCCATCATTGACCTGACGCTAATATCCCCATGCATTCTGGACATGGAGCCAGCGAGTATGGTGATCCCAGCCATATCGTCTTCGCAGCCATGGAGTACGAGTAGCTGACCAATTGCCCTCTCCTATATCGGGAGCCCGATGGGAGGTAAATCTTGGCTACCTGACAGTTACGGAGGAGTGTGAATGGTCGACGAGTTCTTGACAAAGTCAGATAGGCCTGCATCCAGGAGATTCGGAGAAGGAGCACCAGGAGTTTTTTGGAGGTGCGAGATGGTCAAAGTGTCTCGGGCTGGCCGAATTCTTCCAAGAATCGCAGGATATTCTCTGCAGAGGAACAGGTCATGTAATCCCTGAAGAAGGCGATCAGTAAGAGTAAGGCAATAGAATAAACTTTTGACTAAAGTTGAGAACGACCCTTGGGACTGGCCGTATAATGTCGTTACCAGGGGAAACTATTTTCCAGTGGAAAGGGCATGGCGCGTCTTGCACTGAAAAGGAAGTAGCAGAGGCAACACCAGTCCTCCCTAACAGGAAAACCTTTAGGCCGGCTGGAAGACATTCATAGCATACCGGCCAATGCTCACCACTAACCTGCACAATAACTTCCTTAGGGATGAAACCTTCCCGCGGCTTTACTAAGAGGCTCCCACATGTATTGGTACCGCCCCATTCTAGAGACGAAAATCCCCAGTGGACGCTTTTAAGGAGGTCAGAAGGCGGGCAGACGAGGCAAACCAGAGGTTGTTGAGCTTGACGTTAATAGCGCGTTCAACTTCATCTCATGATTATTAGTGATGAAGGCATACGCAAGAAGAGAGGTCCTCCATACCTTGTCCGCACCATGGGGGGAGTCTCGAATGGCCGAGGGTGTAGATTTAGTCAGCTTCTCTGACGACATCCTCACCACTAGTCCGGAGAAGGGATATGGAAGGAGTGCTGAATGAGATCCATGACCCTGGAAGTGGCTGCTCTCACAAGACCAGGGCTTTCCAGGTGTAGAGCCCAGAGGTGCAGGGAGCACAGCAGCCTGCTTCCAGACGAGGACGTAGCAGTAGCCCCTAAAATGAAGTACCTGTGGCTCCAGATCGAAGCGAACTCAAATTTTTGCAGTCTCTCTATCTCTCGGTTGAGCAGTCAAAGCAGCGGAATGTAGACCCGCTACGAGGGGCGCTGAAGCCAGTCGCCCCGCGAGTTGTTGAGGATACCACACGATTTCGACCGGTGCTATCATCCTTTCTTGCCCCAGACCTGAAACAGGGCGGCCAAGCGCAAAGCAAAGCAACGACTGCTGCGCAGCTAGCAGAGCAGATTGAACGAGGGAATCAAAGGAGGTTGGCCCGCAACGTCATCCCGGAGGTGGAGGCATGGGGAACCCGATTACCTCACCACACAGTTTCAACTATCCTAAACCATGGAAGAAAAGTTCCTGAAAAGATCCTATACGATAGAGAAGGAAATAGTGTGAAATTCTTCATAAATGTAAAATTCTGTCTGAATAAAATAATCCGACAAGATAAAGTAAGAAATGATGAAAAAAGTATCTTTAAGTATAAGAGAGATTGCTGAAAAAATTGTAAAATTTTTAAGAAACATCCGTCAGACAAAATATGAAATGCCAGTAGACATCTTAAGGAAACGTTCAAAAATTTTAAATTAAAAATAGAATATAACAATCGGGAAACGTCTTGAACAACAGAAAAACAGTTGATGAAAAAATTTTATAAGATAAAGAAAGAATGAAATTTCAATAAGCAAACAATGATGATATAGAAAATAAGAAAATTATGTCTAAATATAACAAAAAATATTGATTTAAAACACTTTGTTATTTCCTTCCTTCACTTCTATTTTTATATGTCAGATGTAAAAATAAAAGTGAAGAAAGGAAATAACATAGTGATAACTTCGCACAACTCAAATCAAACGGTGAAAACAAAAACTACTAAATAAATCGCATAAAATAAAGCAAAAAATGGTGGAAAACTTTTTAGATAAAAGAGAAGTTGCTGTAAAATTCAAAGAATTTTGAAGGAAAATCCAAAAAACAAATGCTACTTCTAGAAATTTTGAGAAACTGCTGAAAAAATCTAAAACTCTTAAAGGAGAGAAGAGAAATTTCTGTAAATTTCTAGAAATTTTCTCTAAGATAAAGAAGAAAATAATGCAATCTCGTCTATAAATAAAAAAAGCAAGAGAATTTTAGAAATATCGGACAATGCTTGGAAATTCTAGACTCTTGAAAAAAAGTTCAAAATCCTCGATGAAATAAGTCAGGAGATACACATAATAAATGGAAAATAATTTTTAGGAATATTCTGTTTTAATAAAGCAAAAACTTGATTAAAGCACTTAAAATAGTGAAGAAAGGTTTTTTAAGTGTTTGAATCAAGTTATTGGCATCTTCACGTAGTTCAATTAAACCAAAAAATAAGCAGAAAATTCCGATAAAGCAAAGCAAGAAATAGTGGAAAACGTTTAAAAATAAAGGAGAAGTTGCTAGAAGGGCTGAAAGACCTCAGGTCTATAGCCTAGACGGACTAACACCATTTATTTGTATTGTATTCATATTTATTGTTATTATGTATTTTGTTGTGTCCAAATAAAGATTATTGTATATAAGTTGCTAGAAAATTCAAAAAAATTTGGAGGAAAAATCAACAAAAAAAGATAATAAATGCTGGAAATTACTAAAAAACTAAAGAAGACGTTAAAAAATCGAGAATTCTCAAAGAAAAACAAAAGAAGAACAACAATAACAATAGAAAAAAAATCTTGCTAATAAATTTCTAAAAAAAATAAAGGAAATAATGTGAAATTCTCTATAAATGGAAATCCACCTGCTCGAAAATTCCAAGTGTATGCCAAAAAAGATCTCCATTTAACAACTCCTGTATCAACACTCCTTCACCAATATCCCCTTGTCTAATAACCTCCAGTTTTATTTCATTCGATTTTTGAAATCGAGAGAAAATGTTTACAAATTCTTGACTCTCGAAGAAATTTCTAGCAATGTGGAGCAGAAATTCTATGAATATTTATGAAAATGGATGCAAAAAATTGTAATAAACAAGAAAAGGTGCTAGGAGAAAAGAAATCCGATAAAATATGAAAATGAGATAATAAATAGAAAATAAGTTTTTAGAAAATTATGTCTAAATAGAACAAGATCTGTTAAAATGTTTCGATGGAATAAAGCAAGAAACTTTTAAAAAATAAAAGTTGTTAGAAAATTCCAATAATTTTGGAAGAAAATTCCGACAATATATAATAATAGAAATCTTAAGAATATGGTGCAAGATGCAATAATTTTGGAAGAAAATTCCGACAATATATAATAATAGAAATCTTAAGAATATGGTGCAAGATGTCCTGCCCCGGACTTGTTGCAGAACAAACATACAGAGATGTAGTTGAGAACGTTTTGGGCTCACGCTCGCACAGGGAAGTCAAGTTATCCAGGCAAAGCTCCATTTGAGTTGTGGACTGGAAAGGCATTCAACAGTTCCGAATTCCTACGAATTTTCGGATCAGAATGCTACGTCAATATTTCAAAGAAGAGTCTCTCAAAATTTGACGACATCTCATTGGATACGTGGATGAGAAAGATGGTTACAAGATTTGGATACTGTGAATGCATCGATTGTTGTTTGACAGAAGCTATACTGGAAGAGCTACAGCCAAACAACTTCAACGACGCCATGAAAAGTCACCATTCGGATAAATGGGTGAGTGCAATGAACGAAAAAAGGGCCTTGAATGTTCAAGTTCGACCTCTTGGCATTAGTTCGTTCTCTTGGTAAGCTTCGCCCGAAATGCTATTGGCCGTCCAGATTGATGCGTACAAGCAGGAATCCGTGAAATGGTTGCTTTTTGCTTCTGAGCGCTTGCAGGCCAGACATGCTGGTTGTGTCTGGCATCCTTCTGCCTGGAGGGCTTTGGCTCCTATCTCTTTTGTGGACAAACCCACGGTATCTACAATATTGGATAACCCTCTCTGGCGGAATGCCCAATGCAAACGGAATCGACACAACAAAAGGTCAGCTCCGCCATCATTTCCTTAGGACTCAATGAGGGTTACTCCCAGCGCCGCCAAGTAGTCGCGGATTCATAGTACCTAGATATATGAAGAAGTGCCCAGGAGCCCCTTGGAGGCTTTCATTTAATGAAACATAATTTAACGTTCTTCTAAAGATAACAAAATTCCTTTGGATTATTGTGATGTTTTGGAAAATTTCTTGCTGAGGTCGTGAGCGATTTTCTTGATTAGATCTTTTATACTTAAATATGGCCTAACAAGTCAAATTAATGTCCTCTTCCTAAAAAAATATGTCAAAATTGGTACGATAATAGCGAAACCTCTATTAAAGAGACCTTTTATAGTAGCAGTGTCATCAGTTGATGATATCAAGCCTTTCTACGTGTAATCATTTTTTGTATCATATTATTACATATTTTCGATTTAATATGTAAGTACAGTGAATAAATAATTACCCTAAAATATATTGAATTTACATTTTGATACAATTGCTAAGGAGCAATAATTTGTTTATTCAATCACAACTTGTCAAAACTTCTGTCAAAATTTCCAGTATGAATCTAATCAGCAAAAAATGTATTCCACCAACTCCCGTGATTAAAAAAATCAGCATCACTATTCTAGGATCGTGTCTGCCTCTAGGAAGAACCGTCGCCCTTTTACTGAAGCAGTGCCGCGGCATCGACGAGATCAAATTGTACGGAAGCGATGATGAACCATGTTCTGCTGCTATAGACCTCTCGGGCATGGACACCTATCCCAAAGTGGTTGCTTACCAAGGAAATAACTCACTTCTTGTGGATGCTATTAGGGTATTTGATACAATTGCGTAGATTATTTAGTTTTAACGGTTTTCTTCTGTAGGGTTCGCAAATTATTTTAATATGCGGTGGTGAAGCTGATCGGATGAGTGAGACGCAAGCGTCGTTGTTCAATAAGAATATTGATGCTGTGCGTTATTTTGCGCTGCATATTACGGAATATAATCCAAGCGCGATTGTATTGTTAGCAACTCCACCGATAAATTCGTTTATTCCTTTATTGAGTGAGGTAGGTAGTAGGAATATCGTTTTCCAAAAATATACATTGCATAGAACTTTCAAAAATTTTGTTGATCCCGTTATATTGATTGAAGTAGATGATCTACAAAACCTATTTTATATTTTACATTAATTTCATTCATTAAGTTCATTTTGAGTATAATAAAATTGTTCATACATTTTTAGATATTCATAGTGACCAAAATATATTTATCTTTTAGGAATTCAAGAAAGCAAATGTGTACGATCATAGAAAACTCATAGGTCTATCAAATATAGCATCAATACGTGCGAATGCCTTGATAGGTTCATTTTTGAAGAAAGATCCAACTTTGTACCAATGTCCAACAATCGGAGGTCTATGTCCGAAATCGATTGTGCCCGTATTTTCACAAACAACTCCTTCATTTTCAATAAATGCAGTAAGTAACAACCACTTATTATTATTATTAATTAACATATTTCTGTTTTTTTATTTTGTAGAAAGATAGGGTGGAGTTAATGACGCGGATTGCTTTCGCCGAGGCTAATATATTAGATAAGAAATTCATCGATAACACCGGATCTTGTTATTTATCAATCGCTTTGTCAATAACGAGGTTTATAAAGAATCAGGTAGACGCTATGAAAGGCGACGGCAATTGCTTCGAATGCGCATACGTGCGCCAAATGGGACATATTGGTGAGTTCCTTCCTTACATGGCGTCGATATGCAGGTTAGGACCGAACGGAGTCGAAGCAACTTACATGCCTAAGTTGGACTCGTTCGAGTGTGAGCAATTAAAGAAAGCCCATCCCATCATAAACGCCGCCATTCAGAAGGGACTGAGCTTTGTGACGGGCGAAAAATTCCGTGCTTCAAAAGATATCACCATGCCGTCGGATTATTGTGCCGTTTTGGAAAAGTTTCCTGTTGAGGTTGTTGGTGATATTACTGTAGATTTAAGTAGAAAATATCGAAGGTTTAAAATATATCAATAAACCAGAGTGTTGATAAATTTTCTAATTAAATTTATAACCTAAGTGATTCAAAGTTAATTTAACTCTTTAACCCTTTGACCTACCTTGTCTCGTCCGATTGTGTGCACCCATCGCGAAGCAAGTGCACAGATGCACTTTGCTTTGTTGGACACAACGGGTCTAGTGAGGCCTAGGTGCTCTGGTCAATGATTTGATCACCCTTGGCAAGCTCGATGCTTGTGGCACGAGTTGTGCTCGTTCTAGACGCGGTTGGCCTAAATTTTTAGACACGAGTCGCACTCGTGATTGTAGGTGAAAGGGTTAGTAGATTTATTTAGTATTAAAAAAATATCTCTTCTTACTTTTTATCACCTTTTTTTATATATAGAGTCTATAACCAAACAAAGAACAACGATTAAACAATTTCCAAAACATACGATACAAATACAACAGCTATTTCTTGAATTTGTACATATTTTTCGAAATGGGTCGTGACGTTGACGTACTTCTTTTCTCCTTCTTCATGACAGGCTTTAACGGATAACTATGGCCCTTCAATATCCTAGGCGTTGTACCGGAGTTGATGCTATAAATATAACTCGGTTTGGATTCTTTGTTTAATAGGTTATTCATTTCTGGGCTGTAATTTATCGGATCTACTTGATTCGGCTTCCTTTCACTATCAAGCTTCGGCATTTGATCAACCTGTTTTTCCTGATCAACTCGATTGTGGTTGGCGTTCAAGTCCTCTTTTGAGATTATACTCCTAGGAGTTTTGTTTCCAGAACTGTATCTATTAGGTGTGCCACTCTTACTTCGATTACTCTGTTCATATTTAGTAGGTGTTCGACTTCTATTTTCTCCATCATATTCATTTGGCGTTTTATTACCGCTTTGCTTGTTATATTCAATTTTTTCCTCGTATTGTCCATTTTTGGTATCATCAGTATTATGGCTTTCCGAATATGCCTGTTTGTGTGGATCTGAAATATTTTGATTATATAAAACAATACATTCCTTATTTACTATATTATTATGATTACCATATAAAAGATCATTATCATCATCACGATTATGGACGTGTTTTAATGAAACGTCGCTTTGATAATGGTTTGTATATTCATGATTTAAATCTGTTTGATTACTTGATGTGTTTGGTGTTGACTGATCTGATGTGTAATCTTCATTATTGTATAATAACTGTTCGCGATAATTTGATCCACGTGCATCTTCTTTATTTAACGTATCAGAATTATTTTCGTTGTATTTCGTTCGAGTGGATTGAATAGTTTCTTTAGATTTTTGACTGTGCCTTTCACATTTGTTAAGGCTTTTATCAGATATTATGCTTCCACGTTCAGCATAGGTTGAATCGCTGTTTTTAAGAGATTTGCACTTGCATGTATGCGAAACGTCATTACTGAAAGTTTCGCTATGTATTATTCTACAATCAGTATCGCTGTATTCACTGCTGTAACTTTCGAAATACGTAGTGTATTCATCATCTTCTTGGAATTCATTATTTTTTCCACTTTCGACATCACTTGTATCGTTGTTATCTATCGGAGAATAATTTCCGTGCAGACAACTTTCATTCGCTTGAGGATTTTTTTCTATAAACTTCAAGCAGGTTTTGCACTGCACGTAATTACCTAAATTTACATTTGGAACGGGCATTTTGGGCACTTCCATTGTGCATTTCGCCGAGCCGGAAGTCATTCTGCACATTTTTGTCGGTAGATCTGGAATGGTAGGGTTATCACTTCGCATTTCCGAACATTTACTTGGTTTCCAGTGCGCCCAATAAGACTCCTCCAATTTGTTTATGTCCATCGATTTGCAGTTGGTTTTCGAGTGAATTGGGCATTCCGAAGGGGTCGCCTTTGTAGCTGGCTGATCGTTAAGACTTTTCGAAGAAAAACTTGATGAATTTTTACTACGTTGATGTTTATCATTTTCTTGTGATAAGGACTTGCACATTAGTCCTTTGCAGTGGGCAGATTTTGATGGTCGCTTGTTGTTCACATCGAAAGGCTGCGTTACCCTCTTAAATGAGTCCAAAGTCTGCTGGTCCTCTTCGGAGAACTCATCGGAAAGAGATGGAGCTTGTGAATAGCTGGTTATTGTGAAGAGACTGGGCATACGCTGAAAAATACAAAAAAGGGCTTGATTAATGTTTAAAAACCAGATTACTTAAAATTCGTTAATATATAGTACTGAAAGGAACTAGAAGATGGTTTTAGCACGTTTTTAGACTATCTCTATAATAGTAGATGTCTTTAAGTTAAAATCTCTTAATTTATAGAAGTCAAGCAACACCATTCAACATCAATCTTATATACTGAATGCTCCTATTGTTTTGTTTGTTTCTTTCTCTTCTAAAATTAATCAAACATACATAAAAGGCTTTTCATGATGGTTCTGTAATAAAATTATTGTACATATTAAGAGAGCTTTTTTAGCTTTTTAGAAGACTACTCCTATTGTGAATTCTTTCCCACATTGCATTTTTCTTCGTCAAGCTGCTCAACAACCTAGAAACTTTGGCGAAATTTGCTATAAATCTTTTAATCGAGGAACAAGTTTGTAAGAAAGAAATTAATTAATTCTGCCTTCTCTTGACGTACCATAATAATATTTACATCAGCCTAGGTTACTGTAATACTACCAAATAATCTTTAAAATTACCTAGCGTTCTCTTGACCTTACTCAATAGTCTGTACATTAACCTAGCGTACCCATGACCTACCTCAATAGTCTGCGCATTGGGATAGCGCTCGAGTATATTGGGTTGCCTATGTCAAACATTTAAGCATGCTATAATTTAAATATGCACAACGTTATAAATTGTTTGATTAATTTAATTTGAAACACAATAGACGTAAAAATCATTAGGGTTAGTATAAAAAAGAATAAAACAAAAAGTTTCAGAAGGTTTGTGAGAAAAGAGTGTGTGTTTATAGTTTTTAGCTTCGGATTACAAAAAATACAAAGTATAAACAAGTTGGTCCATACAGTAAATTCACTTTTAGACATTTGAAGGTGATGTATCAAGCACTATATACCAGTTTATGTGGAATATACATCTACCTACTTTCATTAAAAGTTAGACTCTAATTTTACTCCAATCTACAATAAAATGAAGATGCCCTGCATAAAATAATTTTTAGATTGTAAATAAATATAAAAGAAAAAAATTAAAACTTACTCGATTTTGATATCCATTGGTACTGCAGCACGTGTGCAAACACTTATTTTTAATCTGTGCCATCTATCCATCCACTCCTCGGCATAATTTAAAACCAAAAAAGGAGCCGCGCATTAAATTTTCAACAAAAATAAAAAACGTCACGTCCGACAACGAAAGAAGCCGACTGGGATTATCGAAGTAAAGTGAATAAACTCGTGCAGATTAAAATGATAAAAAATATTTATTAGGTAAACTTTTTGTTAGTTAATTAAAAATTACTAAATTTATATTGCAACTATAATTTTACAATGTGCTGAGGTCACACAAAAACTAAATTACACCGTAATATACAATAAACAACGACAATTCGCAAAATAATAAAAGTAACATTAAGTTTTTGTGTGACGGTTCCTTCCTTCAATATATAATTTATAAACTTTGATATATCACAAAAAGTCAAATTATGAATACTTTTAAAACATATCACGGATCTTAAATATTCTTACATCCCATTATTATAAAATAATAATTACAAATTCTCTTCTCTAAACATACATATCATACTCAATAAAGTGTTGTATAGCTCTGCACATTAAATCAGCTTAAATATATATAATATACATATCAGATGCCACTTTTATTTTATAAACACAATCTAGTTTTTTTTTTTATACACAATTGTATCAAATCACTCACACACAATTTAAAAAAAGTCTTCAATTTGTTAAAAGTCCTACTAAATATCATTATTTATTATTTTGTGTATATAACAAAACTCTAAAGATCCAATAATAATAAAAATAGGTACTGTGTCCCTGAATTCCGTCACGTATATATATATAGGTATAAGAGATTCTTGTCTGTATAAAAAATATTTCCTTTTTGATCTAAAATATAAATTTTTGTGAATCAAAATTTTGACTTGAGCGATGGAATTGCAGGGATACAGGAATCACGATAAACAATTATCCATTTTTTTAATATATATATATATATAAATTAATTTGTCGTTTCGGTTTATGCTCAGTTATTACAAGTTCAGCTCATTTAAAATAACGTTTGATTGTTGATGACGAAACCGAGGTGATTCTAGTGGGAGTGCTGTGTGGCCAAGCTCCCTTTAGTTATATTGAATTTATAAGTTTAAAGCTTTAGTTGAAAGTCCACCTCTTGATACGTTTATTCTTTCGGCCAGTGAATACACAACACGATGGCAGTTTGTGCTTCTTTGTATCAACAACAAAGGCAGTTGTTGGCAGCTTAGTTGATGTTATTTTTCTTAGGTACTTTTTTTAATGAGACTGCTATTATTCTGCATATGGCAAAAGTATGGCTTATTTTTAAACATTTAGATAAACTAAATCTATGATAAAACACACAACTACTATTACAAGTGACAGGAAACTATCAGTGCTCATAAATTGCTTAAACATTATTTAAACAAGTATTTATAAAAGCTGTATTAACATCTGCAATAATCTAATCTAGTTAAAATCACCTTCAGAACTAATTTATCAGAAATATTTACACGTCGAGTATCAATAAATGTGATGATTAGTTCTAGAAGTTGCAACTGACACCATCATACAGAATAAAGTAGCTGAAATTATTTCAACGTAAAGTACATACTTTCACGACTTGCAATAATGCAATAATGTAAAGAACAAAGTTAACCGTTTTTTTCTTTCTTTAAGTATAAAGTTGAACTTAAGGTGATTTCTAAATTAAAAAATTTATTTACAACGTCCGTATTATTTTTTTTTTTTCATTATGAACCCAAGCGCGTAAATCACTTCACCAATTTGTTATTGTAAACACTTTTCCATGTACCGAAATTGAAATACGTCCTAACTTCTTCTTAAAAGCTATTGTGACGATGTTGCAGCCGTTTGGTAATCCATGGAAGTGCTACTGCAATTTGACAAATTGTGGCATTCACAGGGTGTCTTCATACACCCTTGTAGTCCATCTCACCAACAGAATACAGACAACTCTCCACCGTGATCACCACCGTGCTTCCAGGCAGTCACTGAGCGTGTCTTCAGCTGCAAAATTAAACATACAATTAGTTTTTAGTTTTTAAATGTCTTATTATAATAATTAGGATAAAATAATCTTTAAATATGCTATTAAAAGGAATATAAAAGAGATGTACATACATAAAGGATCAAAATTAATTTTTGCAAGGTAATGGTGTTTTAAAAAGTAATAAATACTTTAAACTTCGCAAGATAACGAAATAAAAAGCTTTTAATATGGTTAGTGTCTGTTTTCTTACAATCTTAATCGATTTTAAAATGTTAATCATTTTTTAACTGTGTTACACTGATGAGAGCTAGTAGACTTAAACCGGTCTATGGTTGTTGTGTATAATAATTCAATGATAAATGTATTCATAAATGAAAATAAAGTAGTATTAAAATTAGTTAATTAGATGAGAAAGAATACAAATTTTATTTCAACAGAATTTTATTCAATATTCTAAAAATTTTTTTCGAACATATAAAATTTTTAATATCTATTTTTGTGAAGCCATTTTGCTGATTTAAATAATAATAATAATTTCTAAGCAATCTTTAAATTTCTTGCTTTGTTTTATTTCAATAGATTTGTTTTTTTTGAGGTTATAAAATTTACTAAAATTTTCTTATATGAAAAATAATTATATAGTCTAAAAAATATTTTGATTAGTGATGTATGCGTATGATTAATTTTCTTTGTATTTTTTTTTTCGTTTTTCTTTTGTTATGCCCTTTCTTTCTTATTGTACCTTACTTATTATAATTTAAGAGAGAAATAAATACTGTTATTATTAATTCATTTGGTGGAAATTCTTTAATTCATCTTACTGATTTTTTAAATCATATTCCGTTTCGTATTATCTGAATTTGACACAATCTATTAATTTTCTGAATATTATTCATTAGAATGCGTGTTGACGGAATTTTCTCAAAACTTCCAAAATGTTTTATTCAAGATTCTAAAAACTCATTTGAATCCTTTTTTTTATTTCAAGAGTTATTATCTAATAGTTGACATTTTTTATACATCTTTGTGTGAATTTTCTATAAACTTTGCCTCCATGCTTATAATATTTTTAAAGTTTTCCAAAAAATTTTCTACAAAATTCAAGGAAAGTGAGGAAGTATAACTAGAGAGTTTAATTTTCGGTTTTGATTTATTCTGACGCCTGAAAATAATATAAAAACAAATGCTGCGGATTTAAAATCCACAAAATGTATTAAAAATAGATTAATTCTTAATATGCTAAAAATTTTTTAAACATTCTTCAAGTAGATTAAAAATTATTCACGCTAAAACACGCGATAGTTTAATTTTCGGTTTGGATTTTTTCCGACGCCTGGAAATAATATAAAAACAAATGCTGCGGACTTAAAATCAACCAAATGTATTAAAAATAGATAATATTTTAATATGATAAGAAATTTTTAAACATTTTTCAAATAGATTAAAAATTATTCATGTTAAAACACGCGGGAGTTTAATTTTAGATTTGGATTTTTTCCGACGCCTGGAAAAATATAAAAACAAATGCTGCAGACTTAAAATCCATATAATGTATTTAAAATAGATTATGTTTTAATATGACAAAAGACACAACCGTTTAATTTTCGGTTTTGATATACACTTTTTGTCAATCTGTATAGGTTAGCTTATATATTCCAGCTTTTTAATGATAATAGTAACAGCTTTTTCAAGTTTTGACATTTGTGACCTATGATTAAAAATATATACAATAATTTAGTTTGGTCTGCAATGTTAATATTATGTTTTTTTTAAGCAAGTTACCGATTTGTGAATATAATATTGTGAATTTCTAGAAAAAAATTGAAACTCAAAACTTTTGAATCATCAAGTGAAATTTTCTAGAAAACTATTGGAAACTTTTAGGAAATTTTCATGGAAAAGTTCTTCATAAACAAAGAAAATGACGAGGGAAATATAAAATAATAGAATCTCAAACTATAAGAGTTCTGAAGAAAAATACAAAAATTAAGATTTCTTAAGAGGAAGTTTTAAGAAAACTTAAGTAAAATAAAGAAAATAAGGTTAGAGATATTAGTGTATAAAAATTTCAGAATTTTTGATATAATGTAAATAATTTGAATACAAAATAGTAGCAATTTTTAGAATCATCGAGGAAAGGCTACTAAATGAGTTAGAAAAACTTTAGATTAATCAAGAATTTTAGAAAAGTCGAGGAAACTTAGGGAGCAAATTCTGGAAACACAGGGATTTAAAAATTATTAAAAACTTTATGATATATGAATTTTCATACTTTGATAATAATAATAAATATCTTTATATTCACATTTTTTTCCTTTTACAATAATATTATTTGCATTTTGTGCTTTATTTGTTAACGGGCTATCGACCATTGGTCCTTCACTTCACTTCAGCCTTCATACTTTATTTTAAAGGAATTATTTAATATTTTTTTTATTTATCTTGCTGTCAATTATTTTATTTGCCAGAAAATAAAATTTTTATAAACTTTTTCTACAGGTTCGTAACTTTATTCAAACATTTAATACTCTTAATTAAATTCTATATTGTGAATAATTGCTAATACCGATATTTACTTCCTCATCATTTGATAGTGATAAAATATTTGATGCTTAGAATGAAAATCAGCATTTGATTTTACAAAGAAATAAATAAATAAAATTTTCCACCACTTCCGCTAAGAAGATGATAGAATACCCTTTGAACATTAAAAAAGATAATTACTTTATGTTTTCCAAAATTTGTATTATTATTTTTCTTTCCTACATTTTTTCGGTTATTTTTAGTATTATTCGGTTTATTACTTTTTCTCCCGGTTCGAAATTCTGAAAATGTCTTCCAGCTAATTAAGTTTATGTAGATGATAAAATAAAGGCTTCAAGAAATGTATTAAGAGTTAATATAAAAAATGTTACACCACGTGATAAACGAAAAGCAAATTCAACAAATTTCAAGAAATGTATTATATTCTATAGATTGTTATGCAGAAAGTGATCAAGATGGCGTGAACCATATGTAAATCAAAAGAATCTAACAAAAAAAACAAATGTTTTTTTTATTATTTGAAATCAGAACATTATTTTCTGTTTAAGTGTTTGTTTCATACGGTGTGTAAAATTTTTGATTCAGAAAATTAAAAATATTCCATAAAAAAGAAATATAGAGAATATAAGTTAGAAGACGAGAAAAACCAACATGCAAAAGTGTAAAGACAGATGACAGATATAGAAGATAGATTATAATACATGATAAGAGACAAGATAGAAAACGTAAGGCAAAAAACAGATGCATAATAACATAGATGACATAGGATATATAATATGTCAGATAAAATATGGCAGGTGACACATGATAGATGGCGAATTACAGATACCAAATAACAAATGACAGAGTAATGTAATATATAAAAGAAAACCAGAAAAAGGATAAGTGGCAGAATACGGCTGACAAAAGAGAAATATAAAGATTAAGGCAGAATAAAAAATTACAGTTAACAGATAGGAGGTGGAAAACAAAAGATGATAGATGATAGACGGCGAATTAAAGATACCAAATAATAGGCGGTAGGGAGTCCGAAGTGGTTCAGGTAAAAACCCTCTTAACTGAGATAGCCAATCCGTAGCCACGAGCACGGTCACGCATATACCAAATAATAGGCGGTATATAATAAATGACAGAATATGTTAGGTAAAAAAAATAGATAAACGACAGAATACAGAGGACAAGAAACATAAAATAAGTAAGATAATATTTAGAAAATAAAACATTACAGATAGAAGGCAAAAAGAAGAAAAAAACAAAAGACAGAAACCAGAATACAAAAAAAACAAAAATGTGTATTTAATACGGAACAGAAGATAAACGATAGATAATAGATAATAGGGTATACGATAGAAGAGATAAGGCAAACGACTTAAAAAACAAGGTACTCTGTACAAAACAGATTTCACATAAAATAATTAGGATGCTAGATTACAAATTATATAAGGTAAAAAATAAAAGTAAAGGAGACAAATAAATAAACAGAATACAAAGAACAAACAACATAAAATATTTAAAATTGAACACAGAAGCTAAAACAGAAGAAAATCTAACATAGAATAAATAAGACAAAACCCGGAATACAAAAGATGATAGATGGTAGAAGATAAAAAAGAGATAATAGATCACAACAGAGAAGATAGAAGACAGATGCATAACTGATGCCTGCGTTATATTATATGTAAGAGATTTTAGATAAAAGATGACTAAAGACAAATGGTAAATTCCAGATAGCAGACGACATAAAAGATGACAAATGATAGAATATATAAATATACAAAAATCGGAATATTAAAAGTAACAAAACATATAGGGAAAATGTTAAATTATAAATTACAAAAGATATGAAAAACAAAGCAATAGAAGACAAAAAAGATAGGAGATAAATTATGTAATAGATGGAAGATTAAAAAATAACATATGGCAAAATATAGAAAAAAAACAAAATAACTATAGTTAAAAAAAGATAAAGACCAAAAAATACATATAAAGGTTTGGCCGAAAGACCAAAAAAGAAAAGTGAACAAAAATGGATTTTTTTGTATTTGCTAAATTTTTTATTTGCTGAAAAAGAAGAGACACAAACTGGAAAATTAAAGACAAGAACAAGAAACGCAAGACAGTAGAAATCACAAAAGCCAAAATACCTAAAAGTCGATATTATATAACAGAAGATAAGTACAGAATGCACAACAGATAGCATAGGATTTATAAGAGATGTCAGCTAAAAATTGGCAGATGACCGATGGAGAATTACTTATACTAAATAATAGATGATAGATAAATATATGAGGTTAAAAGTAAAATAAAAAAGAAACAAAGAACAAATAACTGAGCACAGAGGATACAAAGCAAAACGCAACAAAGAAATAAGCAAAATAAGATGAAAAATATGATAAAAGTTAAAATAGAAAAGACTCAATACAGCATAACATATGATAGGGGATAGAATTACAGATAATAAAAGACATGTAATACTGACAAATGTCGGAATATACAGGCTAAATAAAAAAAAGAGAAAAAAGGTAAAGGAAATAAATAAAACAAAATAATTTAAAAAATACAGAAAATGCAAACTTGAAGGATAAAAGAAATACGACAGAAGAACATCTGCCAGAATAAAAAGGAGCGAAGACAGGTGATATATAATAGGTCATAGAAGGTAAGATTGATGGCATAAGGTAAGACAGGTACATAGCCGATTGCTTAGTATATATAACAGATGGTGAATTACAAAGAGCTGATGATAGATGACATAACATATGAACATATACAGATAAAGAAATAAGGGAAACAGATAATTGACGGGATACAGAAGACAAAAAAATAACAAACGGAATATAGAAAACGGAAAATTGAACATAGAAGACAGAAAGCACAGAAGATAAAAGGCAGATTATAGGGGACAAGATAGTAGCTTAGTAGATGGTAAACTACAGAAAAGACAGAAAAACAAAGACAAAATAGAGATAGATGACAGATAACATAGGATATATCACAGATTTAAACTATGGCGAATTCTACATTCTAGATGGTATATAAGAGATGATAGATGAAATATTATATAAGGTAAAAAGTAGAATGAAAAGCCAAAATATAGAAAATGGAAAATTGAAAATAACATAAGAGGTAAGAAGACAAAAAGTACATATTTGACAAAAAAAAACAGGCGAAAGGCAAAAGAGAGATATATTATATGTAATGGCTAATAATACATGACAAATTAAAGATGAAGAATAGAAGATAGAAATTAAATTAGAGAAGAAAAAAATCAAAATAATCAAAATAGCTAACAAAATGAAAATCTTTTAACTCAAAAAACAAAAATGATTTTTGCGTTACAATTATAATGTATAAGTATATGTGAATCAATATATTTTAGGAGCTTCATCATGTATCAGATTTGCTTTACAAAATGAGTAAATTGATAGACAAAAAAACAGAAAATGGAATATAGTCAGAAAACGTAATACATAAGAAATATAACAAGACAGACGTTAAAGTGACATAAGTCAGAAGAACGAAGGCAAAATAGAGATACATAACAAATGGCATGGGATACAAGGGTGAATCAAATATAAACCGTAATTTAATAAAAAAAGGTATGTATGTATTATTGTAAAAAAAAATAATATGTTTTATTTTTGTCCGTATTCTCCGCTTTTATGTACACATTTTTCTCAGCGAAGCAAAAGATTCTTGATGCTATTATCGAAGAATGTAGTCGGTCGAGTCTTCAGTCAATTGCTTACAAACGATTCCACATCTTGGTCACTGTGAAAATGGCGTCCTCCCAATTCGTCTTTTTGTGGACCAAACATATCAAAGTCACATAGGGACAAGTTGGGGCTATAGGAGGAGAATCACACTTCGGATGCCTCGTTTTTTCTGTCGATATGCCAGTTTGGCAATAATATTCAGCATTGACTGTACGACGCTCTCAAAGGAAATCAATAAGCAGTATGCCTTTTCTATCACAAAAAAAAAAACAGTTGCAAGATCGGGGTTTGAGCTTTTCGGGGTGGAGCTTCTCCACGTTGTCTTCACTTCATACTTGCTTGTTTAGATTCTGGGGTGCCAATGTGACATAAAAAAGCACTCCCATACGATATTCCTACCTTTACAGCAATTTCGTATACTTCAAGTTGCCGGTCAGTTTCAATCAGCTCACGGTTAGCACAAATGTTCGCCTCAGTATTGCTGGGTCGGCCCGCATGACGTTTTCTACAGTTATGCGGCCACTTAAAATTTTTTATGCCATACGTAGAAAAATTTCAGAAAGTTTTACGCCAAAAATTTAATGATGATGCGTTGCTCAACAGACGTATGTACCTCGTGCTCAGATATAGTACTACTGGCATTAGTAAACCAAATCAGCGTCCTCCCCACCCCTTGTCAAACACCTCCAACACTTCACTTAGCGATCAATAAAGAAAAAAAACCGGTTTATATTTGATCCACCCTCGTATATCGCATATTTTAGATAAACGTGACAGATAGCGAATTCCATATAGTAGGTAATAGACGAAATAAAACAACATACAATGAACGATAAAATAAAGAAAATTAAAACTAAAAGAAAACAAAATAGATGAATGAAAACAAAACGCAAAACAGATGAAAGAAAATATTCGATAGAAAACATAAAGTAGACAAAAAAAAACAGGTGACAGAAGCCAGAAGACGAAATGGAGATGAAAAAAGACTAATTGCAGATTTCAATTTTAACAAAAATAAATATGAAACAAAATTAAAAAAGAACACAAAATATTATAAATAAAATAATAATAAAACAAATATAATAAGAAGTTTGAAAAAATGTTTTGGTTTAGAAAGAAGCGAAATCACAAGAAAATGGAAAATAGAAGTTAAAACAGAAGAAAACTTAAGACAGAAAAAAATAAGACGGAAGCCAGAATATAAAAGACTGAAGACATAGATAATTAGATAATAGATAATAGGGGACAGAAGATAAAAGACAGATAATATATAATAGGAGACAAGATATAAGATGTTAAGCAAAAGACAGAAGAGCAAAGATAAAATATAGATACATAACAGATATACAATATATAACAAATCCCAGATAAAAAAAATATGAAGGATGAAAAGGACAAATGATAAAATACAAATAACAAAAAAAAACATAAAATGAAAGACAATGTACAGAAAATGAGAAATTGATGACATAATCCAAAACATAAAATATAATAACAATACATAACACAACACAGAGAAAAAAGATATACGGCGGAAAATAGACAGAAAATTATAGACAAAAAATGTATATCAGGTAACAAAAGATATGTGACGAATGGGAGATAAAATTGGCAAATGGCAGACGGCATGTAATATATGGCAAAACAAAAGATACAAGACAAAATAAAAAAGGGAAAAGCGAGATGTCAGAATACATAAGCTAAAATTAAAATAAAATGGCGGGCCACAGAAATCGGAAAATAAAAGACAAACAATGATGAAAAATAGAAGATATAGAAAGAATACTTAACATAAAGTGGAAAAAAGAAGCATAACGAGAGAATATATTAGGGGGACCGGAAAGTAATGTCGCTTTCTTACATTCAATTCAATCGAATACATTTTTATCAAGTTTTTCTTTTAAATTATTATATAATGACCCTCGTTATCAACCAACTTTTGCCACCTATTGTGCAGATTGTCAATCCCTCACCGATAAAAATCTATTGGTTTCTGAGTAAAATATCTCATCATTCAAATGGTGTCATTGAAGCAATTTGTTGCATATGATGGATCGGTTGGCTTTGTTACTTTCGAACAGACTATGGGAGACCCAAACACCTGCTCTACTTATTTTTTCAATCTGCTTTAAATGTTCTTTCTTTAAAAGGGTGTTTGACAGTTCCTCGATTGTCATGGATTTGCTTCCACTTTTGCCCTTAGCATGTCTGTTTAATAATTAGAAAAAACACGTGTTTTTTCTAATTATTAGTGAATTTTCTACAACGTAAAGGACTTATATATTTTTATTATGTCTTTGTTTGTTTGTTGTCTAATGCATGTGGATAATCATCGCAAATGTTTTTGGTTGCACTTTGCGAAACTTAAAAAGCATAAAATGCTGGATATGCTCTTCTGGAATTTGGCTGGCCATTTCATCCCAAATTACTAAAAAAGTTTAATATTGAATTATTTTGATGTGAACAAGTCACAATAACCTTAAAGTGACTTTGGCACGCCTTCGAGATACACAATGAGCTGACAAATGACAATCAAATAACGACATGCGCAGAAACGACTTTCCGGTCCTCCTATTAATAGACTAAAAAGAACAAAAGACAAAAAAAGAAAGATGAAAAACACAAATGATATATAAATAACAGAAAATAGAAGGTAAAGAAAAAATTAAATATTAAAAGCAAAAATAGAAGGAAACATAAAATGATGAACGGAAGAAAACAAAACAAAAGATGATAGAAAATAGCTGATATAGGTTGGACTGGTGGGTCTATAGTTTATAGACCAAATAATTACATAATGTATTGTAAATACATATTTTTTTTCATGTAAAATAATATAAATGATTGTTTTGAAGAACCAGAGAAGAGGATAGAAAATAGAAGACAGTTGATATACGGTACATGAGAGACAGATAAGAGATAAAATGACATTTGTCTGTTTAAATTTTTGATACTATAATAATAATAGTATAAAGTAAATTGATGATGTATAAAATACACAGTAAGTTTTAAAATTCATGGAGATACACGTTTTTCTTTTTTTCGTAATACCGCCTAAATTACACCAACTATAAAAGCTCGCGGAGGGACGATCGATACGACATAAAGTAAAGATGATGAAGTCTCGTCACTGCATTTCCCGACTTTTTCGTCATTAACTCGGCCACTTGAAATATTTAAAAAAAGCGTCTCCCGCACAGTGGACCCCAAGCGTGGTGGCGCATAAAGGGCATTTTCGCCATGCAAAGGTAGTTATTTAGCTTTTAATGGGAGCGGTCTTATTTTTCTGTTTGGCAGTCTTTTTGAGAGAATAATTGCTCCATTGACTGATGCACGCGGGGTGGTGGTGGGCATAGGGGGTGGTGGCCCTCTCCGCCGCGTCCGTGGAACGCAGGAATCGATATTTTGAATGCAGTATCCATTATTAAGTCCAACAAGTGCATGTAATATTTAATGCAAATTCGCCTTTTGCATTACGTTCGAAATGGAATGACCCGACGCCACCGTTGGACAATATATTTCATTGCATTCCACATTGTGCACCGAAATAAAAGAGGTTGAATTACATTCTTTATAAAATGTCGACATTCCCGTTCGGTAATAAAGTATCCACCTAGCGATATCGCGTTGTGTTTCTTTAATAAGTCAGTTCGTCATAATGGTGAAAGTAGCTATTGAAAAGGAATAGAATGGTGGCGACCGTTATAAATTTTTTTCTTAGAAAAAATACATAACTATATTTTTTAATATTTTAAATATAATCTTAATTACTTACTTTTAAGTAATTATGATATAATGAGCAAATTATTAATTACATTATCAAGTATAAGGTCATATAAGATAACAATTTTTAAATGTTATGTAACTTATTTGTTTTAATAATTAATTCAAACATAATTAGCCATACGAAATATGTTAATTATTATAAACGAGAATAAACAAACACACAAACACACACATATACGGGCTGTAAAATTATATAATCACGTTTATACGAAACAGTGGTATATTAATTATAATTTTAATGGAATACAAATATGAACGCTACAACATTCCGCAGGCGCTGTACATAAATTGATTGTTAAAAATAAAAGTAATTTATTTACTAAGCCTTTCCGCCCACGCGGGAATCTTTTAAATATACAGAGCGTGCGGTAACGAAGTTTTTAGTTTAATTGGAATTAACCATAATTGTGGTCCAGGTTAAATAAACCGGCGCTATTTCAAGAAAACAACTTTTCTTTTGCAGGTACATAAGCGGATTAGACATTAAATATTTGCACTGGCTCCAGAGCGAGCTCACGATTTACGGATTAACGGCGGGGGATTCTTAATAGAAATGTTTATAATTCAAATACGTGAATTAAACTAAAGTACGCTTATTTACGGAATGTTTTAAACTTTCCTTCGTAAAGTAGCAGAAGATTGAAAGTCAATTATTATTATTATAAACCTTATTAAGTTTAAATTCTTATAATTATATTAATATAATGTTTTTGTCGATTCATATTAATTGTATAAATATTAATTTATTTAAATTAATTAAAGCTCGAGCCAGCGAAAAAAAAAACAAAGAAGTAAAACGAGGCTAAACTTATATTGTTAAATAACAGGTTGAATATTCATAGATTCATACATTCAAGCTGAATGTTACGTTTTTATTACACTGTTTCTTCCCTTCGAAAGGCCCGTATAAAACAGCATTAAAACATCGATCTGATTAATTTATCTTTTATCTCTTTAGCAGATTACTGCGTAACCCTATCAAATAGGGGTTGTGTCACCCTAGTATGGTATCGGTTTATACGAGGAAATAGGATTAGCCTGGATTATGTGCAAATAAAATCTTAACTCAATTTTATAGTCGAGAACATCGCGCAAATTATTATCTATATGGGAAAGTTTTAACAAAAGAAAGCACATTTGGTCAATAATCCGCAATTTGATCCTGATAACAATATTATAGTTTATTTTAATACAAGAAAGAATGTAAGTTAAAACATTTGAATATAATTAATTTGTCTGTCATGAAAGAAAGAAAGTTCCTCAAAAAAAAAAACTGGATTATAAATAGTGGTAAAAAAATTATTTTCATTTACCCCTTTTTTTAAATGAACTACCACATAGTAACGGTCGCTACCATCATCTCCATGAATTATGAAAGATACTAAAGGATATATAAAAGTTTCCCAACATCATGGTACAAGAAAGGTTTTGAGTGGAAGAACATAATTTCTTATTGTGAACTTCGTGCTCCTTTCGCCCAAAATTTTACGTATGTTTTTTTGTAATAAATTTGTATCTATGTGTATTCTTTTAATGATAGAAGACCAAAGTTCTGAATAAATAAATTAAATAGTTAATTATCAAGACTTTCACTTCATGATACACTTTGCTTTGATTAAAGGCTGTTTTAAACAGATTAAAAAACGTTTTACCCTAAGATTATTCTTATAAAATTATATACACCAGCAGTGAATACGTAAAATTAGAATAATAATAATTTAATTAATAATGTTTTTTTAAATTAAACATATGTATTTTGTAATCAACACTGATAAAATTGCGCTGTAATTTAGAAATAACATGTGATGGTATTAATTATTGCATTCAATTAATAATGAGCGAGTGCAATTTAATTACGACCATTCATACAAAGTGCCAATCAGATTTGCCATTGTGTAATTAGATAATATTCATCAGTTGGCTTTAAAATTACGGATTTAACAAATCAAGTTTTTAATTATAAAATGTATTCATTTATTACCAGAAAAAACTGCTTTAATTTTATTAATTGTTAATAATTTATTCAAATGTCAACAACCATACACACGATTATTTAATTTAGTACATATTTATTTAGATAAATATGTTTACTAGCTTGTTTTTTTTAAATAATTAATAAAATTTAATTATCAGCTTAATAAATATAATACAATATTTAATTAGTAGCTAAAATAATATTTTTTAAACAAAATGTAACACAGTTATATTTCTTACTTCATTATTATATTTAATCACTAAATTCATTTAGGTAATAAAGTTATATTCTTACTTCACTATTTTATTTAGTCACAGTGTATTCATTACCAATAGTTAACTGTTAGATGCTTTTTCTTTAAAACATCTTTATTCACAGTTTAAAATAACGAAGAAAATATTTAGCTTTGGGCTGAAAGATAACCGTTGAGCCGAAAACCAAATATATCAGAAATTATTTTATTTTATCCATTACATGTATTATATTTTATTTTCTTTCTATGAATAAAAATGTTTAGTAGTAGTATTTAGCTCTCAATTTACCTCTCAGATTTGTTTAACCTTCAAAGTTCTACAAAACTTTTTTATTTATTTTAGGTGAAGATTAAATGATTCCATTTTTTTTTTCTTACGTTTTCTCGAAATTAAAAATTATAACATTAAATTTAAATTCTGCTCATAAGATTTCAATTTTCCTCTTAACCCTTTTTTCCATCTTTTTTTGTTGCAGAATATTTTTTGTTTGTTTTTAAATTGAAGATTCAATAAATACAATTTTCTTCTAAACCTTTTTTGCTCAATTTTCAATTGTTTAATGGATTTTTCCTAAATGTTGGCTTTTTTAATATTTCAAGTTCTAAAAGGCATTTTTCTTTTAGTACGAAAGCCATTCCACTTCCAATTTCTTCTTGTGCTTTTACAAATTAAATTTTTTATTTTAACTGATTTGTACATTTTCTACATAGATTTTTAATGTCTTTTTTAATTTATAGAATGGATTTTTTTTTGTTAAAACTAGCATTTAAATTAAAGATTTAATAATTCCAATCATTTTGATTTTTTTGATATTAAAATTTAAAGATTTTGTCGATTTGACTTCTAATAAGATTTCAATTTCCTTTTTTTCCAATTTTTAAAAATTTGTTCTTCTAATTTTTCCAAACATTGTCGATATTAGTTTTAGTTACTTATTTCAAATTTAACATAAAGATATAGTTAATGTAAACAATTTCCTCCTGAGATTGTTTAAAGTTGTAGAAGATAATTTTTTTCTGATGTCCTACTTTTAAATTGAAGATTCAATTTAAAAGCCCAGTTTTCATACAATTCTTTTCTTTAAAAATTTTGAATTGTAAAATCAATTTTTCTTTGATTTCGTTTAAAATAAATATTTTGTTCTCACAAGAATTTAATTAACCTCTTAGATATTTTAAATTGTTCAAGTTCTAAAATGTGGAGATTAGATTAAGCCATTACAATTTACTTTTTGCAATTTTTTCAAATTGAAAATTAACAAATTAATTAATTGATTTGTACATTTCCTCCACAGTTTGTTTTTTTAAGTTTTAAAATGAAATTTTCTTTGTTTATAAATTTTTTTTTTTAACAATTTCATTGTTTTCATTTTTGAGAAAAGTTTTTTGTTTTTAATATTCCGTTCCTTTAAAAAATTTTAAAACAGTTTTTTTTTATAGATTTTTAATTGGTTTTGTTGAAATGTCAACTATTTAAAATCAAATTTAAAAAAATACATACATTTCGCATTTGTTTTATTTTTATTTTCAACTATTCCTTTATGAAACTTTAATTTGTTTCTAACATATTAAAACAGTATTTATAAAATATATTTCTTCGGCAAAAAGTTTTGTATCAATTTTTTTTCTTTCTTTTCATCTGCAAAAAAGGGGATTATCAAAAGTATTTAATGAATTTCGGCATAAATACAAATTTTAAAACAATTGCCATGGATGATAGTCTATGTAAATATATTCAAAATATATTACTTTTTTTTGTTAATTTGCAAATAATTTGTGAACATTTTTTTATTCATTTCTTTTTTCTAAGACAAATTTTTCAACTGATTTTTGAATATAATTTTTAATGTTAACTGTTTTTTAACGAAGCTCAATTGTTTTTTTAAAATTTTATTATTAGAATGTTTTTATACGGATTTTCAATAACTTATTTCTCGCGATTTCATGTTCCCTCTATTTCTTTCCCGCCATTTTTTTCTTCCATTTCACCTCTTTCCCACCATTTCATGTTCTCTCGATTTTTTCCCACCATATTATTTAAAATTTAGGGAAAGGAGGGAACCTTTCCCTAAATTTTTTCCCACCAAATTCTGTTCCTTCCAATTGTTTTCTCCGTCATTTCATTTTCATTTAACTTTTCCTCACCTCATTTTATCGCCAAATTATTTTCTTTCTCTCTCTATTCCCCACCATTTCATGTTCCCTCCAATTTTTCTCCCGCCATTTCTCGTTCCCGCCAATTTTCTTCCCGCCATTTCATGTTCATTTCACTTTTCCTCCACCTCTTTTTCCCGCCAAATTATTTTCCTTCCATCTTTTTTCCCGCCATTTCATGTTCCCTTCAATTTTTTTCTCTCCATTTTATGTTCCCTCCAATATTTTTCTCGCCATTTCACGTTCCCGCCAATTTTTTTCCCACCATTTCATGTACCCTCTAATTTTTTCCCACCATTTCATGTTCCCTCTAATTTTTTCCCTCCTTTTCATGTTCCATCCAATTTTTTTCTCTCCACTTCTTTTTCCCGCCAAATTATTTTTCTTCTATGTTTTTTCCCGCTATTTTTTCCTTCCCTCCATTTTTCCCGCTATTTCACGTTCCCGCCAATTTTTTCCCTCCTTTTCACGTTCCCTCCAATTTTTTTCCCCCATTTCATGTTCCCTCTAATTTTTTTCCCTCCTTCCAAGTTTTTTCTTTCCACATCTTTTTTCCTTCCATTTCATGTTTCCTCCAATTTTTTTCCTTCCATCTCTTTTTCCCGCCATTTCATGTTTTCTCCAATGTTTTCCCGCCATTTCATTTTCTCTCGATTTTTTTCCCGCCATATTATGTTCCCTCCAACTTTTTTCCCGCCATTTTATGTTTATTTCACTTTTCCACCACCTCTTTTTCCCGCAAAGTTAGTAAGTAAGTAAGTAAATTGTGGCTCCATTTCATGTTCCCTCTAATATTTTTTCCCGCCATTTCACGTTTCCGCCAATTTTTTCCCCACTAATTTGTTCCCTCCTTTTCACGTTCCTTCCAGTTTTTTCTTTCCACTTCTTTTTCTCGCTAAATTATTTTTCTTCCATCTATTATCTCGCCATTTTTTTCCATCCATTTCATGTTTCCTCCATTTTTTTCCTTTAATTTCTTTTCCCGCCATTTCATATTTCCTTCAATGTTTTCCCGCCATTTCATTTTCTCTCGATTTTTTTTACCCTATATTATGTTCCCTCCAACTTTTTTCCCGCCATTTCATGTTCATTTCACTTTTCCTCCACCTCTTTTCCCGCCAAATCATTCATTTCATGTTCCATTCAATTTTTTTCTCTCCATTTCATGTTCCCTTCAGTTTCTTCCCGCCAATTTTTTCCCTCCTTTTCACGTTCCCTCCAATTCTTTACTTCCATCTATTTTCCCGCCAATTTTTCCATCCGTTTCATGTTTCCTTCATTTTTTCCCTTTCATCTCTTTTTCCCGCCATTTCATATTTCCTCCAATGTTTTCCCGCCTTTTCATTTTGTCTCGATATATTTCCCGCCATATTATGTTCCCTCCAACTTTTTTTTTGCCATTTTATGTTCATTTCATTTTTCCTCCACCTCTTTTTCCCACCAAATTATCCTTCAATTTTTTTCCCCCCATTTCATGTTCCCTTCAATTTTTGTCTCTCCATTTTATATTCCCTCAAAATTTTTCTCGCCATTTCACGTTCCCGACAATTTTTTTCCCACAATTTCATGTTCCCTCTAATTTTTTCCCTCCTTTTCACGTTCCCTTCTATTTTTTTCTTTCCACTTCTTTTTCCCGCCAAATTATTTTTCTATCCTCTTTTTTCCCGCAATTTTTTTCCTTCCATTTCATGTTTCCTCCAATTATTTTCCTTCCATTTCTTTTTCCCGCTATTTCTTATTTCCTCTAATGTTTTCCCGCCATTTCATGTTCTCTCATTTTTTTTCCCGCCATATTATGTTCGCTCCAATTTTTTCCCCGCCATTTCATGTTTATTTCACTTTTCCTTCACCTCTTTTTCTCTCCAAATTATTTTGCTTACATCTTTTTTTCCGCCATTTCAAGTTCCCTTCATTTTTTCTTTCCTTTTCATGTTCCCTCCAATTTTTTCTCGCCAATTAACGTTTCCGCCAATTTTTTCCCGTCATTTCATTTGCATTTAACTTTTCCTCACCTCATTATACCGCCAAATTATTTTCGTTCTATCTCTTTTCCCTGCCATTTCATGTTCCCTCCAATTTTGTTTCCGCTATTTTTGTCCATCTTTTTTTCCCGCTATTTTATGTTCCCTCCAATTTTTTCCCGCCATTTCATGTTCCCGCCAATTTTTTTACCGCCATGTTCCCCCGATTTTTTTTTATGATCTCTCCAATTTTGTTTCCGCCATTTTATGTTCCCTTCAATTGTTTGTCGCCATTTCATGTCCCCTCTAGGCTGACATTTAAATTGAAGATTCAATTATTTCAATTTTTGATAAATTTTTTATTTTAAGTATATTTTTATATTTTGTGAGATAATTTTTGAGATATTTTGATAGAATATAATAAATAAATTTGAATTTCTTTAATTCAGTAAATATTAAAATACAAAGGTTCTGCTGATTTGATTTATTACCATTTGATTTCAATTTGTCTCTCAGATTTTAATTTTTACTAAATTTCAAATTTTTAAATGCATTTTTTTAAATTTAGGCTTTTTAATATATATTTCGAGTTATAAAAGGCATTTTTTTCTTTAGCTAAAAATTCATACCAATTTCTTATTGAGTTTTTACAAATTAAAAATTATCAAATCGATTGATTTTAAACATTTTCTCCACAGATTTTCAAGTTTTTTTTTTAAGTTGTAGAATGCATTTTTATTTGATTTGATTTGACTTGTTTTAATGAAATTCCAATTTCCATCTTTGACTTTTCTTCCAATTATTGAAACTTTTTTCCTACTAATTTTGTTGTCGATATGAGTTTTAGTTATTTATTTTAAATTTAACATACAAATTTTAATTGATATAAACATATGCAATTTCCTTCTCAGACTTTTTACGTAGCAGAAGATATTTTTCCTTGTTTTATCCTACTTTTAAATTGAAGATTCAATGAGTCCAGTTTCCTTCTAATTCTATTTTTTCTTCAAATTTTGAATTATAAAATACACTTTTCTTTGATTTAGTTCAAAATAAAGATTTTGTTCTCATAAAATTTCAATTAACCTCTTGGATTTTTTAAATTGTTCAAGTTATAAAAAGTGGTAACTAAGCCATTTCAATTTTCATCTTGCTCTTTTTCCAAATTAAAAATTATCAAATTTATTCAATTTGTACATTTTCTCATACTTTATTTTTTAAGTTATATAACGCACTTTTTTGTTTTGTTTAAGCTAACATTTAATTTGAAGATTCAATGATTTCACTTTTTTTGGTACGTTTTATCCAATTTCAAATACATTTTTTAAAATTTAGTTGATAGTGAAATTTAAAGATTTTGCTGAATGATTTCTTATAAAAGTCTGAGAGTGACGTTGGTATTTCCTATGTCCAATTTTTTAAGTTATTAAAATCATTTCTTTAAATTCAATAATTCCAGTTTTTTTCTTCTTCTTTAAATTAATGTTTTAAATTATTAAAATAATTTCTGCTTATTTATGTTAATCTCACTTTTAATTTACTTGTTTCTCATAAGATTTCGTCTCATTTTTTAAGTTGTAGAAATGTTTGTTTGTTTCTATTGTTTTAGTTCACATTTGAGTTTGAATTTATTTAAGAAATCCCCTTTTACAAAAAAATTATTTCTTTATACATAAATCATAAATTAAAGATTCGAAGATTTAAAGTTTCTTCAAATTTTTTCCATTTTTGTAATGGTCAAATGTAATTTTCCTCAAGTTAGTTGATATTTAAATCTAAAGATTTTGTTGATTTCAACTTGTTCTTAAAGAATTACAATTTTCCTCTCATGTGCTTTTCCAAATATTTAAGTTGCAGAAAGCATTTTTGTTCGTTTCAGCTCACTTTTGAATTTAAAATTTGATTGATTTCGTAAATATTTTCAACCGTAAAATGCACATTCTTTGATTTGAATTAAATAATTTGTTAATTTTAAGTTGTTTTTGTTGCCTTATCAGATTTTTTCAATTTGTAGACAGTTTTAGAACGCAATTTTCGTTATTTTAAGTAAAATTTGAAATGAAGATTCAATGATTATAAAAATATCTATATGGTCTTACATGTTTCTATATTATAAATTTTCTTTAATATAGTTGACAATCAAATATAAGATTTTCATGTTTTGACTTGTTCGGATAATATTCCAATTTCTCTCTCAGACTTTTTCTTTATTTTATCTAACATTAATGTTTCTTTTATTATTTTTTTTCTTTAAATGTTATTAATGTATTTTTAATTATTTATTTTATATTTAAAATTGAAAATTAGTTAATCTGAATCTGTTTTCATAAGCATCAAATTTCCTTCTTAGTTTTGTTCTTAAATTAAGATAGGTTTTCATAGTTCCCACATTTTTTTTTAGAAATTTACAATTCTAGAAGTCTCGATAGGTTTTCATAGTTCCCAACAATTATAAAATAGTTCTTAAAATTTTAGATATATCTCTACTCCACATTTTTCAGAATATTTCAGTTTTAAAAGTTTTTGATTCTCTAGTTTTTTTTTAATAGAAATTTAAAATTCTAAAAGTCTTAATAGGTTTTCATAGTTCCCAACAATTCTATAATAGTTTCTAAAATTGTAAAAAGTTCACAATTGGCTCCACATTTACCTGAATTTTCTAATTTTTATCAATTCTAGAAGTCTTGATAGGTTTTCATAATTCCCATTCATTGTATAATAGTTCTTAAATATTAGAAATTTCTACTAACTTTTACAACTTTCTCCACACTTACAGAATTTTTAAGTTTTAATAGTTAGTGATTCTCTGGTTTATTTAAATCGAAATTTAGAATTCTAGAACTCCTGATAGGTTTTCATAGTTTGCAACAATTATATAATAGTTTTTAAAATTTTAGAAATCTGCTATTATAAAGCACTGGCTCCACATTTTCCAGAATTTTTGAGTTTTAAAAGTTTTTGATTCTCTAGTTTTTTTATAGAAATTTAGAATTCTAAAAGCCTTGAAAGGTTTTCATAGTTCCTAATAATTCTATAATAGTTTCTAAAATTTTAGTTCACAAATGGGTCCTTATTTTCAAGAATTTTGAGTTAGATTCGTTAGTGTTTTTTTTTGAAATTTACAATTCTAGAAGTCTTTATAGGTTTTCCCAACATTTCTGTAATAGTTTTTAAAATTTTAGAAAATTTAAAACTCTCTATTTGATTTTCTAGTTTTTTTTTGTAGAAATTTAGAATTCTAGAACAATTCTATAACAGTTCTTAAAATTTTAGAGATCTCTACTATTTTTCACTACTGGCTCCACAATTTCCAGAATTTTTGAGTTTTATGTCTTTGATTCTCTAGATTTTTTATAGAGCTTTAGAATTCAAGAAGTCTTGAAAGGTTTTCATAGTTCCTAACATATCTACTGAAGCCTAATCACCATGCACAGCAAAGAGATTCCGAGATGGATTATTGAAGATATACATCATGAAACTTTTGCTTGTAATTCAATAATTGGAGGGTGGGATACATACACCCTACATTTAAATTTAAACTACGACACTGTTTTTATTTTCTCGACAACATAGACAGTAATACAATTGTTATTTCCTGCAAACCAAAACAGTGATAGAGATTAAAAAGGAAATATAGATGTAGGGTGGTCACTATCCCACCCTCCAATCAGTAAAACATACACAAACGGTTTTTCTAGAAATCAATTTAATTTCAAGGAAAATTATGTTTAATTTATAATATTTATACACGTTCATATATGTTTATTCTATATGAACCTATCTTTTGTATTGCAGGGATTGGAGGGTGGACAGTGGCCACCCACCCACCCTGCATATACATTAAAATCCAAACTATAACATTGTATTAATTTCTTCAACACCATCAAAAGTGAATTTGCTGTTATTTTCTGGAAATCAAAGCTGTGACTGTGATTGAAATAAATATGGTGGGTGGATTTTCACTAACCTACCCTCCAGTCAGTGAAACATAAACAAATGCTTAATCCAAAAATCAATTTAATTAAGAAAGTATTTTGTTTGATTTATTATCGTAATATACTCGCCTGCATTTTCTGTATGAACATTTTTAAAAGTAAATTCAAAAATGATTAAACAATTGTCAACTGACCTAAAATTTAAAAAAAAGCTCTCATAATTGATTATTCTATTAAGATTATAAAAAATTGTATGCAATTCATATAGATTTTAATATAATCATCATTTAGAATTTAAATTATTAAATTGGATACAAAAATTTAAATCAATGTTAAAAAAACAGTAGCCATTGTCCCTAAATTCAAAATGAATTATTCGTTTGTTTTTAATAGATTGCTTCTAATAGATATTAAAATAATCATCATCGAATTTTCAATAATGAAATTTGCAATTTATACATCTCTAAAAGTGGATTTAATAATAGGAAAACAATTGTCACAAATCTCAAATTTCCAAAACATACTTATAGTTGTGATTGTTATGAGAAGATTATAAAAATTATAAACAATTCTTTTGTAGATTTTAATTACATTACCATTAAACTTTTACTATGCTCATTTTAAAAATGGATTTAAAAAACAATTGTTACTAATCTAAAATTTATTTGATAATTAAGTGAAGAAACGAAATATTTATATTAGAATAAAAATTATGTATTAAATATATACGTTTTTATATTGTGTAAAATTTAAAAAAAAACAGTATTGATCTCATAAAAGCATTTCATTTATTTTAAAATATAGATACCTAATTACTGTTATCATGAAATGTTTACTGTTTTCACATTATATTTTTTCAATTTCATAATTACGTACAATTATTTAGTAAATAATAAAAAAAAAACTGTTACGTCAATAGATATCTACGTTATGATAACCTAAATAGGTTGGGCACAATGAAACAAACGTTCGTGACATTAAAGTATTGAATGTGGCGCGATTAATTATTTATAAGAAAGGAGGATAAAAAAAACATAAGCGGAAGTTGAAATAAATTATTATGACTTTCGTACTTACAAACAAAACTTTGCTTTTAAACATATTTGTGCTCACACAAGTAATGCATAATGTAGTAGTACCCATATCATGAAAATTTATTTTTACATATCCTTATTTTATTTAATACACATACACACACACATATATACATACATATATATATATATATATATATATATATATATACATATATATATATATATATATATATATATATATATTTATATATATATATATATATATATACAATTTTACAATACTAATATTAATTATATTAATTAAATCATAATTCATTATAACCCGGACGGTTAGATCGTCTAAATTGTCTCTTCACTTGTTTTTCTGTCTCCAAACTTAATTAACGAACATACGACACTTAAATATTAATCAAGGGGAGGATGTTATTAAGACAACTATTGAGATGTCGACTTTAATTAACTTCCACCTGGATCCCCTCACTTTATATATTTTGATTATCATCGTATGGATGGTTTGTATTTGCTGGAGGTAAAAATAATTGCATTGTCTGTAGTTGTTTACTATTAATTAAAGACAGCTGGAACGCTAATGGTATGTTTATATTGCATACGGCTGTATGAAGTTTGTATAAAACTAATCCTTGTCTTAGTTCTTAATTATTATTCCTTATTTTTATAAGGTTGGATTGTACCCTGTTGAACTTATTATTAACAATTTTGTGAAAACTTACATTCTAATAATAATAATATGTATTAAAGTCCTTTACGTTGTTGTAAAAAATGTTTTATTATAGACCATCTAGATTTAAAAAAAATAAAAAACAGAGAGAAATTGAAAAGAAGAGTAATATTATATACTTGATATTTTTAATTTTATGCTTGGATATTTAATAATTTTAATAGTAAATTGGTTTAGTAAATAATAATAATAATAATTTAGTATTACTCAATGTTGCTCTTTTACATAAATTAAAATAAATAAACTAAACCTAATAAAATATAATAAAACACAATCATGTTATAATTTCAGAATTTTTGAAGATATAATTTTATGGGGTTTCTACAAACTATTACCACAATTTAATTTAATTTTAAGTTTTTATTCCTTGGATAAGATAAAAAATGTTGGTAAACCTGCATATACCAGAAGTGATTTTTGATATAATGCAGAGAATAATAACATGAGTAACTTATAAGAATAATCTTTTTTGTACAGGATTTCTGAGAAAATTGCGGCGAAAATAATATTTGTATTTTAATTTATTTACAGAATTCCCTTTTACAAAAAATACATTTATTATGCATAAATTAATATGGCCAATTTTGGTGAAAATTTCAAACTGTTTTCTTAGCAATATTCAATGGTTTCTTACTGAAATTTCAACTTTCAAGCAATATTTAAAATATTTTTTTCCTTTGCTTGGTAAAATTGTAATTGTATTAATCAAATTTTAAACAGCTTTCTTTTATAGGTTTTAACTGTATTTTTTAAATTTTCTTGAAAGTACTTAAACAAACAAATTTGGTTTTTTTATCATTGTTTCAACTGTTTATTTTTCAACTATTTCTCTTAAAGAATGTAATATGCTGTGTTTCAACGGTTTAAAGCTAATTTTGAAGTTTCCAGTTTTTTCATAGAAAATTTCAATTAGTACTTTTAAGTAAATAATACATTGTTTTTTTAATAGTTTTTACTGTTTTTTTAAACTTATTCTTTTTTAAAATTTCAAGTTTTATGTAAAATTTTCAAAACGTGTTGAATAATTTTTGAAGCAATTTTATAATTTTGTTTCTTTGATAAAATATTATAAATATAATTTTTTAATCAAATTTTAACTGTTTTTATAGGTTTTTAATCGTGTATTTTTCTAATTTCATTAAGGCAAATGATAATTTGCATAGTTTCAACTTTTTTACAACTAAAAATGCTAAATTCCTACTTTTCAAAAGTTATTCCTTAATAAAATTGAATTGTTTTTGTTTTGTAAATTTTAAACAGTTTCAAGCCATTTTCAAAGTTTAAGTTTTAAAATTTCAATAGATCTTTATTATTTCTTCTGTAATATTTTCGAACATTTGAATCATTTTGAAACTGTTTTATTTTGAAACTTTTTAATGGTTCATAATAATATTTTGTTTTGTTTAGAAGGTTCTTATTTTTTGTTGAAGATTCATTTAACCAAATATATACCATTTTGTCTTAGAGTTTCAATTGTTTTCTTAGTTTTTTTTTTTCTGAAAATTCCATCTTTTTAATATGTTTGAAAAGTTTTATGCAATCGTAATACTTTTTGTTGTAAGATTACAAGTAATTTTAATGGGCTTTTTTATGAATTTTGAACTGATTTCTTTTTCTTAAAAAATTAAAAAGAATTTCTTAATGATAAAAAGAATTTCTTAATGATATTTAAACTGTTCGTAACAAATTTTAAACGGTTAATTTTAATAGATTGCAAATGTTTTTTTTTTTGCTTTAGCAATAGTTCAACTTATTTAAAACCAATTTCATTTGTTTTTTATTTATTAAATTTTAAATTGTTCTTTCATAGAGAAATTTCTATTTAAAACTTTCTTCTTTTTAGAAATGCTCACTTGTGCACGTTTATTGTAAAACTTATTTTTAACATTTTTTAACAATCTCTTTGAAAACGGATGCATTTTATCGGTGTTTACTCAAATTCGCATTTTTGTAGCAAAATTTCAAGTTTATTTCGAAAATTTTAAACCCTCTATTTTTTTATAATAATATATTTTTTCCTTAGAATAAAAATATTTTTTAACATAATTTATCGTTCTAAAGCAATATTTTTTAACCTTTTTTGTTATTTTGAGGTTGAAAAACCTTTTTAGAATTTATCACTCTAAATTATATTATATCTCTCTCTAATTACGATTCATTTTTTATATTGATTAAATTGTTGATTTAATTGTTATCGACAATCTTTCTAAGTGCAAACAAACAAATTTCAAGTCTATTATGTAATATTTTAAATATTAATTTCTCCACATTTACAATTACTATTTTTTTTTTGAAAATTCTACTTTTGACCTTTTCTATATTTTGTATCTGTAGTTTCATAGAAGATTTCAATTTCAACTCTTAAAAAGAGAGGAGAATTTACAAAAACTGACTTTGCTAAAGATAAGAACCCAAATGAAACTGCCAAAATAGAGGCAGACTAAAGAAGAAAAAGTTGAATCAAAAACACAAGAAAACGTAACATAAGAAAAGTTCTCTGTATGAATTAAAACTGAGGAATGTAAAGATAAGGAAACTGAAACTGATTTAAAGAATGAAAAATAAAACGGCACAGAAATGGAATGCACAGATTGAAAGAAAGATAAAACAGAATCCGAAGGATTCGTATCTACAGAATTAAAGGTTAATGAAAAAATTAATGATGCTAAAACCAAAGCCGAAGAAGAAGTGGAGGAGATAAAAATGAATAATAAAGTCAATGAAGATAAAATGGAAATGACGTTTGATAGTATCTATGTGTATCTGTCATGCTGACAT
Source organism: Ontholestes murinus (assembly GCA_963969525.1). Taxonomy (NCBI): domain Eukaryota; kingdom Metazoa; phylum Arthropoda; class Insecta; order Coleoptera; family Staphylinidae; genus Ontholestes; species Ontholestes murinus. The sequence goes on from OZ018394.1 coordinate 19,788,053, forward strand.
TAAGAGCTAAAGAAAAACGAATCCAGATGTTCAAGAGTATATTTATATGTATTTTTTTTAAATCAAGCTAAAGAATAATAAACATAAACATTAAAGAAGCTAAGGTTGGTGAAACAAAAACAGATGCAGAAATGGGTACAACATGTTATTCAAAGGTAGAGACTTATTCTTCAGACACAGAGAAAGCAGTGGAAAATCAGGAAACTAACATAAAAATCTCATAGAGTAAAGAAGCAGAAATGAATATAGATGAAAAAAATGAGAACAGATCTTGAAGTTGATGTTGAAGAAAAAAACAAAATAGCAAATGCGATATCGGATTCTCGAAAGGACGAAACATCAAAAGATGCTAAAATGGAAGAAATGGTAATAGGTTCCAGCAAAAGTGGAGGAACGACTGAAACAAAAATGGAGGAAACAACAGAAACTGAAATGAAGGTGACTAAAATAGAAGCAGAGGATATATACCACCTGGTTCTCAAATATTCTTAGCTCCTCCACCTTCTTTTCCACATCCCTCTTCTTTTTCTTCTTACACACCCTATCATTCTATTTCTTCGCTTCCCATAACCTTATCGCATCCCTGCTTTCGCCTTTGACTCAAATAGAAGCAGAGGAGGAGTTAATGGTTTTTACCAGAGGCCACTGGACAAGGGTACATAAACTTAGAAACATCTATAAATGGTAGACTATATCAAAGGTGGCGAGAAATGGGAATTATTGGAAGGTCTGGTCAAATAACTACCTGATATCGTTACAATACTGTTACAAATGGGGAGAAACTGAAGAAAATATCTAGGTGGGACAAATTGTGTTAATGGAGGAGAAGTATATTACTCCAGCAAACTGGAAATTTGCACGAATCAAAGAAACATATCCGGGATCCGACGTTAAAGGAAGAGCAAACTTCAAGAGAACAATTGCAAGCCTAATACCGTTACCACATCATGAAGATTCCGAAGAAGAAATACAGAAACCAATCAATTCGCAACTACAAATCATGTATTCAGCAGTGCCCAAACGAAACCACGCTAACCTCTATTATCACTAGTCAGCAACCTTTGGGTTGTATTATTAATACTTGATTGTAGAGGCTTTAACTTTGTGATACATATTTTATAACTTTAAGTAAAATAAAATAAACTTTGTTTATATCACACACTTTATTATTCTTAGTGACTATAGTTTCGACACAATTTAGCTGGTCATTATCAAACTAATACTTAAAATTACATTTGTTGCACTATTTATATTATTTTACGGCATTAAACAAAGAGGTATATATCAGGTCAGTCTGGTCGTTGATGAGTGGGATGTCCGGATTACGTTTTACTTTGAAAATTTCCAGGGCTTCTAATAGATCCATCTTTAATCCCTTTTCGGCAAAATGGATTACCTGGATCACATCGCTATTATATGTGTGGTTGTTTTCGCGTAAATGTCTTGAAAATGTTGATTTGTCATTTGCGTTTCTGTACGAGCTTATATGTTCATTTAATCTAATTCTAAAATTTCGACCAGACTGTCCGATATATACTCCTTGACAGCTACATGTTAATTTATAAATACCTGACTTTTCCATCTTATTTATAGGAGTTTTATTATTAAAAATTACATTACACATTTTGCTAGGGGGCTTTAAAGCTACGCTAATGTTATGTTTTTTAAGGATGTTTTTAATTTTGTTTGTGATTTCTCCGAAAAATGTCAGTGACTTAAATACTTGGTTTTCATTTTTATTACAGGCATATAAATATTTTTTCGCTGCGTTAAGTTGTTGTTTATTATTAAGTTTGTCTATTATGCTTTTTTCGTAGCCATTATTGGTTGCTAATGTTTTTATTATTTCGATTTCTTTATTGTATGCTTTTTCATGTAACGGTATATTATTCGCACGAAAAATCATGGCGTTAAAAGCGGCCATTTTATGTTTGAAAGGGTGTCTAGATTTTTGGGGTATTAGTGTGTCAGTATATGTCGGTTTTCGATATATTTCGTATTCAAATGTATTTTCTTTTGTTTTTGATATTGATAGATCTAAAAATTTAATATTACTATTTTGTTCTTTTTCAACTGTAAACTTGATGTTGGGATGTATTTGGTTAATTTCGTTTAAATATTGTTGTATCTGTCTGTCTGTTCCTTTAAAACCTGAAATAATATCATCTACGTATCTGTACCAGAATTTAACGTGTTTTTTCGTGGATTCTAAAGTAAATATTTTTTGTGTGATATCGTGCATAAATATTTCGGCTAACAGAAATTGCCCTAAAAAATGTCAGTGATAGTGAATTAAGCAAAGAAAAAATTGCAAAATTAATTAAACAGGCACAAGTAAACTCTATAGATTCAAAACTAATTAAAAACATTCAACGTAAAGTAAAAATGGACAATTTAATCGTAACCAAAGCAGATAAAGGTAATTCCACCGTAATTATAACAAAACCAGACTATATAGAAAAAGTAGAACAATTCATTAATAATGGCAATATAATAGAACTCAAAAAGGACCCAACTAGTAAATTAGTCAAACATCTAAAATCAGCAATACACGACAGTAACAGCATTTTCTCACAAAAAGAACAATACAAAATCATTCCAATGAACCCATCTTGCCCTAG